>JBAIAC010000258.1:600000-892361 GCA_037349315.1 Chelydra serpentina | reverse complement strand
GGGGAGGCCGGGGGCCCTGTGTGTGTATGGGTGGGGGAGGCCGGGGGCCCTGTGTGTGTGTATGGGGGGGATGCCGGGGGCCGTGTGTGTGTGTGTATGGGGGGGATGCCGGGGGCTGTGTGTGTGTGTGTATGCGGGGGGAGGCCGGGGGCCCTGTGTGTGTGTGTGGGGGGGGGGGGGGATGCCGGGGGCCCTGTGTGTGTGTGTGTATGGGGGGGAGGCTGGGGGCCCTGTGTGTGTGTGGGGGGGGGGGGGGGGGAGGCCGGGGGCCCTGTGTGTGTGTGTGTATGGGGGGAGGCCGGGGGCCCTGTGTGTGTGTGGGTGGGGGGGGGGGGATGCCGGGGGCCCTGTGTGTGTGTGGGGGGGGGGGATGCCGGGGGCCCTGTGTGTGTGTGTGTATGGGGGGGGAGGCCGGGGGCCCTGCGCGGGGGAAGCCGGCCGGGCGCTGAGCGCTGCCCCCTCTCCCTGCAGGCGAGGAGAAGCGGATCCGGGAGTTCTACCAGTCGCGCGGCCTCGACCGAGTGACCCAGCCCAGCAGTGAGGGTGCGATGCTCACAGCGCGCTGTGCCTAGCCGGGGCGGGGGGCTCTGTGCCCTGTGCTGGGGGGGGACGGACAGGGATCTGGCACCTGGGGAGACAATGGGGTTGGCGGGAGGGGCCTTCATGGAGCTGGGGGAGGACAGGGTGATGGGGAGGGAGGGTCTCTATGGAGCTGGGGGGCGGGCAGGACAGGGCGGCGGGGGAAGGGAGCTCTCGGGGTGGGGTGGGGCAGTAGGGGGAGGGGGCTCTGGGTGCTGGGGGGGGCGGGACGGGGCGATGGGGGGAGGGGGGGAGGGGGGGCGGGCTCTGTGGAGCTGGGGGGGCAAGACGGGGCGGCAGGGGGAAGGGACTCGGGGTGGGGCAGGGCGAGGGGCTCTGTGGAGCTGGGGGGCAAGACTGGGCGGCAGGGGGAAGGGGCTCGGGGTGGGGCAGGGCGAGGGGGTTCTGTGGAGCTGGGGGGCAAGACGGGGCGGCGGGGGGAAGGGGCTCGGGGTGGGGCAGGGCGAGGGGGCTCTGTGGAGCTGGGGGGGCAAGGCGGGGGGAGGGGGCTCTGGGGGTGGCAGGACAGGGGGGAGGGGGGTCTGCGGAGCTGGGGGGGCAAGATGGGGTGGCGGGGGGAAGGGGCTCTGGGGGCTGGGACCGTGGGGGCAGGCTGTCGCTGCCTCTCCCCGAGGCGTCCATCCTGCCCCACTCCCAGCTGTCTGCCGGGCCGGTCTCCAGCCCCGTGGGCCCCGTTGGCTGGCTGCGGGGGGCCGGGCCCGTGGCTGGCTGCGGGGGGCCGGGCCCGTGGCTGGCTGCGGGGGGCCGGGCCCCGTGGCTGGCTGCGGGGGGCCGGGCCCGTGGCTGGCTGCGGGGGGCCGGGCCCGTGGCTGGCTGTGGGGGGCCGGGGCCCGTGGGCTGGCTGTGGGGGGCCGGGCCCGTGGGCTGGCTGCGGGGGGCCGGGCCCGTGGGCTGGCTGCGGGGGGCCGGGCCCGTGGCTGGCTGCGGGGGGCCGGGCCCGTTGGCTGGCTGCGGGGGGCCGGGCCCGTGGCTGGCCGCGGGGGGCCGGGCCCGTTGGCTGGCCGCGGGGGGCCGGGCCCGTTGGCTGGCCGCGGGGGGCCGGGCCCGTGGCTGGCTGCGGGGGGCCGGGCCCGTGGCTGGCCCTGCCTCACTGCCGTGCGTCTCCCCAGATCCCGTGGTCGACACGATGGGTTTGCCCTACAGCAGCTTCGACCACTCCCGCGCCCACTACTACCGCTACGACGAGCACGTCTCCCTGTGCCTGGAGCGGCAGAGGTGAGTGGGGCGGTGCCCGCGGGGGGCTCAGCAGACGGGGTCACTGGAGCGAGGGTGGGGACGTGCCTCTCGCTGCCGATCCAGTTCCCTGTTCCCCGGCCCTGGCCTTCCCTCCCAGTGCCCCCAGCTCTGCCCGGATCCCTCCGACGCACCCCGCAGCCAGTGCTGGGGTGGGACTCCCCTGGTTCGGACCCCCCAGCTGCTCAGGGCAAGAGTCCTGGCTCTGTGGAGGCTGCGGTGGGGCCTTAGGGAGACTTTGGCCAGAGCTTCAGGGTTAATGCGACCTCTCTGGGGAGTGGCCGGAGACCTGAGCGTAACAGTCTGGTCGGGCTCCAGGCTTTCCAGGGGATCCGGGGGGCAGACCGGCCCGCAGCACAGCACCCCATAGTACGCGCTGGAGCAATGCGGCAGAGGGGAGAGCACCCCCCGCTGGGTACGAGCTCTGTCCATCCCGAAGCCCCAGCCTCAGGGCTGGCTGCAAAGGCAGCTCTGCTCTGCCCAGCCTGTGGACCCCTCCCTGGGGAGTAGGCAGGCGGCAGCAAGGGCGGGGGAGGGTCCATCACAGAGCGAGGGGCACAAAGGCTGCGGACGGTCTGTACAGGCGGGGGCTGGGGGGGGGGGTGAGTGGCTGGCCCTGAGCTCCCAGCCCCACGCTGCGGCCGGAAGGGGGATGTCGAGCGGGAGCCGAGGGGTGGTTTTCTGGGCTGGCACCCGTGCCCCCGGCTCAAGAGGAACATTGAGAACTTGGAGGGGGCGGAGAAGCGCTCCGGGAATGGTCGAAGGGTTAGAAACCTGCCCTGCAGTGAGAGCCGCAGGGAGCCCGGTCGAGTGAAAGAGAAGGGCCAGGGTGGCTGGGTCCCCGTCTGTCGGCACCTCTGCGTGGAACAGAAATGTGGCGGTTCAGGGTGTCACGGAGAGTGGGGGAGTCAGGCCCTGCACCCCTCTTCCTGGGATTCCCGGGACTCTCAGCCAGCCAGTAAAAGGGAAGGTTTAATGGACAATAGGAACCCAGCCTAGAACAGAGCTTGTAGGTACAACCCGGACCCCTCAGTCAAGTCCTTCTGGGGGGGCAGAGAGCTTAGACCCCAGCCTTGGGGTTCCCTGCATCCCAGCACAAAACTGAAGCCAAACGCCCCTAGCAGGCTCTCTCCTCTAGCCTTTGTCCAGTTTCCCCGGCCAAAGGTGTCACCTCACCTCACCCCCTTCCTGGCTCAGGGATCTGTCTCTGTCACGGAGTGTGGGGGAGTCCGGCCCTGCACCCCTCTTCCCCGGATTCACTGGGAGTCTCAGCCAGCCAGTAGAACAGAAGGTTTATTAGAGATGCCAGGAACACAGTCCAACCAGAGCTTGTCAGTACATCCAGGACCCCTCAGTCGGGCCCTTCCGGGGGGCAGGGAGCTTAGACCCCAGCCCAGGGGCTCCCCTGCATTTCACCCCACAGCTCCAAACGGGGGCAGGGAGGCCAGACCCTGTCTGCCCCTCTCCCCTCTTCTCCGGCCAGCCCCAAACTGAAACTGTCCAGCCCCGCCTTCCCCTTTGTCTCTTTCCCCGGGCCAGGAGGTCACCTGATCCCTTAGTTCCAACACCTTCAGCTCATACCTTTGCAGGGGAGGGGCCAGGGTCATCAGTTGCTAAGTGACAGAGTGTCGGCCATTCTCTGTGTCCAGGCCCCTGCCCTAGGGCTCTGTAACAATCCTGCACCCTTGTTCCACCACCTAGATACTCAAGCACTGCATAGGGGAAACCGAGGCACCCACACAGTACTCAGGGAAACCTTAACAACAGTCCTAGTTCGTCACAGTCTCCCATCCCCACTGCAGACAATCCCGTAAAACTAGACGACATTCCCCCGTCGATCCACCCCACTGCGTCACACGGCCCGTGGGCCTGGCAGAGGACAGGCTGGCCGGGGCCGGGGCTGGAGGCTGAGGCTAGCCACATTCGGCCGGGACGGGACGCGCACACGCTGGCCGGGGAGGGGGGCGACCCACGAGCCGTTTCCCCAGGCAGGGTCAGGGCTGGCGTGTCTCAGTGCAGGGGGGTCTGGCCCGTGCTCCCTGGGGCAGACGAGGGGAGCGCAGGGTCCCGTCTGGCCGGGGGGTGTCTGCGGCTAGGGGCTGTGGGGTGGAAGCGCTGAGGCTGGGTTCAGGAGCTCCCAGGGGGAGGCAGTGCCAGGCGGTGCCCACACTAGCTGTGCCAGCGCCCCAGGGCAGAGTTTGTGCCCCCCCGGCCGGCCAGGCCGGCAAGCCAGGCGCTCATGGGCCGTCCCCTCATCTCTCCCCAGCTCCAGCAAAGAGAAGAACAAGGCTGTTCTGCAGGTAAGGCCCGGGCAGGGGGTGGCCAGGCTGTGCTGCTGGCCAGGGCGCGACTCCCCACGGCGCCGTCTGCTGGAGGTCGCTGGGGGGGCAGAGGGGGGCTGGGGGGGGCATGCTGGGGCAGTGGCTGGCCAGGAGGGGTGTGCTGGGGTGGGGCTGCCCTGGGGTATCAGGCTGGAGGTCGCAGGGCGGGGAGTGGCTGGCTGTGAGGGGTGTGCATGGGCGGGGGCTGGCCAGGGGGGGTCATGCTGGAGGTTGCAGGGGGGTGCGGGGTGGGGTCTGGGGGGGGCATGCTGGGGTTGTGGCTGGCCAGGAGGGGTGTGCGTGGGGTGGGGCTACCCTGGGGTATCAGGCTGGAGGATGCAGGGGGGGGGCAGAGGGGGGCTGGGGGGGGCATGCTGGGGCAGTGGCTGGCCAGGAGGGGTGTGCGTGGGGTGGGGCTGCCCTGGGGTATCAGGCTGGAGGTCGCAGGGGGGGCTGGCCGGGGGGGGTCTGTATGTCCCATGGTGCACTGGGGGGGGGGGGCTGGCACATGCCCCCCGGCGCCCCCCCTCACCCGCTCTCCCTTGCAGCAGAAGTTCGTGCGCTGCTCGGTGCGGGCCCAGGTTCGCCACCTGCGCAGGGTCCTGAGCCACCGCCTGGGGCTGGCGCTGCCGCACGTGAGTGATCCCGGCGGGGGGGACGCTTTGCAGGGGCTCTCGGGCCGGCCCCGTGGGGCTGGGGGGGGTCGTGGGCGCAGTTGGGAGGGCTCGGGTGCTCTCCAGGCCGGGCGCCGTGGGGCTGGGAGCTCTCCAGGCCGGGCGCCGTGGGGCTGGGGGGGGTCGTGGGCACAGTTGGGAGGGCTCGGGTGCTCTCCAGGCCGGGCGCCGTGGGGCTCTCCAGGCCGGGCGCCGTGGGGGCTGGGGGCTCTCCAGGCCGGGCGCCGTGGGGGCTGGGGGCTCTCCAGGCCGGGCGCCGTGGGGGCTGGGGGCTCTCCAGGCCGGGCGCCGTGGGGGCTGGGGGCTCTCCAGGCCGGGCGCCGTGGGGGCTGGGGGCTCTCCAGGCCGGGCGCCGTGGGGGCTGGGGGCTCTCCAGGCCGGGCGCCGTGGGGGCTGGGGGCTCTCCAGGCCGGGCGCCGTGGGGGCTGGGGGCTCTCCAGGCCGGGCGCCGTGGGGGCTGGGGGCTCTCCAGGCCGGGCGCCGTGGGCAGCGCCATCCACCCAGTGATGCAGCGTCTCGGTGGCAGGTGCAGATCCTGTCCGGCAGTGAGGTGCTCCCGGATCACATGACCATGAAGCAGCTGTGGCTGTCCCGCTGGTTTGGCAAGGTGGGTTTGGGGGGCAGGGCCGCCTCCTCCCCTGGCTCCCCCCGGCTTCTCGAGCTTCCCCCTCATTGAGCTCGCGGGGGGGGGGGGAACTGGGGGGGCTGGGCTGCGCTGGCAGGCAGCGGCGTGGGGGTGCGCTGGGGGCCTGGACGGCGGGAGGGGCGCTGGGGCTAGCGGGGGTGTGTGCTGGGGGGCTGGACGGCGCTGGGGGGTAGCGGGGGGGTAGCAGGGAGGAGCGTTGGAGGGCGTGGGGGTAGCAGGGAGGGTAGCGGGGGGGTGCGCTGGGGGGCTGGACGGCACGGGGGGGGCGCTGGGGGGTAGCGGGGGGGTGCGCTGGGGGGCTGGACGCGCGGGGGTAGCGGGGGGGTAGCAGGGAGGAGCGTTGGAGGGCGTGGGGGTAGCAGGGAGGGTAGCGGGGCGGTGCGCTGGGGGGCTGGACGGCGCTGGGGGGTAGTGGGGGGGGCGCTGGGGGGTAGCAGGGGGGTGCACTGGGGGGCTGGACGGCGCGGGGGGGTAGCGGGGGGGTAGCAGGGAGGAGCGTTGGAGGGCGTGGGGGTAGCAGGGAGGGTAGCGGGGGGGTGCGCTGGGGGGCTGGACGGCGCTGGGGGGTAGCAGGGGGGTGCGCTGGGGGGCTGGACCGCGCGGGGGTAGCGGGGGGGTAGCAGGGAGGTGCGTTGGAGGGCGTGGGGGTAGCAGGGAGGGTAGCGGGGGGGTGCGCTGGGGGGCTGGACGGCGCTGGGGGGTAGCGGGGGGGGCGCTGGGGGTAGCAGGGGGGTGCACTGGGGGGCTGGACGGCGCTGGGGGGTAGCGGGGGGGTAGCAGGGAGGAGCGTTGGAGGGCGTGGGGGTAGCAGGGAGGGTAGCGGGGGGGTGCGCTGGGGGGCTGGACGGCGCTGGGGGGTAGCAGGGGGGTGCGTTGGGGGGCTGGACCGCGCGGGGGTAGCGGGGGGGTAGCAGGGAGGTGCGTTGGAGGGCGTGGGGGTAGCAGGGAGGGTAGCGGGGGGGTGCGCTGGGGGGCTGGACGCGCGGGGGTAGCGGGGGGTAGCAGGGAGGAGCGTTGGAGGGCGTGGGGGTAGCAGGGAGGGTAGCGGGGGGGTGCGCTGGGGGGCTGGACGGCACGGGGGGGGCGCTGGGGGGTAGCGGGGGGGTGCGCTGGGGGGCTGGACCGCGCGGGGGTAGCGGGGGGGTAGCAGGGAGGTGCGTTGGAGGGCGTGGGGGTAGCAGGGAGGGTAGCGGGGGGGTGCGCTGGGGGGCTGGACCGCGCGGGGGTAGCGGGGGGGTGCGCTGGGGGGCTGGACGGCGCTGGGGGGTAGCGGGGGGGTGCCAGGGATGGTGCCGCTGCCCATCCCGCTCTCACGGTCACTCTCTTGCCTTGCAGCCGGCACCCCTGCTCCTGCATTACAGCGTGAAGGAGAAGAGGAGGTAGGGGGCTGGGCAGAGCCCCCCGCCCCCCCCACCCGCCCCCTAACTTAACCCCTCCTGCCCCAGTCTGAGTCTATTTTTGGAATAAAACGGTTGAAAACCCCTGGCCGGCGGCGCGTGCGGCACCGGGGCCGAGGGGGGCGGGGGAGCTGTGCTTGGCACGCGCCCGGCGGTGCCCACGGGAGGGAACAAACACACAGACCCCCCACTCCCAGCAGCACCCAGCCCTCCCCATGAGCCGAGCCCGCCCCCCTTCCACCATGGGGGGGCTGTGGGCCCCAGGGCTGCACGCGGGTAACCGTGCGGGGGGCACGGTGCGGTGAGGGAGGGGCCGCGTGGAGACCGTCACCCAGCACCAGTTACTCTGCTGAGCTCGGTAGATTAGTCACCGTCACAGCGGCCTGGTGCGTGTGTCCCGCCCCCCCCAGGAGTGATGGGGAAATAATGGGCCGTGGGGCCGCCCCTCTGCGGCGCTGTGATAAACTCCTGGGCACTGGGATTCCTGGGGGGGGGGGCTCCCCCCCACCCGGCTGGCTTCACCGCACTCGGCCAATTCCCCCTATTGTGAGCGCGGCACCGCCGCCAGCCGGGCAGAACGGGCAGGTCTGGGGCTGCCGGGGGGCACCCCTGAATTCCTCTCGCCCAGGGAGGCCTTGGCAGGGCTGGGGGCGAGCGTGGGGGGAGGGGGCTGTGCAGGCCCGAGGGGAAGGTGGGGGGGCCCTCGCCCAGGGGGGCACCGGGGAGCCGCTGGGCCCCTGCTCCCCACAGCAGGTCCCTGGCAGCCCCCACACCGAGGGACTATTGAGCTGCGGCTCAGCCGGCTGCAAACGCGCCAGGCGTCCGGTGTCTCCGATTCCTGGGGACCCAACAGGTGCCCCTGAGCCCGGCCCCCTGCCCAGCCCCCCACGCCCGGCCCCCCGGCCCTGGAAAGCGGAACGGGAGGGGACGCAGCTGGCTGGGCTCGTGGGGGGGGGGCGGGTGAGCAGAGCGCAGCCCCAGGCAGGCAGGGAGCCTGGCCCCATCTCCCCCCCACGGCGAATGTCCCTGCCCCGTCCCAGGGGAGTTGGTGAGCTCTGGGCCGGGCAGGCCCCTGGGTTTGTTGGGAGTGTCCTGGGGCCTCGGGGTCCCCTGCTCGGCCAGCAGCTCCCAGCTGCCCCTCCCGGAGCGGCCGTGTGGCGGGGGGCTCTGCTGCCTGGCGCTCACTGCCCCTTTGCGGGGGGCTGCCCGGGCCCCCTCGGGCCCCAAGCCGGGGCTTGCTTGGGGCTGGCTGGCTCGGGCCCTGTCTCCGGCCGGAGCCGGCTCCCGGTTTGTGTCTCCCTCGGGCGGCCCGTGGCCACAGCACCAGGTCCCGGAACCGAGACGGGCGCTGGGTCCAGTCCCGCACAGCCTGGGCCAGCCTCCGGCGGGGGGGGGGGGGGCACAGCTGCAGCAGGTCCTGGCAGGGGCCTGACGGCCGCACGGGCCTGTCCTTGTCCTAAAGGAGCTTCCTCCATGTGACCCCCCCCCTTTGGGGGCTGTGGCCCTGGACTCCCCCCCGCCCCCCACCCGGGAGAACAGGTGGGAACTTTCCCTGCCCCCGCAGTGCGGGACCCTCAGCTGAGTCAGGGAAATCTGATAATGGGGTGGGAGAGAAATCAGGGATTGCCCCCCAGCTCTGCCAGCGCCCCTCACTCCTGACCCACAGCCCCCCACTATCCCAGCCCCCCAGCTCTGCTGGTGCCCCTCACTCCTGACCCACAACCCCCCGCTGTCCCAGTGCCCCTCACTCCTGACCCACAACCCCCCGCTGTCCCAGTGCCCCTCACTCCTGACCCACAACCCCCCGCTGTCCCAGTGCCCCTCACTCCTGACCCACAGCCCCCCACTATCCCAGCCCCCCAGCTATGCCAGCGCCCCTCACTCCTGACCCACAGCCCCCCACTATCCCAGCCCCCCAGCTATGCCAGCGCCCCTCACTCCTGACCCACAGACCCACCCCCTATCCCGACCCACAGACCCCACTATCCCATCCCCCTCAGCTCTGCCGGTGCCCCTCACTCCAGACCCGCAGCCCTGTTTGCTGGCCGGGCGGCGCTCTGCCCTGGCTGGCCGTGGGGCAGACGGCCGTTCAGCGCCCCGTGGGGCTGCGTGTGGGGAGGGGCTGCAGCCGCTCTGTGATTTATGCCGCGCGGCCTGGCAATTAGCAGCGCATCCCCGTGGCCGATCCGTAACCCCGGAGCTCTGCTCTGCTGCGGCTGACCCCGCGCCCGGGAGCCCCTGGGGGGGATCCGGTTACCCCGGCCCTGCGCAGTGCCCAGCCCAGCTGTTGGCCATCCCTCACGCGGGCGGCAGGCCGGGGGGCAGCCCCGGCGCTCGCCCGCTGCTAAGTACCTGGTGAAATGCAGAGCAAAGGGTACGGGGGGGACAGCGGGGCCTGGCCCTGCCGCATGTGGGGCTGGGGCCTCCCCCCCCCCCCCCCCCCGAACATAGAGACTCCCAGCTCCCCCCTGAACACGGGGAAACCCAGCCCTCCTGAACATGGGGACTCCCCCCCCAGCCCCCCCCAACATAGAGACTCCCAGCTCCCCCCTGAACATGGGGATTCCCCACCCAGCCCCCGTGAACACGGGGAGACCCAGCCCCCCCCAAACACAGGGACTCCCAGCCCCCCACCGAACACGGGGAGACCTGCCCCCCCTCAAACACAGAGACTCCCAGCCCCCCCGAACACGGGGACTCCTAGCCCAGCTCGCCCCGGATACTCCGAGCCCCCCGCTGCAGCACGTCCCCCCAGACTCTGCGCCCGCCGGACAGAACAGCCCCTCGCCCCATCGCTGGGCTGGGCCTGGCCAGGGAGGGCCCCAGGGATCCAGGCCCAGTCCGGGGGGGACGCTGTCAGGCCTGGAGTCCGGGCGCGGGGGCCTTTGCCGTGTCTGTCACCACGGGCTCTGCTCTTGTCAGCCGCGGGCGGGGGGCTCCGGCGTTACACAGAGCAGAGCAGGAAGCCGGAGCTGGGCCGGAGCCGGCAGATCCCTCGGCGCATCCCGTGCCGCCCCCCCGCGCCCCCCACTTATCAGCCCGGCTGGGACGGCCCAAGAAGCCTAATTCAAACCAACTGGGCGGCTGACGTTGGTAAATGACGGCCGGCCTGCGCTGGGGCCGAGGGGCAGGAATGCAGCCGGGACTGGGGGGTGCGGCTGGCTGGGGGGTTCCTGCGCCCAGCCAGCTCGGCCTGACCCCCCCCCCCCCCGGGCCCAGCCCTGCCCCCCGCTGGGGCTCCTGCCTTTGGGGCAGGGCTGCGGAAAGGGAAAGGCCGGCCCCAGGGTTTGGGGGCTCGTTCCTGCTGTGCCAGGCTCCGTGTGCGCCCCCGGGGGGGTCTCTGGACACGGACCCATCTGTCAGGGGCTGACAGCTGCCCTGGCACCTGGGGGGGCACTCGGGAGCCAGCTGGGGGGGGGCAGCTCTGGGCTGCCCGCTGCTGAGATGGAGGTGGCACCAGGAGTCGTGGGGCAGTGGCTGGGGGCCAGGAGCCAGGGGTCTGCTCCCAGTCCTGCAGCTGAGAGTGTCCCAGGGAACTGGGGGGGGGCGGGGGCTAGTTCCCCCCGCGGTGCTGACGTGTTTGCCATCCTCACTTGGCTTTAATCACCCGCTTCCTCCAGCCCAGACACTGGTGTCTGTCTGTGTCTGTCTGTGTCCGTCTGCATGTGTGTGTGTCTGTGTTTGTCTGTGTCCGTCTGTCTGCGTGTGTGTGTGTCTGTGTCTGTCTGTCTGTGTGTCTGTGTGTCTCTGTCTGTGTCCATCCATCTGTCTGTCTGCGTGTGTGTGTCTCTCTGTGTCTGTCTGTGTCCGTCCGTCTGTGTGTGTGTGTGTGTGTGTCCGTCCGTCCGTCTGTCTGTCTGTCCGTCTGTCTGGGAGCCGTTCGGCTGGCAGCTGACGTCTTTTCTGCTTCCCATGAAGAGCTGGGTCCTGCCCCATCAGCAGCCAGTGCCCGGCTGGGGGATTCACCCGCTCCCTGGGCTGCTGCCCCCACCCAGGGCGGGCTGGGCTCTCATGCAGGGGGGTGATACCACGTTGCAGGAGTTCGGGTGTTGTGCAGGGATGGAGGGTGTTGTGTGGGATTGTTATGCAGCATTGGGGGTGTTGTGCAGGGCATGCAGGCGTTGTGCAGAGGTGTGGCGCACTGTTGCCGCTGTGGGGGTGTTGTGTGGGGGTGGGGTGTTGTGCAGTGTTATGGGGGTGCAGGGGTGAGGGTGTTGTGGGGGGTGCAGGTGTTGTACGGGGTTGTTATGCAGCGTTGGAGGTGTTGTGCAGTGTTACGGGGTGCAGGTATTGTGCAGGGGTGGGGAGTTGTGCAGCACTGAGGGTGTGGGTGTTGTGCGGGTGTGTGGGTGTTGGGTGTGTGTGCAGCGTTGAGGGGTGTGGTTGTGCGGGGCTTGGGGTCTTGAAGGGGTGCAGTGTTGAAGGGTATGGGTGTGTCTCGGAGTGTGGGGGATTCCGGCCCTGCACCCCTCTGCCTGGGATTCACTGGGAGTCTCAGCCAGCCAGTAGAACAGAAGGTTTATTAGGGATGCCAGGAACACAGCCCAACCAGAGCTTGTCAGTACAAATAGGGCCCCTCAGTCGGGCCCTTCTGGGGGGCAGGGAGCTTAGACCCCAGCCTGGGGCTCCCTGCGTTTCACCACCCAGCTCCAAACTGAAACCAACCAGACAAACCCTCCAGCCGGCTCTTCCCCTCCCCCGGGGCCCCTCCTCTAGCCTGTGTCCATTCTCCCAACCAAAGGTGTCACCTCCCAACCCCCCTCCTGGCTCATGTTACAGGCCCAGGTAAAGTCTCCCATTCCGGATGCAGCAGGTCCCAGGGAACCTCCCCCGCAAGCCTCCCAGGTCAGATCCACCTCGCTCCCTACTCCGTCACATCATGTTGTGCAGGTGTGTGAGTGTTGAGGGGTGCGGGTGTTGTAGGGAGGATGCAGCATTGATGGGTGTGTGGGTTGTGCGGGTGTTGTGGGGTGGTGCAGCGTTCAGGGGTGATATGCAGTGTTGAGGGTGTAGGTGTTGTGTGTGGTGCAGTGTTGATGGGTGTTGTGTGGGTGTTGGGGTGTTGTAGGGTGGTGCAGTGTTGATGGGTGTTGTGTGGGGGTTGGGGTGTTGTAGGGTGGTGCAGTGTTGAGGGGTGTTTTGCGGGGGTTGGGGTGTTGTGGGGTGGTGCAGTGTTGATGGGTGTTGTGTGGGGTTGGGGTGTTGTGGAGTGGTGCAGTGTTGATGGGTGTTGTGTGGGGGTTGGGGTGTTGTGGAGTGGTGCAGTGTTGATGGGTGTTGTGCGGGGGTTGGGGTGTTGTGGAGTGGTGCAGTGTTTTTGGGTGTTGTGGGGTGGTGCAGCGTTCAGGGGTGATATACAGTGTTGAGGGGTGTAGGTGTTGTGTGGGGTGCAGTGTTGGGTGTTGTGTGGGTGTTGGGGTGTTGTAGGGTGGTGCCGTGTTGAGGGGTGTTGTGTGGGTGTTGGGATGTTGTGGGGTGGTGTAGTGTTGATGGGTGTTGTGCAGGGGTTGTGGGGTGGTGCAGTGTTGATGGGTGTTGTGCGGGGGTTGTGGGGTGGTGCAGTGTTGATGGGTGTTGTGCAGGGGTTGGGGTGTTGTGGGGTGGTGCAGTGTTGATGGGTGTTGTGCGGGGTTGGGGTGTTGTGGGGTGGTGCAGTGTTGATGGGTGTTGTGCGGGGTTGGGGTGTTGTGGAGTGGTGCAGTGTTGATGGGTGTTGTGCGGGGTTGGGGTGTTGTGGAGTGGTGCAGTGTTGATGGGTGTTGTGTGGGGGTTGGGGTGTTGTGGAGTGGTGCAGTGTTGATGGGTGTTGTGCGGGGTTGGGGTGTTGTAGGGTGGTGCAGTGTTGATGGGTGTTGTGTGGGGGTTGGGGTGTTGTGGAGTGGTGCAGTGTTGATGGGTGTTGTGCGGGGGTTGGGGTGTTGTGGAGTGGTGCAGTGTTGATGGGTGTTGTGGGGTGGTGCAGCGTTCAGGGGTGATATACAGTGTTGAGGGGTGTAGGTGTTGTGTGGGGTGCAGTGTTGGGTGTTGTGTGGGTGTTGGGGTGTTGTAGGGTGGTGCCGTGTTGAGGGGTGTTGTGTGGGTGTTGGGATGTTGTGGGGTGGTGCAGTGTTGATGGGTGTTGTGCGGGGGTTGTGGGGTGGTGCAGTGTGGATGGGTGTTGTGCGGGGGTTGGGGGGTGCAGTGTTGATGGGTGTTGTTTGGGTGTGTGGGGTGGTGCAGTGTTGATGGGTGTTGTGCAGGGGTTGGGGTGTTGTGGGGTGGTGCAGTGTTGATGGGTGTTGTGAGGGGGTTGGGGTGTTGTGGGGTGGTGCAGCGTTGATGGGTGTTGTGCGGGGGTTGGAGGGTTGTGGGGTGGTGCAGCGTTGAGGGGTGTTGTGTAATGTTGTGGGTCCCTCCTGGCCTCTGGAGCTGAGATGCCGAGAAGGGTCCAGGCTTCCACAAGGCCAGAGCCTGGGGAAAAACTGGGGCCGGGGGCGATGGTCCAGCGGGGGTGGGGGGGTGGGGGGGTGGGGGGGTGCCCGCGCTGCCGTTTGATGGGGCCAGCTCCGCCGAGGGGGATCGGGGGGGGGCTAGAAACTCTCAGTGGGATGGATGGAAATTCAGACGGCCCCCCACAGGCCCTGGAGCGCATGCAGCCCCCTCCCCATGCTCTGGGGGGCTCCAGGAGCCGCACACCCGGCCCCATGATGCTGGAAGATCCTGGGGGCCCTGCCAGGTCCCCCCCCCCCCCCCGGCCAACCTGTAGCGTTTCCTGTGGTTGGGGGGGGTCCTGGGGCGGGGGCTGTGGTGTGAGGCTGGAAATGCCCCCCCCCCGCCCCTCCCGGGCAGGCGGGGCGGTAACGGACAGTCTCAGCTGCGGGATGAACTCGTTGCGGGTGCGCCGTGTCTGTCATCGGGGCTCAGCCAGAGCCCCTCAAAGGGCCGGCACCCGGTGCAGCCTCCTTCTGCCCCTGGGGGGGCCAAGGCCCCAGGGGGTCCCTGCAGGGGGGGCACAGCGAGGCTGCCGGTGCAGTTGTTGTGGCTGGGCCTAGCTGGAGGGGGCTGTCAGCGCCGGGCGCCCCGTCATTACTGCCGGACAAATGAGCCCATGTGCTGTAACGGATATCCTCCCCCCCCCCCGGCCACCTGGCCGGGACCCCCCCTCCACGAGCCACTCGCAAGCAGGGGCCTCCCCCCAACCCTCCGGCTGCCAGGCTCTGCTCCCTGGGTCGGGGTGTGGAGGGACGGTCCTGCCCCCAGTCCCAGGGCTGGGGTGCGGGGAATGGGGCATGGGGCCTTTCCCCAGTGGGGGCTGGCTGTGGGGGTTAGGTTAGGCTGGGGGGCTGTGGGGGTTCCTGTTTCTTTTCTGACACCTGCTGCTGCCGGCGGGTCTGTAGAGAAGGAGAACAGGTGTGATCAGCTACAGCCCGCCACGGACCGGGTGGCTGCCCCCTGCCAATCAGCGGGGGTGGGGGGGCATTGGCACTAAGTGCCACAGGACAGCCTGGAGCCTACACCCCTGGGCCCGCGGCTCCCTCGGCCCGGCACACGCCCCTGGGCCCGGCACACGCCCCTGGGCCCGCGGCTCCCTCGGCCCGGCACACGCCCCTGGGCCCGCGGCTCCCTCGGCCCGGCACACGCTCCTGGGCCCGGCACACGCCCCTGGGCCCGCGGCTCCCTCGGCCCGGCACACCCCCCTGGGCCCGCGGCTCCCTCGGCCCGGCACACGCCCCTGGGCCCGCGGCTCCCTCGGCCCGGCACACACCCCTGGGCCCGGCACACGCCCCTGGGCCCGCGGCTCCCTCGGCCCGGCACACACCCCTGGGCCCGCGGCTCCCTCGGCCCGGCACACGCCCCTGGGCCCGCGGCTCCCTCGGCCCGGCACACGCCCCTGGGCCCACAGCACCGTCACAGAAGCTGTACGGCGGGGGCATCTCTGTGCCGTGGCGTGGGGGGGGTGAGCTGCTCGGTGACCCCAGCTGTCCAGCGTGCAGGTGACTCCCCTGGTGTCTCCCTCGCACGGTGCTCGTGCCGCGGAGCCGTCCCTGCCACGCTCGGGCAGTGCTGTCTCCCCACACTCACCCCCCGCTCGCTGCTGACAGTGACAAATGAGCCCACATGCGGCTGCCGTTTCCAGCCCATTGGTGGGGTGACGGCCGGGGCTGGGCGCCGAGGGGTCCCGGCGCGGGGGAGCTGCCCCCTGATGCCCCCGTTCCACCCCCATGGCTGATTGATGTGCAGGGGGGGAGCTGTGTCATGGAGCATGGGGGAGTCAGCACCCTGCACCCCCACTTCCTGTGATTCACCGGGACTCTCAGCCAGCCGGTAACACAGAAGGTTTATTAGCCGACAGGAACAGAGTCTAAACCAGAGCTTGTAGGTACAGAGAACAGGACCCCTCAGTCGGGTCCATCTTGGGGGGTGGGGACACCAGAGCCCGGTTTGGGGTCTCCCCGCATCTCCTCAGCCAGCTCCAAACTGAAAGCCCTTGTCATGGAGTGTGGGGGAGTCAGGCCCTGCACCCCTTTCCTAGGATTCCCCGGGACTCTCAGCCAGCCAGTAACAGGGCAGGTTTATTGGACAATAGGAACCCAGCCTAAAACAGAGCTTGTAGGTACAACCAGGACCCCTCAGTCGGGCCCTTCTGGGGGGCAGGGAGCTCAGACCCCAGCCTGGGGTTCCCTGCGTTCCACCACCCAGCTCCAAACTGAAACCAACCCCCCCCCAGCCAGCTCCCCCCCCCCTCCCCAGTTCCTCCTCCAGCCGTTGTCCAGCTTCCCTGGCCCCACCCCCTTCCTGGCTCAGGTGACAGCTCAGGTATCTGTCTCCCATCCCCACTGCAGACAGTCCCAGTAAAGCCAGACGACATTCCCCAGTCAATCCACCCGCTCCCCACTGCGTCACAGAACCATCACCTGAACCCCCGTGGCGTAGGCGCGGGCCCGCGCCGTGCGGTCGTACCAGACCTTTTGCTTCCTCTGGGCTCTGGCCAGATTTCCCTTGGCCAGGCCCATGAGCTCAGTAAGTCTCTCTCGGAAGGTCAGGACATACTCCACCACTGACTCTCCCTCGGGGGCTGCCTCCCCCTCCCATTCGTCTCTCATCCGGTCCAGGGGCCCCCGTACCCTCCTGCCGTATAACAGTTCGAAGGGCGAGAATCCGGTAGACTCCTGGGGCACTTCCCTGTACGCGAACAGCAGGTGCGGTAGGTACTTGTCCCAGTCTTGCGGGTGCTGGTTCATAAAGGTTTTCAGCATCATCGTTAGCGTCCCATTGAACCTCTCTACCAGCCCATTGGACTGGGGATGATATGCTGAGGCCCAGCTGTGCCGGACCCCACATTTTTCCCACAAGCACCGGAGCAGGGCCGACATAAAGTTGGACCCTTGGTCTATCAGGACTTCCTTGGGGAACCCCACTCGGCTGAAAATGGTCAGCAGCGCATCCGCCACGGTGTCTGCTTCAATGGAGGATAAGGGCACCGCCTCGGGGTAACGGGTGGCGAAATCTACCACCACCAGAATGTATTTCTTCCCCGACCGGGTTGTCTTGCTGAGAGGCCCCACTATGTCCATGGCCACCTTCTGGAAGGGCTCCTCTATGATGGGCAAAGGCCTCAAAGCCGCTTTCCACTTGTCCCGGGCCTTCCCCACCCGCTGACAGGGGTCACAGGACCGGCAGTACTGATGGACAGTTGTAAAGACCCCAGGCCAGTAAAAGTTCTGTAGCAGCCTCTGCCTGGTGCGCCGGATTCCCTGGTGCCCTGCGAGAGGGATGTCATGGGCTAGGTACAGTAGCTTGCGGCGATACTTCTGGGGGACCACCAGCTGCCTCCTGATCCCCCACGTCTCCATCTCACCGGGGGGAGCCCATTCCCGGTACAGGAACCCCTTCTCCCACAGGAACCTCTCCTGGCAACCTCTCCACATGGTCCGCCCTGCGGTCGGCCAGGTCCCCGAGCTTCCGCAAGGAGGGATCTCTCTGTAACTCGGCCTGGAACTCAGCCGCTGGGGAAGGAATGGGAACCTGTTCCCTCGTGCTGTCTGTGTCTGAGTCCGCAGCCCCTTGGAGCCTGGTCCCTGGGGTACTCCCTCCCCACCTCCTGCGTCTCCAGTGAGCTACCCTTCCCGAGGTCAGGGTGAGGTGCCCCTCGCCGGCTCTGGCTATGCAGCCCCCCGACTGATCACTGTGCAGCCCCCCCCCAGCTAATTGCCACGCAGCCCCCCCCAGCTGATCACCGCACAGCCTCCCCCCCCCCACTTCCCCCCCCCGAGCCAGCATTGAAATAGAACAGTCACTGGCTCTGCCCAGGCTAGACTCACTGTCCTGTGACACCTGCTCCCCCCCCCCACCCGGCAGTCTCCCCGCCCTGGTCCTGTGACACCTGCTCCCCCCCCCCCCCGGCAGTCTCCCCGCCCTGGTCCTGTGACACCTGCTCCCCCCCCCCCCCGGCAGTCTCCCCGCCCTGGTCCTGTGACACCTGCTCCCCCCCCCCCCCCGGCAGTCTCCCCGCCCTGGTCCTGTGACACCTGCTCCCCCCCCCCGGCAGTCTCCCCGCCCTGGTCCTGTGACACCTGCTCCCCCCCCCCCCCCCCGGCAGTCTCCCCGCCCTGGTCCTGTGACACCTGCTCCCCCCCCCCCCCGGCAGTCTCCCCGCCCTGGTCCTGTGACACCTGCTCCCCCCCCCCCGGCAGTCTCCCCGCCCTGGTCCTGTGACACCTGCTCCCCCCCCCCCGGCAGTCTCCCGCCCTGGTCCTGTGACACCTGCTCCCCCCCCCCCCGGCAGTCTCCCCGCCCTGGTCCTGTGACACCTGCTCCCCCCCCCCCCCGGCAGTCTCCCCGCCCTGGTCCTGTGACACCTGCTCCCCCCCCCCCCGGCAGTCTCCCCGCCCTGGTCCTGTGACACCTGCTCCCCCCCGGCAGTCTCCCCGCCCTGGTCCTGTGACACCTGCTCCCCCCCCCCCCCCGGCAGTCTCCCCGCCCTGGTCCTGTGACACCTGCTCCCCCCCCCCCCCCGGCAGTCTCCCCGCCCTGGTCCTGTGACACCTGCTCCCCCCCCCCGGCAGTCTCCCCGCCCTGGTCCTGTGACACCTGCTCCCCCCCCCCGCCCCGGCAGTCTCCCCGCCCTGGTCCTGTGACACCTGCTCCCCCCCCCCCCCGGCAGTCTCCCCGCCCTGGTCCTGTGACACCTGCTCCCCCCGCCCCCGGCAGTCTCCCCGCCCTGGTCCTGTGACACCTGCTCCCCCCCCCCCCCCGGCAGTCTCCCCGCCCTGGTCCTGTGACACCTGCTCCCCCCCCCCCCCCCGGCAGTCTCCCCGCCCTGGTCCTGTGACACCTGCTCCCCCCCCCACCCCAGCAGTCTCCCCGCCCTGGTCCTGTGACACCTGCTCCCCACCCCCCCCCGGCAGTCTCCCCGCCCTGGTCCTGTGACACCTGCTCCCCCCCCCCCCCGGCAGTCTCCCCGCCCTGGTCCTGTGACACCTGCTCCCCCCCCCCCCCGGCAGTCTCCCCGCCCTGGTCCTGTGACACCTGCCCCCCTCCAACCCTTCACCCCGTGCCGGGCCGTACATGTGGCCTTGGTCCAGAGGGGCCGGGGTGGCCCCAGGGCGCTGGCTGCTTGGCCCCACATGAGTGGGGCAGGTGCCAGGTCTCTCATAGGTGCTGTTCCTCCTGGAAGCCCAGGGAGCCATGCAGGGTGCAGAGGGACATTCAAGCCCAGGGGTCCCCCCAGCCAGCAGAGCCCTGTCCGCATGTCCCCTGGGGGGGCTGGCACCCCGCCCAGCCCTGCCCCCGCAGCTCCCTGTGAAGGTGCTGGTGCCGGACATGTCTACATGAGGCCGGATTGGGGGGGGGGGGGGGCTGAGTCAGCCCCCCCTACACCCCCCCCGGCAGGCAGGCAGTGCGGCGGGTTTCCTGGAGGAGGCGGGCAGCGGACCCTGGCGCCGGGATGCCCTGGGCTCCCTGCTGGCTCCTCATTGTTCAGCTGCTTCTGCTCTGGTGAGGGGGTCTGGGAAAGACGGGTGGGGCTGGCTGGGAGCCACCCTGGGAGCTGGGAAAAGGCCGGGCAGTTTGTAGCCTTTGCTTAGTGCCTGCCCCCTTGGGCGCATGCCAGCCCCACCGCGGCCCCTGCAGCCCCAGCCAGCGAGCTGTGGGCACTGCCAGGGGAAGCGGCCCGGGCAGCTGGCAGGGGCCCAGGGCCGTGGCTGGGGGCCTGGAGCTGCATCCCCTATGGGCATTGCCAGGCTAGGCCCCTCTCCGGGCAGACCTGCCGCAGAGCGTCCGCACCAGGGCGGGGCCGACCCAGGCAGCCACATCCCACCTGGCGCCAAGGGGGCAAGCCTGGGCCAGGGTCGCCCCTGCCCCCCTTACACTGGGCTCCCAGCGGGCACGTGGCCAGGTCCTCGGGGGGGGGGGGGGTTGGGGGTTCCCTCCATCACTGCCCCCCATTGGTGACAGGCCAGTGGCTGGTAAGTGAGTGGGGGCAGCGTGGGCCTGGCCTGGCATGCAGGGGGCCATGGGCGGGGAAGGCAGGTGTCAGGGAGTGGGGGGGGGGCGCACAAGGGAGGAGCTGCTAAGCTCAGGTACCTGCCGGTCTGTCACCAGCCCTGCTCTGAGTGGGGGAGACAGATGGTCCCCCCCCACCCCCGGGCTCCGGTGCTGTGACCAAGGCAGCCCGGCTCATGGCAGAGGCAGAGCTGAGCGCAGGGGGGGGCAGGTGAGACCCCAGGTGAGCATGGGGGGCCCCGGGGGCAGGACGGCTGCCCAGAGCTGAGAGAGGCCCCAGAGAAGGGGAAAGCAGCTGGGAGGTCACTGCCGGTGACAGACACACCTGGTCAGAGGGGGGCCATGGCCCTAATGGATTCTCTTAATCGAGAGAGCCCGAAGCACAGCCCAACATGGGGGAGACCCAGCCCTGGGGGGAGGGGCTCCTGTACGCACAGCCCTGGGGTTGGGACCCAGCTCCAGAGGGGCCTGCCCAGGTGTGGGAGCACCCTGCCCCCGCCTCACCAGCCCCTGGGACACCAGAGCCCCGGAGACAGGGCTGGGTTAAGCCCAAATGCCCAAGGGGTCACTTCCTGCTCCAACCTGGGGGTCGTGGCAGCCCAGGCCACAGCCCAAGACGGCTGACACAGGGAGGGGGGAGTTTGCTGCCTGGCTCCCTGGCAGACGGGGTGGGGGGAAGCAGTGACAGGACCCCCCAGCCCAGTTCCAAACCAAAGGCTTTGGGGTGGGAAACGGGCACAGGCCTCACGAGCAACCAGCCCGGCCCTGAGGGAGGACGGGCCCCGGCTCCGAGCTGCGGATTGGACACGGTCCGTGTGACGGGTTTGCCAGGGCGCTAAAGGAATCTCGAAGGTGCCTGGTGGAAGCACTGCCGTGGAAACGGGTGAGATGCCAACATTGGGGGTTTCGAACCCGCCCCCCCCCCCCCCCCCCCCCCCCGTCACTGGCTGCAGTGACCCCACTCAGGCTGGGCTCGCAGTGGGAGAGATGTGACTGAGTGGGAATTTCTCATCATACTTTGGATGTGTGCGCCTCAGTTTCCCCCCTAGGAGCTGCCTGGTTACTAGGTGGAGGAAGGGTGTTTACTCTGTGCAGAGATCCAGGCATGACTGAGCCTGGCTGGGGCCTGGGGACGAAGACAACGGCCTGGACGCTGGGTACCTAGCGACTACCCCTGGATGCCCCCCCCCCATAGGAAGCCAGCGGGGTGTGAGCAGCTGGGGGACAAAGGGACGGGGAGGGGCCCGGTGGGGTGGTTCCGCGGGGGCGGCTGGAGGCAGGAGAGACACTCCTGGACGGGGACTAAAGGGTCAGGGGGCTCTGGCTGACCCCGTGGGCCCAGGCTGTAACCTTCTGCTCTGTGGTGACCAAGGACTGGCTACGCCGCCGTGTTCCAGACACCCGCGAACCCCCCACTGTCACCCGCCAGCTGAGTCCCGGCCAACCAGGGGAGGTGGGGGTGCAGTGCTCCCTTGGGGTACACGTCCCCCCCAGGGGCCCAGCTCAGGTGGCCTCGCTGCAGGGAGCTCACAGCGTGATGCCGGGGGGCTGAAGGCTCCGAGGGGCCCCCGGTCACAGGAGGTGGAGAAGCCAAGGGGCCCCCCCAGACAGAGTGACCCTGAGGGGGCTGGCACAGAGAGGGGTTCCCCCAGGGTTGTTCCCGAGCTGTGCGAGCACCAGGCCTGCGGACCTGTGAGAGAGGGGTCCTCAAATGCTTCATGACTCAGGAGAGAACTGCCCAGCCCAAGCCTGTGAGGGACGCAAGCATCACAAGGGGGAAACTGAGGCAATGATCGATATCCACTGCCCTAAAACTTCGGGCACAGTGACATTTTGGCTCCCAGGCTCCACTTCCCATCTAGCCATCGGGCGCCCCTCCCCTCCCACAGCCAGGACAGAACCCAGGAGTCCTGCCTCCCAGCACCTCCCCCACTGCTCCAACCCAACAGATTCCCCGAGCCGGGGACAGAACCCAGAAGTCCTGGCTCCCAGCAAACTGCCCCCCTGCTGACCCACCAGACCCCACTCCCCTCCCCTCCCCGAGCTGGGGACAGAACCCAGGAGTCCTGGCTCCCAGCCCCCCAAGGGTCCGTGAGCAGGGTAGTGGGGCAGGAGGCCAGCCTGGGTGCTGTGCCCTGGCTGAGCCAGCGGGCAGGCGGGGGCCGCCGGCTGGAGGAAGATGAACCGTCTCAGAGGAAGCCCTGTCCCGGGTCTATTCTTAGCTCTAGTCTGTCCTGCATCCTCCCGGCTGCCCAGCGGGTGCCCACGCCCAGACCCAGATCCCTGCACAACCGGAGATGCTGCCTAGCGGGGATCCCCGCTCTCCCCCTGCCCCGTGCCCACCCTGCTTGGCCGACCTGGCTGCAGGGATCCCGGGCAGGAACGTGCCCTGCACCCCCGCCGGGCCGAGCTCTCCCAGCATCTCCTGGGGGGCCGTTAGCGGCTGGGCGAGTCGCCTGCTACAGGGAGGGGTCCAGGCTGGGAATGGTGCCCCCTCCCCGCCCCTCGCCAGGGCCAGCCCGGGCAGCTCCACACTAGGCCCTGCAGAGAGGGCCCTGCCCAACCTGGCCTAGCCCATCAGCCTTCCCCCGTAGACCCCAGCGATGGCTGCCACCCCCTGCAGCGCTCCCCCCAGGCCTCAGTCCCCAGGCCCTGGAGACAGATATCTGGGGCTGCCCCTGCACTGCCCTGTGCACCCCACTGCATGCCAGTGGGTATAAGGTAGTGGGTGTCTCCCCAGCCATTGCCTCAGCCCCTGGGGAAGGGGCCGGAGACTCATCCCTGTGTCTGGCTACAGTTCGCAGCTGCGGGTTCCTCAGGGCGCGTGGACGAAGAGCCAGGGATGGTGGAGCAGAGTGGCTGCCCCGGGGCACCACACGCCCCAGCTGTCACTCCCCATGGCATGCTGCGGACCCAGCCACACACGCCTCAGGCGAATCCCACGCCCCACGCAGGGCTGCCGGCAATGGCTACCTGTGTGTCATGGACTCCCGGGCCCCGCGCTCGCTTGGCTCCGTACGGTCCGGGGGGACCCCTGTCAGTGCGCCAGCCTGTCTCAGGGGTCCACTCTCTCTTGGGAGCTAAGCCCTGGAACCCCACCTCTCGGAGCCTCCAGCAGCCTGGCTCGGCCCCCTCAGGGAGTCCCCTCACTCTGGCCCCACTGGGGCCTCCACCCCAGAGGGAGCAAGGCCCCCCGATCTCCCGCCTGCCGTGACGCTCAGCCACCAGAACGCAGGACAGTTTATTGGACGTCTGAACCCAGCATGGGAAGTTCTCAGGGCCCTCGGGCCCAGCCAGGCTCAGCCCCGTCCCTCTGGGTCTGTCCCTGTCCAGGTGGGCTCAGGCTGTTCTTTGTCCCTAGTCCAGAAGCCCCCTCCTTCCAGCCAACCACCCTATATCCCCTTACCCACAGCCCCTCCGCTGTCCTTTGTCTTCAGTCCCAGGCGAACAGATCACCTGGGTCCTCTCTCTTCTGTCCTTTGTTCCTGCACTGGCTGAAACCGGCTGGCCTCCAAGACGGGGAGGGGGGGGCCTCTGAGTCACTGGTTGCTAAATTCCACAGTGTCCAGGCTGTTGTCCAGGGTCCATGCTGCTAGGTAAGGTCAGACCTGGCCCTCTGCAACAATGAACACCCTCTCCCACCACCTCGTTACACATGCAGCACATAGGGGAAACTGAGGCACACACAGGACTCCTACAAAGCAGCAAGAAAATTCCCCACACTGTGCTATTCCACTCAGTCACTAGGTGGCACTGTGTGTAACATACCTTATTTAAGTTAATGGCAGCCCTACCTGGCAGAGCATTAAAGGATTTTATGATGAACGTAGCTGGTGTGTATAAGTGAGCTCTGTGCCCAGTCCCTATCCGGTACAGAAGAACAGGACATGGTGTCAGGAGTAAACTAAGAACAGGAACAGGAAGAAAACAGCAACAAAGGTGGCAGAATCTTATCAACATGCCGCCCTTCAACGCCCCAGAGAACTTCAGCTTTGACACACCTTCAGAATGGAAAGACTGAAGACAAGGTTTTTGCATTGCATAAAGAAACTGGAGATATACAGGTATCGTCTTTAATTTATGCTATGGGGAAGGAAGCAGAGCAGATCTTCAGAGCCTTTGACTTTACTGAAGACAGTTACAGAGACGACTGTAAAAGGGGTCTGGCTATGTCTGAGGCATACTTATACCCCAGAGTGGTTGGTGAACATGTTTTCACCGGAGAATTCAGGAATAAGGATAAAATGTTGAATTTTTTAGAAGAGCTCTGCATACATTGGCTGGAAACTGTGACTTTGGCAGGGCCGGCTCCAGGCACCATCTTTCCAAGCCGGTGCTTGGGGCGGCATTGAGAATGGGGCGGCAGTTTGAGTCCTGCGGCGGTAATTAAGCGGCCGGTCCGCTGCGCTTCCCGCCGCCGAATTGCCACGGGTGGGTGAGAATGGGGCGGCAGTCCAAGTCCCACGGTGGCAATTCAGCGGCGGGAAGAGCAGCAGACTGGCCACGGCGGCTGCTTGGGGCAGCAAAATTGTTAGAGCCGCCCCTAGACTTTGGGAATGCAAAACATGAAAATATGAGAGACAGGCTGCTTCTTGCATGAACAGATAAAAACCTTTCCCAGCAGCTCCAACTGACGAGAGATTTAACCCCACACACAAACATCCCGAGAGCAACGCAGGCTGAGCTGGTGAGACAGCAGAACCTAGAGCAACTGAACAATCTTGACAAACCTGAAACTAGCTTAGAAGCTGTAACAGACACTTGAGTGTTAAAAGTCCTCATAAAATCCCTGAGGCAAGAAGAGACAACTACCCGGCTAAGAGGGGCAAATTCCAGCCTACGTGCACAAAATGTGGCAAAAGTGATATCCCAAGAGACAATTCATGTCCAGCCGGAGGCACACTGTGTAATAAATGCACAAAATATGGACATTTTGCAGCTGTTTGCTGCACCAAAGCAGTCAGGGAGTTGAGTCATATTACCGACAATAAGAGTCATCGTTTCTGGGCTCTGTCACTTGTGAGGACATGGAGCCTTCCTGGAGAGTGACACTGAATATTCACGACAAAACTATCGACTTTAAATGTGACTGAGGAGCTGACATCACAGTCACCTCAGAAGGGCTTTACACACCTTCAACCCCTCCCCCAGATGAACTCCCCTGACACAGCTGTGAGTAGCCCTGGCGGTGTCTGAACAGCATGGGCCGGTGCCCCACAGAAACAACTTACAAAGACAAACGCTTTGCATGCAGAGTGTAGGTGAGCAAAGGACCACAGACCGACAGCCTTCTCAGCCATGGTGAGCCTAGTGAGAAAGGGGGAAGAACTCAACGGAGTATTTGGTGACACTGGACCGTTGAAAGGAGAACCAGGACAAATCCCCCTAAGAGACAACACTGAGCCAAACAGCGTGCATATGTAACACTGGCGGACCCCAGTCGTCGGCGGGCGGGATCGAACCTGGGACCTCTGGAGCTTAGTGCATGAGCCTCGACGGGCAGGAGCTAAAAACCAACTGCTAAAGCTATGGAGCAGAGTCATTGTATCTCTCTCTCTGAGTGGTCTCGGTGCCACTAGATGGGACAGAGCCCCACACCCAGGAGGGCTGTGGGTTACACACACACCTCACAGGATTCCTGTCCCAGTACTTCATACAGTGGAGAGCTAAAGAGAATAGAGCAGATTGGCATAACTGAGAAAATCTCTGAGCCGAAGCATCGTGTGCCCCAGTGGTACCAGTTATAAAGAAAAATGGAAAAATACACAAATCGGTGTGACTTTAAAAAGGCTTAATGAAGCAGTTGTGAGAGAAAACTCTCTCCTCCCAGCCCTGGACGACTTCATCCCCACGGTGAGAGCAGTTACAATATTCTCCAAGCTGGATGCCTCGAGCAGAGGCTGACAAATCCCTTTAGCCAAAGAGGGTTCTGAACTGACTCCACGGATCACCCCCTTTGGAGGATTTTGCTTTCGAAGGAAACTGTTTGGGATTGTCCCCGGAAAGGTGGCAGAACTGTTAACGAACAGACTGGAGTTGCAGGTTTCATGGACACTGTTCTGATATATGGATCTTTGATGGGAGAACATTACAAAACCCTCAACAAAGTCCTAACCCTAATCAGTCAAACCGGACTGACACTAAACAAGGAAAAATGTGTTTTCTGCCTACTCCAGATTGAGTTTTTAGGACAGACAATAACAAGGATGGAATCAGGCCTAGCCTGAGAAAGTGAAAGCAGTTTGAGAATTGGATGCACCAGCTAATGTCCCAGAACTGAGACATGTTCTGAGGCTGGTCCAGACCTACAAAGATCTTCTACTGTGACAGAACCACAGAATGAACTGGTAAAGTCCACCGCATTGTGACTATGGGGGAGCCAAATCAAGAAATTGCCTTCAAAGAGGTAAAAGAAACCATTTCAACAGCTCCAACTCTCCCGTCCTGTGATGAGAACAAACCCACAACGGCCAGTGCGGCCGCAAGCAGCCCTGGCCTCTGTGGTGTCTTGTTCCAGCAACATGGTCTCGAGCGGAAGCCAGCTGCATTTTGCTCACACACGCAGAGAAGCAGAAAAAACGCTCTGCCCGGGTTGAAAAGGAGCCTGGCAAGTGTGAGAACGTGTACAGATATCTGTGTGGGCTGGATTCGTTTACACTGATAACCAACCATAAACCGCGTGTAACCCTCATCCGTGGCAAAGACCTGGATCAATCCAGCGTCTCTTGCTAAGGGCAATGCGATTTAACCCAATTGCTAAATGATCCCAGGAAAAATCTGGAGTAGCAGACACTGTCCCAGAGCCCAACTTTCCACTCAGCTACCCTGCAGCTCGAAGATGACCCAAAGGTGTACATGGAGGCTGTGGACACATACAGACCAGTGTCAGAAAAGAGACGACTGCAGCTACACAAAGCAACCTCGACAGACACACAACTTCAGGAAGTTCTGAATGATATTAGGGGCATGTGGCTCAAGGACACTAAGGAAGTGGTAAGAGACGACGCTGCCGTGCGTGGACAAGTGAACCAAACAGACTCGTGATTAAAGACAGCTGCACTGTGATTCCAAACAAAATGAGAGGAGGAATCCTACCCCTCAGCCAGGAAGAGTCACAAGGATAAACGAAATGCCACCAACGGGCCAGTCAGTCAGTGCGGGGGCTGAGCATCGGCAAGGATGTCAAGAATAAAGTATTGGCCTGTGGACATTGCAGAACTAACAGACCAACACAACGCAAGGACAGACCCTGGAAGAGACGAGCTGCAGATTCATGTGAATTCACAGGACAGCATTGTGACGAAATAGGACTGTTGTTAATGTTTTCCCTGAGTACTGTGTGGGTGCCTCGGTTTCCCCTATGTAGTGCTTAAGTATCTAGGTGGTGGGACAAGGGTGCATGATTGTTACAGAGCCCTAGAAGGCAGGTGTGGGCAGGGGCCTGGACATAGAAAATGGCCGACACTCTATCTCCTGGCAACTGATGGCCCCGGCCCCTCCCCTGCAAAGGTGGGAGCTGAAGGTGTTGGAACCAAGGGATCAGGTGACCTCCTGGCCCGGGAAGAAGACAAAGGAGAGAGGAGGGGCAGACAGGGTCTGGCCTCCCTGCCCCGTGTGGAGCTGTGGGGTGAAATGCAGGGAGCCCCCGGGCTGGGGTCTAAGCTCCCTGCCCCCCGGAAGGACCCGCCGGAGGGGTCCTGTTTGTACTGACAAGCTCTGGTTGGACTGTGTTCCTGGCATCTCTAATAAACCTTCTGTTCTACTGGCTGGCTGAGACTCCCAGTGAATCCGGGGAAGAGGGGTGCAGGCACTGACTCCCCCACACTCTGTGACAAGCATCACCTGGTCATCCCCAGGTACACAGAAATCACTGACATGAAAGACATAATATGTCGCAGTTATAGAGAAACTGAAATGCACTTTTGCTCCCTTTCGTATTCCAGAACAATCAGTGATGGACGACGGACCCCAATTTAAAATTATTCAAAACAAAATATGTCACCCACAAGCAAATGCCGAGGCTGAGAGAGCTCTACAGAGAGCCGAGAAATCCTACAGCAGCAAGATCCATTCCTTGCTCGTCCGAGTTACAGATCCGAACTAATAGCAGCTAGTAGATAGAATCCAGTACAACCCCTGACGGAAAGACAACTCAGCCGGCTGTTCCCCCTTTGGAAAAGAACCTAGCTCCAAAGTGGCCAGCCACGAAGAGAATCGTCCCATTGGATAAAGAGACTAGAAGGGCTTGTGAACACGGACTGTCAGCCCTAGAACCTGGTGGCCACGTTCATGTCAGTTAGGTGGAGAACAAGGATGGGCTCCAGCTGTTGGCAAGAAAAACAATTCGGCGCCCAGCTCAGAGCCGACAGCGGAGATTTCGACAGACGCTGTCGACATCGACAGCTTGTTCCGCACAACGAAAAATCAGCGGCGCAAAGTCTGCAGGTGGCCGCTGGCTGCAGAACAAGAGGACGCAGGATTCCAGGCCCCCCACCGCCAGTCATCGCGATAACGGGCCGCGTCGTGTGACTAGAAACCAGGACGTCTCAGAGACACCGAACAGACGATTACTGAACTTCACAGGCAGCCTGACGGTGAACCCTGCGAGGGGCAGGAAGGTAGCACCAGAGGGGGAGATGTGACGGAGAGGAAACTCTACTCCCCTGTGCTGCCACTAGATGGCGCTGTGCGAGTCATCCCATATTGCCGAGGTTCCCAAGGGGGGGATTGCAGCACAGTGCTGGGTGGTCTGCCATGGGGGGCTGTGGGGGGCATGGGGGATGTGGGGGGCTGTGGGGTCCATGGGGGGCTATGGGGGTCGTGGGGGGCTATGGGGGCGTGGGGGACATGGGGCAGGTCTCTGCTGGCAGCTGGCAGCTGGCGAGGAGCCCAGAGACCCTGGCGGGCGGCAGGGGGAGCCGCCGGGTGGTGGGCGGGGGGCGAGGAGATGGGACCCGAGAGCTGGAGGCTACCAGGGTGGCTGGAGGATGCGTGGCCAGAAGCAGAGCTGCCAAGCGCCTGCGGGGGGGGGGGGGGGGGCGAGGCCAGGGCCCAGCTCCCTGCCCTGGGGAAGGGGAGACCCACTGGGAGGGGCAGACTGACCGGCTGGCGCTGCATCCCAGGCCTGTGCCAACCGCCCTGTCACTGTGACAGGGAGTGACACTGCCCCCCACCTCCAGGGTGAGGCCTCAGGTACCGCTTCCAACAGCCCTCAGGTATCCCCCCCAGACACCCCCCCAAATACCCCTCCCAGACACACACAGCCTCCAACACCGCTCAGGTATCCCTCCCGGACACACACACACCTCCTCCAGCACCCCCAAATATCCCCCAGTACACACACCCCTCCAGCACCCCCAAATACCTCCCAGTACATACACACCCTCCAGCACCCCCAAATACCCTCCAGCACCCCCAAATACCCCCCCAGTACATAAACACCCTCCAGGTATCCCCCCCGGACACCCCCCCTCCAAATACCCCTCCCAGACACACACAGCTTCCAACACCCCTCAGGTATCCCCCCCGGACACCCCCCCTCCAAATACCCCTCCCAGACACACACAGCTTCCAACACCCCTCAGGTATCCCCCCCGGACACCCCCCCTCCAAATACCCCTCCCAGACACACACAGCCTCCAACACCACTCAGGTATCCCTCCCGGACACCCCCCCCCAAATACCCCTCCCAGACACACACAGCTTCCAACACCCCTCAGGTATCCCCCCCGGACACCCCCCCCCCAAATACCCCTCCCAGACACACACAGCCTCCAACACCCCTCAGGTATCCCCCCCGGACACCCCCCCCCCAAATACCCCTCCCAGACACACACAGCCTCCAACACCCCTCAGGTATCCCCCCCGGACACCCCCCCCCAAATACCCCTCCCAGACACACACAGCCTCCAACGCCGCTCAGGTATCCCCCCCGGACACACACCCCCAAATACCCCTCCCAGACACACACAGCCTCCAACACCCCTCAGGTATCCCTCCCGGACACACACACACCTCCTCCAGCACCCCCAAATATCCCCCAGTACACACACCCCTCCAGCACCCCCAAATACCCTCCAGCACCCCCAAATACCCCCCCAGTACGTAAACACCCTCCAGCACCCCCCAAACCCTCCCAGTACACCCCCCAGCACCCCCCAAATACCCCTCCCGGACACACACACACACTCCAGCACCCCCCAAATACCCCTCCCGGACACACACACCCTCCAGCACCCCCAAATACCCCCCAGTACATACACCACCTCCAGCACCCCCGACACTCTGTCTCCTGGCAACTGATGGCCCCGGCCCCTCCCCTGCAAAGGTGGGAGCTGAAGTACACACACAGCCTCCAGCACCCCCCAAAACCCTCCAGCACCCCCAAATACCCCCCCAGTACACACACCCTCCAGCACCCCAAAATATCCCCAGTACACACACACAGCCCAGCACCCCCCAAATACCCCTTCTAATACACACACATCCTTCCAGCACCCCCCAACAGCACCCCCCCCCCCAGCAATGGCCTTTATTTGGGAACTTGAAACATGGCACCCCTGTGGTTGTTCTCGTTTCAAGCTGCCGCACCCTGTGATCCGTGGCTGTCGGGCCCCCTGGAGAATATCCCCCCCCCCCCCCCGGGGACCGGGGCTCGGCGCTGGCTCTCTCTCTCTGCCTAATGACAGGTTTCAGTGTAGTAGCCGTGTTAGTCTGGGTGCTTACTCCCACCTTTCCATGTTTCTCTGACTGTATAAATATCATCTCACTGTGTGTTCCATTCCATGCATCCGATGAAGTGGGCTGTAGTCCACGAAAGCTTAGGCTGAAATACATTTGTTAGTCTCTAAGGTGCCACAAGTCCTCCTTTACAGCGCTGTGCTCAGGACCATCCTAGGGAACAGCCGGGCCCAGCCCAAGCACCTGCCTCTGTCCAGCGCTGGTGGCCCCGAGCCCGGCCCACGTTCCCGGGCAGAGGGTGCCTGTGAGGAGCCCCAGGGTGCTGGGGGGGGGGCGACTGAGGCAGGGCTGCCGGGTGATGAGCTCGGGGGGGGAGGGGGGAGCTGTGGCACCTGCCTGGCCCCTTCGCCCTCTCTCTGGCCCTGCTCCCTGCTGCACACGCCCCGCGGTGCCCCTCTCCCTGACAGACGCCTGTTGGGACCCCCTGCCTGGAACCGACCCTCAGCCGTCCAGGGATGAACCCAACTGGGGTGTAGCGAGCGCCGTGAGCAGCCGAGAACTGCACCAGGACAGACACACAGAGCACAGCACCTGCTGGCGTGGCAACTGCTGGATGTGTGTCCATGTGTACCGGGCCGCGTATGCCGGGCCCGGGCCGTGTGTGCCAGGCCGCGTATGCCGGGCCCGGGCCGTGTGTGCTGGGCTGTCTGTGCCGGGCCACGGGTGCCGGGCCGCGTGTGCCGGGCTGCAGGTGCCAGGCTGCAGGTGCCGAGCTGCGTGTGCCGGGCTGCAGGTGCCGGGCTGCGTGTGCCGGGCTGCAGGTGCCGAGCTGTGTGTGCCGGGCTGCAGGTGCCGGGCCATGTGTGCTGGGCTGCGTGTGCCAGGCTGCGTGTGCCGGGCCGTGTGTGCCAGGCTGCAGGTGCCGAGCTGTGTGTGCCGGGCTGCGTGTGCCGGGCTCCAGGTGCCAGGCTGCGTGTGCCGAGCTGCAGGTGCCGAGCTGTGTGTGACGGGCTGCAGGTGCCGGGCTGTGTGTGCCGGGCCGTGTGTGCCGGGCTGCAGGTGCCGGGCCGTGTGTGCCGGGCCGCGTTTGCCGGGCTGCGTGTACCGGGCCGTGTGTGCCGGGCTGCGTGTGCCGCGCTGCAGATGCCGAGCTGGGTGTGCCGGGCTGCAGGTGCCGGGCTGTATGTGCCAGGCTGCGTGTGCCAGGCTGCGTGTCCCAGGCTGCGTGTGCCGGGCCGTGTGTGCTGGGCTGCAGGTGCCGGGCTGCGTGTGCCGGGCTGCAGGTCCCGAGCTGCGTGTACCGGGCTGCGTGTGCCGGGCTGCAGGTGCCGAGCTGTGTGTGACGGGCTGCAGGTGCCGGGCCGTGTGTGCCGGGCCGTGTGTGCCGGGCTGTGTGTGCCGGGCCGCGTTTGCCGGGCTGCGTGTGCCGGGCCGTGTGTGCCGGGCTGCGTGTGCCGCACTGCAGATGCCGAGCTGCGTGTGCCAGGCTGCAGGTGCCGGGCTGTATGTGCCAGCCTGCGTGTGCCGGGCTGCGTGTCCCAGGCTGCGTGTGCCGGGCCGTGTGTGCCGGGCTGCAGGTGCCGGGCCGTGTGTGCCGGGCTGTGTGTGCCGGGCCGCGTTTGCCGGGCTGCGTGTGCCAGGCCGTGTGTGCCGGGCTGCGTGTGCCGCGCTGCAGATGCCGAGCTGCGTGTGCCGGGCTGCAGGTGCCGGGCTGTATGTGCCAGCCTGCGTGTGCCGGGCTGCGTGTCCCAGGCTGCGTGTGCCGGGCCGTGTGTGCCGGGCTGCGTGTGCCGCACTGCAGATGCCGAGCTGCGTGTGCCGGGCTGCAGGTGCCGGGCTGTATGTGCCAGCCTGCGTGTGCCGGGCTGCGTGTCCCAGGCTGCGTGTGCCAGGCCGTGTGTGCCGGGCTGCAGGTGCCGGGCCGTGTGTGCCGGGCTGTGTGTGCCGGGCCGCGTTTGCCGGGCTGCGTGTGCCGGGCCGTGTGTGCCGGGCTGCGTGTGCCGCGCTGCAGATGCCGAGCTGCGTGTGCCGAGCTGCAGGTGCCGGGCTGTATGTGCCAGCCTGCGTGTGCCGGGCTGCGTGTCCCAGGCTGCGTGTGCCGGGCCGTGTGTGCCGGGCTGCAGGTGCCGAGCTGCGTGTGCCGGACTGCGTGTGCCGGGCTGCAGGTCCCGAGCTGCGTGTACCGGGCTGCGTGTGCCGGACTGCAGGTGCCGGGCTGCGTGTGCCGGGCTGCGTGTGCCGGGCTGCGTGTGCCAGGCTGCAGGTGCCGAGCTGTGTGTGCCAGCCTGCGTGTGCCGGGCTGCGTGTGCCAGGCTGCAGGTGCCGAGCTGTGTGTGCCGGGCTGTAGGTGCTGGGCCGTGTGTGCCGGGCTGCGTGTGCCGAGCTGCATGTGCCGGGCCGTGTGCTGGGCTGCGTGTGTCGGGCCGTGCGTGCCGGGCTGCAGGTGTCGGGCTGCGTGTGCCGGGCTGGCTCTCCGTTATCAGCTGTTCTCCCTGCTCTCTGGCACCTTGTAAACAAGGCTGTTTATGGGCCTGGCCTTGCGCTGCCCCCAGCCCGTCTCTGCCGGCAACTGATTTAGGGACCAGCCCCTCGCACCCAGAGGCTGGTGCAGCTCAGGCCATGTCCCCCCCGCCCTGGGGACAGTGACCGCAGGGGGACTCTGGGGACGGTGCCCGCGGGGGGACCCTGGGGACGGTGCCCGCCTGGTGCCCACCCAGAGGCCCTTTGGCTTGGCCCCGCCGCGTTCTCCCGCCCCCGGGGCCTGGCGAGCGGTGTCAGGTCAGCGCCGGGCGCGCTGCATTCCTGCACTCGGCTCAGCCTCTCAGGTTACCCGCAGGCATGAGGCAGCCCCAGCCCCGCCGATTAATCTTCCCCTTGTAACACTTTGTAATTTGCCATCCCAAACCCCGAGAAGGTGGGGGGCTGGGCCCAGGCCTGGCGCGGGGGAGGGCTGGGCCGGGTCAGGAGGCAGGTACTTGGGGCCGGGCTGGTGGGGGTTACGGGGGCAGGCTAAAGAAAACAGCATGATGGATGAGACGCCCGAGCTCCCCTTTCATCTCCGCCAGCCCCGGCCCTGCTGGGAGTCATTAGGGCCAGGGCCGGCGGGGCCGGGCGGAGGGGGCCTGGCTCACTGCCACCTGATCTGCCCCCATGGGCTCCTCTCTGCCCATCCGCCGCACCAAGCGCCCCTCGGCTACCACGGGGCAACGACGACCCAACCCCCGCCCAGGAGCTGCTCACTGGGCCCATCCCGCCGGGATTCCCCCAGCCTGGGTCAGTCCCAGGGGCCCATCCCGCCGGGATCCACCCCCAGCCTGGGTCAGTCCCAGGGGCCCATCCATCCCGCCGGGATCCCCCCAGCCTGGGTCAGTCCCAGGGGCCCATCCAGCCGGGATCCCCCCAGCCTGGGTCAGTCCCAGGGGCCCATCCCGCCGGGATCCCCCCAGCCTGGGTCAATCCCAGGGGCCCATCCAGCCGGGATCCCCCCAGCCTGGATCAGTCCCAGGGACCCATCCAGCCGGGATGACCCCAGCCTGGATCAGTCCCAGGGACCCATCTCGCCGGGATCCCCCCCAGCCTGGGTCAGTCCCAGGGATCCATCCAGCCGGGATCCACCCCCAGTCTGGGTCAGTCCCAGGGGCCCATCCCGCTGGGATCCCCACCCCCAGCCTGGGTCAGTCCCAGGGGTCCATCCCGCCGGGATCCCCCCAGTCTGGGTCAGTCCCAGGGGCCCATCCAGCCTGTCTTGCCCTGGTGAGTCTCTGCCCCCCCTTTCCCCACCCTCCTGTACCACGCTGCAGCCGGCCCCACCCGGGCGCCTACTGAGCAGGGGCAGCCAGAGGGGCCTATGGCCCCAGGCCGGGTCCCAGACGGGCTCCTGGGAGGTGAGACTCGCACGTGGGGCGCCCACCCGGATGGGGGCAGGGCTGCGGGCAGCGGCCGGGTAACAGTCCTGTACCGAGGGAAGCCCTGGGGGCACGGCAGGCCAGACCCCACCTCCCCGCGGCCGGGGCTCTGGAGCCGGCGCCCCTGGCTTGGTACAACGGTAATCGCGAACCCATTTCCAGCCGGGGGCAGAGCCCTGGGGACCCAGGGCCCAGCTGCCCGTCCCAGCCCCCTCTGCCTCCCCCCGCTTCCTTTTCCTGCCGCTCAGCACCAGGCGGCCGGGGAGCCCGGGCCATGAATAATGCAGCCGCGCGAGAGGCGCCCGCGTCACTCGCCGCGTTAGAGGGACCAGATGCGATTAGCTGCGAGACGGAGACGCGACATTTCAATAGCGGACGAAATTGATGGGGGGGGTGGGGGGATCCGCACGGCCGGGAGCGACGGGAGACTGAGCACACGCAAGGAACGATGCCAGGGCATCGCCCTCGGGGCTGGTGACTGCAGGGGCCACATGGACCCCAGCCCAGCCCACACCGTGTCCTGTGCCAGGGGCAGAGAGCCAGGGCCAGTTCCCTTCCTGCCCCACCACAGCCCGGCTCGGTCCCATCGCCGCCAGCCAGCGCCGGCCAGACCCCTGCAGCCGAGGGCTCTCGGGGAGCAAACTGGCCATGCCTGGACCCGGAAAGAGACTCAGGCCAGTCCGAGGGGACCCTGCGATGCAGCCAGCGGCCCCATAGCGACCCTGGCCCCATAGCGACCCTGGCCCCATAGCGATCCTGGCCCCATAGCGACCCTGGCCCTCCAGCCTGTGCTGCCGGCTCTTCCCAGGGCGCTGGCTGGCTGGATGGAGGCCTAGGCCCGAGCACCATCACACAGCGCTGTCCCCCCGCGGCACGCCGCCCTGCGTTCCTGAGCTGGGGAGCGCGGCACCAGGCCGGGGCAGGAGAACGGCCGGGAGCCAGCGGGGAGCCGGGAGCTGCAGAGAGGCCGGATGCCACGAGGAGCCTCCAGAAGCCATGGCCGGAGCCGCATGTGGCCCAGAGCCAGGTACAGCGCTGGGGGGGAGCACTGGGGGCGCAGCAGTGGCTGGGCACGGAGCCAGGGCAGAGGGGCCCCAGTGAGACATACTGAGCCTGGCCTGGAAACCTGCCGGCGCCCGTCTGCCTGAGCGGAGACTGGAGTGGAGAGGGGGCCCCTGCGCTGGGCCCGCCCCGGGCTCTCAGCTGGGCTGCCTCAGGGCCAACCAGGACCCGCAGGTGCCGCGCCAGCCTCTGTGCCCAGGGGATCTGCCACCTTCGCCGGCCTACCAGCCCTAGCGCTCCCCTGCCCTGAGCCACGCGGCCGAGCTGCTGGAGCGCCCACAGCGCCCCCGTCTGGGCTGCGGCACCCCGGGGTTTGCTGAACTCCAGGACGGAGAAGCCCCATGGCTCCCTGGCGCTTCCCTGCAGTCGCTGTGGGCCTCAGCCATGAGCACCAGGAGCTGTCTCTGACCCAAGGGTGCGAGGGGGCTATGGACTCTCAGCTCAACACGACCCAATCCCCGGCTCCTCCCACTTCCCGGGCACCCCGTGATGTCAGCGCTCTGTGATGTCAGCAACCCGTGTGACACCAGCACCCCGTGATGTCAGCGCTCTGTGATGTCAGCAACCCGTGATGTCAGTGCCTGTCACCAGGGCCGGCTTTAAGCCGATTCCACCGATTCCGCAGAATCGGGGTCCCCTGCTCCGGCGTTGGTTTTTTTTGCTCAGCCGATCGCATCAGGAGGTTTTGAGCTGATCGGGCCCCGCTGTTGTTATGACGTGGGGTCCCGCACCCACTAAAGCCAGCCCTGCCTGTCAGAGTGTGGGGGAGTCAGCGCCCTGCACCCCTCTGCCTGGGATTCCCCGTGACTCTCAGCCAGCCAGCAAAACAGCTGGTTTATTGGACAATAGGAACACAGTCTAGAACAGAGCTTGTAGGTACAACCAGGACCCCTCAGTCAAGTCCTTCTGGGGGGCAGGGAGCTTAGACCCCCAGACTTGGGGTTCCCTGCGTTCCACCACCCAGCACAAAACTGAAACCAAACACACACACCCCCGGCTCCCTCCCTCCCCCCAGCTCCTCCTCCCCCCTTTGTCCAGTTTCCCTGGCCCCACCCGCTGCCTGGCTCAGGTTACAGCTCAGGTATCTGTCTCCCATCCCCACTGCAGACGGTCCCCATAAAACTAGAGATATTCCCCGGACAATCCACCCCGCTCCCCACTGCGTCACAGTGCCCTGTGTGATACCAGCACCCTGTGATGTCAGCACCCCATGATGTCAGCGCTCTGTGATGTCAGCGCTCTGTGATGTCGGCACCCCGTGATGTCAGCGCTCTGTGATGTCAGCGCTCTGTGATGTCAGTGCTCTGTGATATCAGCACCCCGTGATGTCAGCGCTCTGTGATGTCAGCGCCCTGTGATGTCAGCACCCTGTGATGTCAGCACCCCGTGATGTCAGCGCCCTGTGATGTCAGCACCCCATGATGTCAGCGCTCTGTGATGTCAGCACCCCGTGATGTCAGCGCTCTGTGATGTCAGCACCCCGTGATGTCAGTGCTCTGTGATGTCAGCACCCCGTGATGTCAGCGCTCTGTGATGTCAGCACCCCGTGATGTCAGCGCTCTGTGATGTCAGTGCTCTGTGATGTCAGCACCCCGTGATGTCAGCGCTCTGTGATGCCAGCGCAGGCCTGTGCTCCCTGGAGGGGATTTTTTACAATGCTGACACTAGAGACCCCAGCCACGCTCCGTGCCCCTTGTGCTAGGTCCTGCCCATGGACAGAGGGGCCCTGCCCAGGGGAGCTGCCAGGCTGCACAGCCCCGGGAGGCTCCAGGGCACAGGAGCACTGGAGCAGAGACTTGCAGCATGGCCCAGGAGCCGGAAGTGAGCCAGGAGCTCCATGCAGCTCTCCGGAGTCCTTGGCCCTTGCCCTAGCCCCAGGCCCAGACCCCGCGGCCACACCCAGACCCTGAGCAAGAAAGCGTGAGGTTTGGGGGCTGGAGCTGGTCACCCCCAGTCAGGGTTTTGGGCAATGCACTTAGACCCCAGATCCCTGCACCCCCCGCATGCTGGGGAACAGCCTCTGCTCTGCTGGGAGCCCAGTCCCTGCTCTGTGCTCTGACCGCTCTGCTAACCATCTCCGTGGCTCCAGGACCTGCACTCCGTAAGAACGGCCAGACGGGGTCAGACCAAGGGTCCATCTAGCCCAGTGTCCTATCTGCTGACAGTGGCCAATGCCAGGTGCCCCGGAGGGAATGAACAGAACAGGGAATCCTCAAGTGATCCAGCCCTTGTCGCCCATTCCCAGCTCCTGGCAAACAGAGGCTCGGGACACCATCCCTGTCCAGCCTGGCTAATAGCCATTGATGGACAGATCCTCCAGGAACTTAGCTAGGTCTTTTTTAACCTTGTTATAGTCTTGGCCTTCACAACATCCTCTGGCAAAGAGTTCCACAGACTGACTGTGCTTTGGGTGAAGAAATACTTCCTTTTGTGTGTTTTACACCTGCTGCCTGTTCATTTCATTGGGTGACCCCTAGTTCCTGCTGCTTTCGTCCCCACCTCACCCCGATCCAGCGCGTGGCTCATGGTCCTGCGTCCAGCTTCCGCCTACCTTGGACTCCGTCCGCACCCACTTGGCAGCCACCGTCCAGCCTGCCGGCGCTGCCGCTGACCGTGGGGAGCTGCTGCCCCCTTCTCCTTCCATCCCTGTGTGGCTGGCGGTCGGCCGGGGCATGGGCTTGGTGGAGGGGGGGTGTGAGCGGAGGTGGCTCTGCGGGCAGGCCTGTTGGTGCTGCCGTGTGCCAGGGCTGCCTCGGGCACTCTCCTTGCACGCGTCAGTGTTCCCTGATAGACCCCCCATGTTGGGCAAGGGCACCGCTGGCGGCCTGGGCCATGCACAGAACCAGAGCAGATACGCCAGGCCCTGACGGGCAGCGCCGATCCCCCAACCAGCTACCCCGCCAGCGCCCGGGGGCACGTGCTGAGGAGAGACGATCGGTGGCATAGCCCCCGGGCAACCTGCTCCTGGCGACGTCCTCACAGGGCACCGTGGTTCCCAGATGGCCTGCGGCAGGTGGTCCGGCTCACTGGGGTGGGGGGAGTCTTGTGACAAGTCCTTAGGCCCAGGCGTTCGCGAGAGGAGCTCCACAGAGCCCGGCTCCGAGACCCAGCCGCCCGGCTTCACACGTGGTCTCCACACTGAGTCCCGCTGGCGCCAGGCTCCTCCTTAGAGACTTTGGCCTGTCAGGGAGCAAAGCGAGCGTCCGAGTTAGGCGGCAGAGCTCCTCTGTGAGGCGGCTAGCAGGGCCCCTGGCCCGCTTTCCAGAGGGCCCCGTCCACGCCCCTTGGGCTCCGTGGCTAGCTGGGTGCGGTGGGCCAGAGCCGCCTGACCCCTCCTGGCTTTGGTGCCAGGCGCAGCCTCCGCAGTATTCGCGCATTCAGCTGCCAGGCCTCCCGCTCCTCAGGCATTAACGTCGGGCCTTGGTCTCGTCCCCAGGCTCTCTAGGGAGAGTCATTCCATTCGGTCCCTGATAGCAGGACCCCTCCTGACCCACGTGCCCACGCAGTGCCCACTCCCACCCCGTTCCCCTCCAGAGTCAGGCCCTGCAGCCCCAGGGGGGCACCACAGAGGGAGGGGTAAACTGAGGCACGCATGTGTTCATAGAAATTGTACAAGTTCCACATTGTCCAGAACCTTCTCTCTGTTCAGCTCAGTAGATTGTGGGTCTCTTGCTATCGGGCAGGTTTTCCAACCCTTTGATCATTCTCAGGCCTCTTCTCTGGCTCCTCCCCAATTTCTCACCATCCAGCCTGAATTGTGGGCCCCGGACCTGGGCGCCGGATCCCAGCCAAGATCGCCCCAGCGCCGGATACAGAGAGAAAATCACCTCCCTGCTGCTCCCCCAGATTCCTCTGTTCGTGCAGCCCAGGATGGCGTTTGCTCTTCCGGCTGCAGCGTGTCCAGCTGAGTCCCAACCATGACCCCAAACGCAGAGTCCCTGCTTCCAGGGTAGAGCCCCTGCCCCATACAGTCCAGCAGAGCATCCGCGAGGTCCCTGCCCAGCTCACCGCCGACTCGGCCTGTCTGCTTCGGGGCAGACGCCGGCTCTGAGCTGGGCCAGGTCTCTGGGCGAGGGGAGCAGGTGCTGCTCACGGAGCCCCGGCAGGCCTCTGGCCATGCCTCTGCCAGCCTGGCTCTGACCCAGACGTGCTCAGACCGGCCTGTTACCCTGAGTCTGCCACCACCACCCCCGTTCCATCCTGTGCTGCCCTGCCCCACCCCCGTTCCATCCTGTGCTGCCCCACCACCCCCGTTCCATCCTGTCCTGCTCTGCCCCACCCCATCCCGTTCCATCCTGTCCTGCCCCACCACCCCCGTTCCATCCTGTGCTGCCCTGCCCCACCCCATCCCGTTCCATCCTGTGCTGCCCCGCCCCACCCCATTCCATCCTGTGCTGCCCCACCCCATCCCGTTCCATCCTGTGCTGCCCCACCACCCCCGTTCCATCCTGTGCTGCCCCACCACCCCCGTTCCATCCTGTGCTGCCCCGCCCCACCCCATTCCATCCTGTGCTGCCCTGCCCCACCCCATCCCGTTCCATCCTGTGCTGCCCCACCACCCCCGTTCCATCCTGTGCTGCCCCACCCCATCCCGTTCCATCCTGTCCTGCCCCACCCCATCCCGTTCCATCCTGTCCTGCCCCACCCCATTCCATCCTGTGCTGCCCCACCCCATCCCGTTCCATCCTGTCCTGCTCTGCCCCACCCCATCCCGTTCCATCCTGTCCTGCCCCACCACCCCCGTTCCATCCTGTGCTGCCCTGCCCCACCCCCGTTCCATCCTGTGCTGCCCTGCCCCACCCCATTCCATCCTGTGCTGCCCCACCCCATCCCGTTCCATCCTGTGCTGCCCCACCACCCCCGTTCCATCCTGTGCTGCCCTGCCCCACCCCATTCCATCCTGTGCTGCCCCACCCCATCCCGTTCCATCCTGTGCTGCCCCGCCCCATCCCGTTCCATCCTGTGCTGCCCCACCACCCCCGTTCCATCCTGTGGTGCCCCACCACCCCCGTTCCATCCTGTGCTGCCCCGCCCCACCCCATCCCGTTCCATCCTGTGCTGCCCCACCACCCCCGTTCCATCCTGTCCCGCCCCATCCCAGGCTGGCTGTGACCCAGACGTGCTCAGACCAGCCTGTTACCCCGACTCTGCCACCACCACCCCCGTTCCATCCTGTGCTGCCCTGCCCCACCCCATCCCGTTCCATCCTGTCCTGCCCCACCCCACCCCATTCCATCCTGTCCTGCCCTGCCCCGCCCCATCCCACCCTGTCCTGTCGCATCCTGTCCTGTCCCACCCTGCTTCACCCCACCCCGTCCCACCCCACCCCACCCTGTCCTGCCCCACCCTGCCCCACCCATCGCACTCTCAGTAATTCAATGACAGGCCAAGTCTGGAGGGAGACAATCCATTGGCGGCCCCAGGCGTCAATCCGTGGGCCAAGCCGCCTGCCGCGAGCCGCCCGAGCCCCCCTCCCCGTGCAGACGGTCGGCTGCTGTATTTATCTGAACTTTTCTTTTTAATTAACCTCTCGGCGTTGCGGGTCTGCAGTCTTGTCGGGGTTAATGATATCGCTGACCCGCCGAGCGCGCGGCGCCCGGATCGATACGCCTCCGTTCTGAGCCGCACAGCGCCGCCAGACACGACGCTGCTGGAAACATAAAACCGCCCCCCCCACACTCCCCTTCCCTCGGCAGCTCCAGGCGGGGGGCGAGCCGGTCGGCTCTGGGGCCGGGGGCACCACCAGCAGCTGCAGCTGCCAAACTTTCCGCTCCACCCCAGGGAGGGGCCTTTGGGCAGGGGAATCCCCCCCCAGCCTTAATGAGGGGAATCCCCCCCCCCCAGCCTTAATGAGGGGAATCCCCCCCAGCCTTAATGAGCGGAATCCCGCCCCCCAGGAGCCAGGCCTCTGCTGAGCCTTTCCGTGGCCTCCGGCGTGGTGGCCCAGGCCACGTCACCAGCCTGGGATGTGGGTCTGGGACACTTGGCCATGGGGCAGATGGGAGCCCCCCGCTCAGTCCCTGTGGGGCACAGGGCTCACACCTGCCGACGGGGGCTCAAACACCCGCATGTGCATCTGGGCTGGCTGCCCTCCATGGGGGGCTCGTTGCCATGGCAGAGAGACCCTGCCCCGCAGCTCAGTCCCAGGAAGGCTTCCAGCTCCACGCAGTGGCTGCCGGGCCTGCCGCCCCCCGAGCCCCCAACCCAGTGCGCTGCCAGGCCTACTGCCCCCCCGGACCCCCACCCCAGTGCGCTGCCGGGCCTGCCGCCTCCTGAACCCCCACCCCAGTGCGCTGCCAGGCCTGCCGCCTCCCGAGCTCCCACCCCAGTGCGCTGCCTGGTCTGCTGCCTCCCAAACCCCCACCCCAGTGCGCTGCCAGGCCTGCTGCCCCCCCGGATCCCCACCCCAGTGCGCTGCCAGGCCTGCTGCCTCCCAAACCCCCACCCCAGTGCACTGCCAGGCCTGCTGCCCCCCGGACCCCCACCCCAGTGCGCTGCCAGGCCTGCTGCCCCCCGAGCCCCCACCCCAGTGCGCTGCCAGGCCTGCTGCCCCCCGAGCTCCCACCCCAGTGCGCTGCCAGGCCTGCTGCCCCCCGAGCCCCCACCCCAGTGCGCTGCCAGGCCTGCTGCCCCCCGAGCTCCCACCCCAGTGCGCTGCCGGGCCTGCCGCCCCCCGAGCCCCCACCCCAGTGCGCTGCCGGGCCTGCCGTCCCCCGAGCCCCCACCCCAGTGCGCTGCCAGGCCTGCCGCCCCCCCGAGCCCCAACCCCAGTGCGCTGCCGGGCCTGCCGCCCCCCGAGCCCCCACCCCAGTGCGCTGCCAGGCCTGCCGTCCCCCGAGCCCCCACCCCAGTGCGCTGCCGGGCCTGCCGCCCCCCCGGACCCCCACCCCAGTGCACTGCCGGGCCTGCCGTCCCCCGAGCCCCCACCCCAGTGCGCTGCCGGGCCTGCCGCCCCCCCGAGCCCCCACCCCAGTGCGCTGCCGGGCCTGCTGCCCCCCGAGCTCCCACCCCAGTGCGCTGCCTGGCCTGCTGCCTCCCAAACCCCCACCCCAGTGCGCTGCCAGGCCTGCTGCCCCCCCGGACCCCCACCCCAGTGCGCTGCCAGGCCTGCCGTCCCCCGAGCCCCCACCCCAGTGCGCTGCCTGGCCTGCTGCCTCCCAAACCCCCACCCCAGTGCGCTGCCGGGCCTGCCGCCCCCCGAGCCCCCACCCCAGTGCGCTGCCGGGCCTGCCGCCCCCCGAGCCCCCACCCCAGTGCGCTGCCTGGCCTGCTGCCTCCCAAACCCCCACCCCAGTGCGCTGCCGGGCCTGCCGCCCCCCGAGCCCCCACCCCAGTGCGCTGCCGGGCCTGCCGCCCCCCGAGCCCCCACCCCAGTGCGCTGCCTGGCCTGCCGCCCCCCGAGCTCCCACCCCAGTGCGCTGCCTGGCCTGCCGCCCCCCAAACCCCCACCCCAGTGCGCTGCCAGGCCTGCCGCCCCCCAAACCCCCACCCCAGTGCACTGCCGAGCCTGCCGCCTCCCGAGCCCCCACCCCAGTGCGCTGCCGGGCCTGCTGCCTCCCCCGAGCCCCCACCCCAGTGCGCTGCCAGGCCTGCCGCCCCCAGAGCCCCCACCCCAGTGCGCTGCCAGGCCTGCCGCCCCCCCGAGCCCCCACCCCAGTGCGCTACCGGGCCTGCTGCCTCCCCCGAGCCCCCACCCCGGTGCACTGCCGGGCCTGCCGCCCCCCGAGCCTCCACCCCAGTGCGCTGCTGGGCCTGCCGCCCCTCGAGCCCCCACCCCAGTGCGCTGCCGGGCCTGCCGCCCCTCGAGCCCCCCCCCCAGTGTGCTGCCGGGCCTGCCGCCCCCCGAGCCCCCACCCCAGTGCGCTGCCGGGCCTGCCGCCCCCCCGAGCCCCCACCCCAGTGCGCTGCCGGGCCTGCTGCCCCCCGAGCTCCCACCCCAGTGCGCTGCCTGGCCTGCTGCCTCCCAAACCCCCACCCCAGTGCGCTGCCAGGCCTGCTGCCCCCCCGGACCCCCACCCCAGTGCGCTGCCAGGCCTGCCGTCCCCCGAGCCCCCACCCCAGTGCGCTGCCTGGCCTGCTGCCTCCCAAACCCCCACCCCAGTGCGCTGCCGGGCCTGCCGCCCCCCGAGCCCCCACCCCAGTGCGCTGCCGGGCCTGCCGCCCCCCGAGCCCCCACCCCAGTGCGCTGCCGGGCCTGCCGCCCCCCGAGCCCCCACCCCAGTGCGCTGCCTGGCCTGCCGCCCCCCGAGCTCCCACCCCAGTGCGCTGCCTGGCCTGCCGCCCCCCAAACCCCCACCCCAGTGCACTGCCGAGCCTGCCGCCTCCCGAGCCCCCACCCCAGTGCGCTGCCAGGCCTGCTGCCTCCCCCGAGCCCCCACCCCAGTGCGCTGCCAGGCCTGCCGCCCCCAGAGCCCCCACCCCAGTGCGCTGCCAGGCCTGCCGCCCCCCCGAGCCCCCACCCCAGTGCGCTACCGGGCCTGCTGCCTCCCCCGAGCCCCCACCCCGGTGCACTGCCGGGCCTGCCGCCCCCCGAGCCTCCACCCCAGTGCGCTGCTGGGCCTGCCGCCCCTCGAGCCCCCACCCCAGTGCGCTGCCGGGCCTGCCGCCCCCCGAGCCCCCACCCCAGTGCGCTGCCGGGCCTGCCGCCCCTCGAGCCCCCCCCCCAGTGCGCTGCCGGGCCTGCCGCCCCCCACCCTGCGAGCTCCCACCCCAGTGCGCTGCCGGGCCCCTGGGGCGCAGGGGCTGAGCTCCGTCGAGGGAGTGACACTGTGCCATGGTGCCATTTATCACAGCTCCAATTCACCGAGCAGGGCAGCCAGGAGCCTCCCCCCGGTGGGGGGCAAACAGCGTCCCCCCGACAGAACATCCTGGGCTGCCACCTCCTAGCCCTGCTGCCAGCCACGCAGCCTGCCAGGCCCTGCAGCGAGACCCCAGCGCCCGGCCAGGCTCCCACTGCTGCTACTCGCCCTGTTCCCATGGGCGTGTTCAACCCCCGCCCTGAAAGGGGGGGCTGGCGGGGGGGGCTTCCACCTCTCCAGGCCCTTCAGCAGTCCCATCGTAGAAATGCAGGGCTGGAAGGGACCTCACGAGGTCCCCGATCTAGTCCAGCCCCCTGCACTGGGGCAGGGCTCAGTATTAGACCCTCCCTGGCGGGTTTGTCTGACCGGCTCTTAAACCCCCCCAGAGCCGGAGATCCCACCCCCTCCCTGGGCAATGTGTTCCAGCGCTTCACCACCCTGACAGGCCGGCCGGGTTCCTAATCTCCAGCCTAACCCGCCCCTGCAGCCCATTGCCTCTGGTCCTGTCCTCACAGGTTAAGGAGAAGAATGTATCACCCTCCTCTTTATAACAACCTTTCACATACTTGCAGACTGGTATCTATCCCCTCTCAGTCGTCTCTTCTCCAGACTAACCAACCCACTGCTTTCAATCTTCCCTCAGAGGTCATGTCCTCTGGACCGTTCATCATTTCTGTTGCTCTTCTCTGGACTTTCTCTAGTTGGTCCACATCTTTCCTGAAATGTGGCTCCCGGAACTGGACACAATGCTCCAGCTGAGGCCTTATCAGCGCTGAGAAGAGCCGAAGAATTACGTCTCGTGTCGTGCTTACAACACTCCTGCTAATACAGCCCAGAATGACTGTCGCTTTTTTTGCCACAGCGTTACACTGTTGGCTCACGTTTGGTTTGTGATCCACGCCCAGATCCCTTGTGGCCGTGCTCCTTCCTAGGCAGCCACTGCCCATTGTGTATGTGTGCAACGGATTGCTCCTTCCCAAGTGTGAGACATTGCATTTGTCCTGATTGAATTTCATCCCGTTTATGCCCCATCTCAGAACTGGCTGGGCTTCTCCTGGAGCCCTCCTGAGCTCCCAGAACTGCACACCGAGCCCCAGAGCAGGGCGGCCCGTCTCTTTAAAGGGGGGCCCTCGCCTGTTCTCAGATTATTCTCCATCCTGTCCCTTAAGCAGCCTGACCTCTCATGTGCGTTACTTTGCGTTTGTCAAACCTGAACCCCTCTGCGCCTGGCAGCGCGCTGCCCTTTGCCCTCCTGAGGCAGGTCCCGTCCTTTGGGCTCAGCTCCCCCCAACAGCTTTGTGCCATCCAGTGCCAAACACGGAGATAGAGTCACCTCTTTGCTCCTACTCGAGACGCCCCTCTTCCTGCAGCCAGGGTCACTTTAGCTCTTTGGCCCCAGCTTTGCACTGGGAGCTCCTGTTCTGCTGAGCATCCACCATGACCCCCAAAGCTTTGTCAGAGTCGCTGCTTCCCAGGCCAGCGCCCCCAGCCTGTACGTATGGCCCGCGGGCTCGGGTCCTGGGCGTACACGTTTGCATTTAGCTCTCCTAACGTGTATATTGTTCACTTGCACCCAGCTTGCCAAGCAATCCAGATCGCTCTGCGTCCGTGACCTGCCTCTTCGTTATCTACCCCTCCCCGTTTTGTGTCGGCTGCAGACATTATCAGGGATCATTTTATGTTTTCTTGCAGGCTATGGAGAATAGTGTTAAATAACATAGGGCCAAGAACGGATCCCTGCGGGAAACACGGCCACCCCATGAGCCCGTTTACAATTACATCTGGAGACCTATCAGTCACCTTTTAATCCATTTCATGTGTGCCATGGTGATTTTATATCTTTCTAGTTTGTTAATAAAAATCTCATGCCTTACAGAAGTCTAATTAATTATATTATATCACCACTATTACCTTCTTCAACGAAACTTGTAACCTCATCAAAACAAGATCCCAAGTTCATTTGACAGGCTCTATTTGCCATAAACCCATGTTGGTTGGCATCAGTTATATTACCTTCGAGTCCCTTTTCAGCCGCTCCATTATCTTGCTTGGCATTGATATCTGGCTGACAGGCCTGTAATTACCCAGGTCATCCCATTTACCCTTTTAAAATATCGGCACAACATTCGCTTTCTTCCGGTCTTCTAACACATCCCTCGTGTTCCCAATGCAATTGAAAATCAACATTAATGGCCCAAGGAGCTCTTCAGCCAGTTCTTTTAAAATTCTGGGATGCCAGTGGACTGGACCTGCTAATTTTAAAATGTCTAAATTTAGTAGCTGCTGTTTAACATCCTCCAGAGATACCAGTGAAATGCAAAGAGCGTTATCGTGTGATATGACTATATCTGTTTTTCCCCAAATACAGAATGGAAATATTTACTGAACATTTCTGCCTTTTCTCCATTCTTATTGATAGTTCTACCATTTCCATCTAGTCACGGACCAATTCCATTGTTAAGATTATTTTTATTCTTAATAGGTTTTTTAAAATTCCCTCTTATTGTCCTTAATTCTGCTGGCCATAGATTTGTGTCCCTTGGCTTCCCTTATCACTTTTCTGCAATTCCCAACTTCTGATTTATATTCATTACTATCAACCTCCCATTTCTTCCATTTGTTATTTATTTATTTATTTGTATAGCCAGTTCTGTTATCAGCCAGTTCTCCTCCATCTGCTATTTAACTGACAGGTGCAGAGAGCCCTAACAGACTAATGAGGTGTGATTTCTCTCTGGATAGATCCTAGGATGTCTTATTTACCCAGCTGCCTTCGAACACTCTCTCCAGTGATTTCTTCCAACCAATTTTCTGGCTACCAACGTCAGGCTCATGGCTCTGGACGTGCCCGGGTCACCGGTTTAAAAACAGATCCTACATTCCTCCCGTCCCCTCCCGTGCTATGGGCACTGAATGTAATGGGAGCTGAGCCCGCAGGACTCCTGGGTGCCCAGACGATCCTGACCCAATCGTTTCTGTGGTTTATCGCTGAGCCAGAACCTTCCTTCGGCCTCCTCAGGCTCTGCCGGTGCCTCGGCTGCCCGGCACCCTGCCCGGAGCCTGGCGGGAAGGAAAAGCTTCACTTCTCTGCAATGTCCGTCTTACAGCCGGGGGAGGGACCCAGCTAGTCCAGCCAGGGGCCCCGAGCGGCTCACGCCACATTCCAGGGCAGGGAGCCGGGCTGGGCCCTGGATTCTGCCGCGCTGGCCGGCCTGGCAGGGAGCCAGACTGCACCAGCCAGGAACTGACTGCAGCGTTTCCCCTCCCTCCGCCTCGCCTCGCGCGTGTGACTTGAGGGATGAAAGGAGCGATTGACCTTTGGCTCCTGCCTCTTCACCCCTGGCCTCCCCGCCCGGCTCCCTTTGAAAGGTCACGATTAAGTACCAGTAAATCTGCGCTGGGGCCGGGGGCGACAGGACGGGATTAACTGCTCTGCACTTGGGCAAAGAGGCAGAGACAAATGGGCCTTTCCGAGGGCGGCCCGGCCATGGCCGCCGAGGCGAAGAGACGCTCAGAGCGGCTAGGAGCCGGATTACGGGGCGCAGGGACCCAGGGACTCGGCCCGGCCGTGGCCGCCGAGGCGAGGAGACGCTCAGAGCGGCTGGGAGCCGGATTACGGGCCGCAGGAACCCAGGGACTCGGCCCGGCCGTGGCCGCCGAGGCGAGGAGACGCTCAGAGCGGCTGGGAGCCGGATTACGGGCCGCAGGGACCCAGGGACTCGGCCCGGCCGTGGCCGCCGAGGCGAGGAGACGCTCAGAGCGGCTGGGAGACGGATTACGGGCCGCAGGGACCCAGGGACTCGGCCCGGCCGTGGCCGCCGAGGCGAGGAGACGCTCAGAGCGGCTGGGAGCCGGATTACGGGGCGCAGGGACCCAGGGACTCGGCCCGGCCGTGGCCGCCGAGGCGAGGAGACGCTCAGAGCGGCTGGGAGCCGGATTACGGGCCGCAGGGACCCAGGGACTCGGCCCGGCCGTGGCCGCCGAGGCGAGGAGACGCTCAGAGCGGCTGGGAGCCGGATTACGGGGCGCAGGGACCCAGGGACTCGGCCCGGCCGTGGCCGCCGAGGCGAGGAGACGCTCAGAGCGGCTGGGAGCCGGATTACGGGCCGCAGGGACCCAGGGACTCGGCCCGGCCGTGGCCGCCGAGGCGAGGAGACGCTCAGAGCGGCTGGGAGCCGGATTACGGGGCGCAGGGACCCAGGGACTCGGCCCGGCCGTGGCCGCCGAGGCGAGGAGACGCTCAGAGCGGCTGGGAGCCGGATTACGGGCCGCAGGGACCCAGGGACTCGGCCCGGCCGTGGCCGCCGAGGCGAGGAGACGCTCAGAGCGGCTGGGAGCCGGATTACGGGCTGCAGGGACCCAGGGACTCGACCCGGCCGTGACCGCCGAGGCGAGGAGACGCTCAGAGCGGCTGGGAGCATTACGGGGCACAGGGACCCAGGGACTCGGCCCGGCCGTGGCCGCCGAGGCGAGGAGACGCTCAGAGCGGCTGGGAGCCGGATTACGGGCCGCAGGGACCCAGGGACTCGGCCTGGCCGTGGCCGCCAAGGCGAGGAGACGCTCAGAGCGGCTGGGAGCCGGATTACGGGCTGCAGGGACCCAGGGGCTCTGGGTGCTCCCCTCTGGCAAGGCGAGACCCGAGGGCACGGAGCAGCAGGTCTCCGTCTGGCTCTCCCACGCACGGCCCCGCCGGCTCCCGGCGCCGAGGGACACAGGAGATCCCAGCTGCCTGGAGCCGGTGGTGCCCTCTATGACTGTACTAGCGACGCCCCTGCCCTCCCCCGCGAGGATGTCCAAGCACCAGCCAGACACAGAACACGGCCCCTGGGAGCCTGGGAAGGGCCGAGGGAACCTGCTCCTGGTCTCTGAGCACCGCCCTGGGGCAGAGAGCTCGGAGGGCAGGGGGCAGCCCATGGCCGGGGCTGGCGCAGACATGTCAGCCTGGAACGGAAGCACCGACATTTGACATGGGGCGTGGAGACGGCTCCCCCACGGGCCACTAAGCCCGGGCAGCCCTTCAAAGAGCCCAGCCAGGGGTCCCGGGGCGGCGACAGGCAGGAGCTGGGGCCTCCTCGCCAATGAAAGGGACTCGGCTCAAGTCACGCGGCACGGCTACACGAAATGCTGCGCCGACGTGGCGCTCTCGTGAAGCCGAGTGGAGACGCTCCCGCCAACACCGCGCTGGCTACAAGGGGTTGGGCCGGGGCATTAGTCACACCCTGAGTGACGTCCTTCTACCGCTACAGGGCCGCAGGGTAGACCAGAGTGCCGTGAACCAGTAGCAATGCCCGGCAGAGCAGCCAGGTGTCCGACACCCCCCTCTGCTCTAACCACTAGCACCCACTGCTTCTTCTAGAGCCCTCGAAGAGCCCGGTCTGCTGCTGCTCCTGGGTCTGGTCGCCCAGGTCTGGGCCCCCTCCTGGATCCCTGGGCTGAGGCGAATCCCTTTTCTGGGCTGTGGCAGTTTCCTTCCCTTTGCACTGAGGCTCCAGGAGCTGTAATTACCGGGGAAGGGGGCTGGAAGGCTGATCCCGGCGCTGGGCCCCGGGGGGCCGATATTTCACTGCAATCACGTCCCCCCACAGGAGCGGGTTAATAAAGTTTCCAGGAACGAAATGATTTCTTGCCTTGCGCTCTCTCAGCAATAAAAGCAGACAGGCAGAACCCCCCGGCGCGAACGGCCTCCTCCCCAGCACCGAGCCAGGCCAGTCGCAGACTCCGGCGCTCAGAGGGACGGGAGCCCGCGCCCGCTGCCTGAGGGCGGGCAGGAGATCACCCCTGGGGGCATCCCCAGCGCTGCCTCACGCTGTCCTCTGGCACCGCTCCACCGACCCTCCTGCCCAGCACCCCCCTTGACGCCCATTGCTGCCCCGCGGCCTGCGGCCCCTGGCAGTGGTCCCTGTCCCGAGCTCGGCCCCCCTGGCAGCCAGTCCTGGGTGTCAGTCCCTGCGCGTGTCCGGAGCGTGACTGGGACACTGCGGTAGTGCCAGAGACACACACACACAGAGGAAGAGATGGACGAGCAGGTGGGGAGGGCGTGACCCTGGCAGACCAAGGCTTAACCCCCCCAGCTGAGCACTGACACATTCGTCGCTGGACACCAGCCAGTCCCCCCGTGTCAGGCGGCTACGCTGGGGGTGGCGTCGAGCACCGTGGTTGGTGGGTATGAGACGCGTGTCAGCGGCTGCCGGCAGCCATCTCCCCGCTCGTTTCTTTCCCACCTGCCGTAAGGTGCTATGCTGATTTTACTCTGGAAGCATGAAGCCGCGGCCATGGGGAGGGAGCTGTCCCGCCCAGCCAGACAGCCACGGGCCAGTGTGGGACATCACAACACAACAACTCTGTTAATTGCCCCTTGGGCCCACACGAAGGGCTTGTCCCATCAGCTCGACTGGTGGAAGAAGGAAAGAAAACTGCTGACAAGGACATTTTCCATCGTTGGCTGTTTGGACTCTCCCAGGGCCAGACGCCGAGACCCCCAGGGCCGCAGTCCCTAGAAGACATTCGGAGCTGAGAGAATGACAGCTCTGTCACCGTTCAACCCAGGGCCTTGACTCGGCGTGGCCAGGCTCGGGACTAGGGTGACCAGATGTCCTGATTTTATAGGGACAGTCCTGATATTTGGGGCTTTTTCCTATATAGGCTCCTATTACCCCCCAAGCCCTGTCCTGATTTTTCACACTTGCTGTCTGGTCACCCTACTCGGGACTAACTCTCCCCTCGCCTAGCTAGTAACTCGCGTGTCCTACAGGCCCGGCGGCAAGCGCTGCCTCTGTTGTGAGAGCGGCCTGGGGGTGAGACTGGTGTGTGATCTTTGGTGTCTGTCGCTCCATCCCTCCGGGCAGGGTGGCAGGTGGCCGGGAGCACCCAGGGGACTGGCTGGGACTCCGGGCTCACACTGGTGAAGGGCTTCAGGGGCTCACCCGTGTTCCTGGGTTGGTGAAATCTGAACCGAGACCATCCCAGCAGCTTGGGGTGTCTGCCCGGCGTCGCGCCAGCCAGCCCTGAGCTAGGCACCCACATGGTGACAGCGGGACAAGGGCCGTGTCTGGGGGTGGGGGTGGGGAGAGGGCTCTGTCTGAGAATGGGGGCGGTGAGGAAGTGGGACTGTTCTTAATGTTTTCTCTGAATACTGCGTGGGTGCCTCGGTTTCCCCTGTGCATTTCTTAAGTCTCTAGGTGGTGGGATAAAGGTGTGTGACTGCAGAGCCCTAGAGGGCCAGTGTGATGACAGAGACTGGCCGACACCCTGTCTCCTGCTGGCCTGGGCCCCTTCCCTGCAAAGGTGCGAGCTGAAGCGGTTACAGAACAAAGGGATCAGGTGACCTCCTGGCCCGGGAAGGAGACAAAGGCAGAGGAGGGGCGTAGAGAGAGGCTCAGTTTGGAGCTGGCTGGGGATATGGAGGGAGGCCCAGCCCAGGTGGGGCGCTGGGCTCCCTGCCCCCCAAGTTGGACCTGACTGAGGGGTCCTGTTTCCTGTACCTACAAGCTCTGTTTTAGACCCTGTTCCTGTCGTCTAATAAACCTTTTGTTCTACTGGCTGGCTGAGACTCCCAGTAAATCCCAGGAAGAGGGGTGCAGGACCCTGACTCCCCCACACTCCGTGACAGTGGGTCTTGGGTAAGTAGGTGTGCGGGGGTGGAAGGTGGGTCTGGGGAACGAATGTGTGGGTAGAGGTATGTCTGGGGTGGGTAGGTGTGTGGGGGTGGAGGGTCTCTGGAGATGGGGGTGTGATGGGATAGATGGGTAAGGAGTGTGAGGGTAGGTGTGTGTGGGGGGGTGTCTGCGGAACGGATGGGTGGGTAGAGGTGTGTCTGGCAGTGAGGGTAGATGTGTGGGGGTGGGCCCGGGGAACAGGCAGCTGGATAGGGTTGTGTCTGGCAATGGGGAGGTGTTTGGGGGTAGGGGTGGGTAGGTGTGTCAGGGTGGGGGTGGGAAGGTGTGTGTGGGTGGTCCCGGGGAACAGACGGGTGGGTAGAGGTGTGTCTGGGGTCGGGGTGGGGAGGTGTGGGGGGGAAGGTGAACGGACAGGTGGGTAGGTGTGTCTGGGGTGGGGGTGGGGGTAGGTGCGGGGGGAGGTGAATGGACAGGTGGGTAGGGTTGTGTCTGGCAGTGGGTAGGTGTTTGCGGGTGGGGGTGGGGTAGGTGCGGGGGTAGGTGAACGGACGGGTGGGTAGGGTTGTGTCTGGCAGTGGGTAGGTGTGTGGGGGTGGGGGTGGGAAGGTGTGTGGGGGTGGTCCCGGGGAACAGACGGGTGGGTAGAGGTGTGTCTGGGGTCGGGGTGGGGAGGTGTGGGGGGGAGGTGAACGGACAGGTGGGTAGGTGTGTCTGGGGTGGGGGTGGGGAGGTGGGGGGGAGGTGAACGGACAGGTGAGTAGGTGTGTCTGGGGTGGGGGTGGGGAGGTGGGGGGGAGGTGAATGGACAGGTGAGTAGGTGTGTCTGGGGTGGGGGTGGAGAGGTGGGGGGGAGGTGAACGGACAGGTGAGTAGGTGTGTCTGGGGTGGGGGTGGGGAGGTGGGGGGGAGGTGAACGGACAGGTGAGTAGGTGTGTCTGGGGTGGGGGGTGGAGAGGTGGGGGGGAGGTGAACGGACAGGTGAGTAGGTGTGTCGGGTGGGGGTGGGGAGGTGGGGGGGAGGTGAACGGACAGGTGGGTAGGTGTGTCTGGGGTGGGGGTGGGGAGGTGGGGGGGAGGTGAACGGACAGGTGAGTAGGTGTGTCTGGTGGGGGTGGGGAGGTGGGGGGGAGGTGAACGGACAGGTGGGTAGGTGTGTCTGGGGTGGGGGTGGGGAGGTGGGGGGGAGGTGAACGGACAGGTGAGTAGGTGTGTCGGGTGGGGGTGGGGAGGTGGGGGGGAGGTGAACGGACAGGTGGGTAGGTGTGTCTGGGGTGGGGGTGGGGAGGTGGGGGGGAGGTGAACGGACAGGTGAGTAGGTGTGTCGGGTGGGGCTGGGCAGGTGGGGGGGAGGTGAACGGACAGGTGGGTAGGTGTGTCTGGGGTGGGGGTGGGGAGGTGGGGGGGAGGTGAACGGACAGGTGAGTAGGTGTGTCGGGTGGGGCCGGGGAGGTGGGGGGGAGGTGAACGGACAGGTGGGTAGGGTTGTGTCTCACCTCTTGTCGCACTCCCGGCTCTGCCCCACCACCGCTGCCCCCTGGTCCGTGCATTGCGGCGTCTCCCTCACTCCCGCCCCCCACCGGGCCGCCAGCAGCAGCAGGAGATGGTGCCCGTGGAGCACGACACAAACAGCCAGGAATGGGCAGCTGCAGCCCCCCGGCCGGGCGCGCAGGTCCCCAGAGCCGCCCAGCCAGCGCAAGGGAAGAGGGCATTGCCAGGGCCCCCCAGAGTTCACGTGCCCATCACCCGGCCTCGAGACAGGCGCAGCACCCAGGCCTGCAGCGCCGGCACCGTTAATGGGGCGGGGGGGGGAGAGACGAGCGAGTGCCCCACCCCACACGCCCCCCGGGAGCTGCCACCGGCCCCGGCTCCCTCAGCTCCAAACTCCCGCCTTTGGCACTAGCGCCAACAGCGCCAGCACCGGGGGCCGAGGGGCCAGTTGGTAGCCAGTGCTCACTGGGGCAGGTGCCAAGGGCTGGGGGAGGACAGGAGCTGAGGGCTGCGGGGGGGCAGGTGCTGAGGGTTGGTTGGGCAGGTGCTGTGGCCTGGGGGGGCAGGTGCTGAGGGCTGATGGGGGGGCAGGTGCTGTGGGCTGACGGGGGTGGGGGGGGCAGGTGCTGAGTGTGACGAACTAGGACTGTTGTTAAGGTTTCCCTGAGTACTGTGTGGGTGCCTCGGTTTCCCCTATGCAGTGCTTGAGTATCTATGTGGTGGAACAAGGATGCATGATTGCTACAGAGCCCTAGAAGGCAGGTGTGGGCAGGGGCCTGGACACAGAGAATGGCCCTGTCTCCTAGCAACAGAGGCCCCGACCCCTCCCCTGCAAAGGTATGAGCTGAAGGTGCTGGAACAAAGGGATCAGGTGACCTCCTGGCCCACAAAGGTGGAGGAGGGGCTGGACAGTTTCAGTTTGGAGCTGGCTTGGGAAGAGGAGGGGAGGGGGGAAGACAGGGTCTGGCCTCCCTGCCCCGTTTGGAGCTGTGGGGCGAAATGCAGGGAGCCCCGAGCTGGGGTCTAAGCTCCCTGCCCCCCGGAAGGGCCCGACTGAGGGGTCCTGGATGTACTGACAAGCTCTGGTTGGACTGTGTTCCTGGCATCTCTAATAAACCTTCTGTTCTACTGGCTGGCTGAGACTCCCAGTGAATCCGGGGAAGAGGGGTGCAGGGCCGGACTCCCCCACACTCCGTGACACTGAGGGCTGACAGAGAGGCAGGTGCCGAGGGCTGAGGGAGGGCAGGTGCTGAGGGCTGGGGGCGGGCAGGTGCCATGGGCTGAGTGAGGGGGCAGGTGCCGAGGGCTGAGTGGGGCGGGGCTGGTGCCGACAAATGTGGGGGGCAGGTGCCGAGGGCTGACGGGGAGGCAGGTGCTGAGGGAGGGCAGGTGCTGAGGGCTGAGGGGGGGACAGGTGCCGAGGTCTGAGGTGGGGGCAGGTGGTGAGGGCTGTGGGGGGGAGAGGTGCCATGGGCTGGGGGGGGCAGGTGCCGTGGGCTGGGGGAGGACAGGAGCTGAGGGCTGGGGGCAGGCAGGTGCTGAGGGTTGGGGCGGGGGCAGGTGCCGTGGGCTAGGGGAGGGCAGGAGCTGAGGGCTGAGTGGGGGGCAGGTGCCGAGGGCTGAGGGGGGGGCAGGTGCCGAGGGCTGGGGGGGGGCAGGTGCTGAGGGCTGAGGGGGGGCAGGATCTGAGGGCTGGGGCGGGGCAGGTGCCGAGGGCTGGGGGGGGGCAGGAGCCGAGGGCTGAGGGGGGGGCAGGTGCCTAGGGCTGAGGGGGGGACAGGTGCCGAGGGCTGGGGGGGGGCAGGAGCCGAGGGCTGAGTGGGGGGCAGGAGCCGAGGGCTGAGTGGGGGGCAGGTGCCGAGGGCTGGGGGGGGGGGGGTAGGGTCCGCGCATGAGGATCAATACCAGGCCGTTCTGCCCGAGCCGGGGGCCAGGCCATTGCTGGGGGGGCGGGGGGCTCTGGACTCAGGGCGGGCAATGGGGCAGGCCTGGCCCGGTGAGGGTGACACTTGAGGGCATCTCCCCCGCTGCCAAGGGCCCCAGCAGGGGGTGCCTGGGTCTCCATGAGCAGAGCTGGTGGGATGGGATGGGGGGGCTCACTGCACACGGCCCCTCCCCTGGGGCCCCCCAGCCCCCCACCTCCCTCCCCCAGGCTTGGCACCCCTCACATATGCCTGCCCCCTCCCCCTCCCAGCGCTCTGCCGAGCCAGACGAGTCCTTCAATCTCTCCCCCAGGGACCCCCCATCACCCCCCGAACTCCCTCCCAGCTGTCAGGCTGTGGGGGTGGCAGTGCCCAGGCCTGGTGGGCACCCGCCCCTTCCGCCCGGCCGCGCCAGGCCCCGCTCAGGTGAGCCCTGGCAGAGCAGGAGGCTTTAATCGTCCGGCCCGTTTATCTTCCTTGCCGGCCCGGGCCTGTCAGCGGCTCAGACAAGCCATTTCCTCAGTTCATTGCCCCGGTGAGGGGGTGAGCTGGAGTTCCCGGCTCCTCTGGCAGCCTAATGAACTCCGCATGTCTGCCGGGCGAGCCTCTGCAGGCCAGGGCCCCCCCTCGGAACCGCTCCTGCCTTCCCGGGGACACCCCCAGGGCCTGCCAGCGGCACAGCTAGGTAGAGAACCCAGGAGTCCTGACGCCAGGCCAGCCCCCACCCCCCAAACACACACAAGCCAGCGGCTCGAATGCTCTGACCTCTAGACACGGCTCTTCTCCCAGAGCTGACATGGAACCCAGGAGTCCTGACTGCCCCTCCCCCACGCACGCTGCTCTAGCTGCTAGATCCCACTTCCCTCTCCAGAGAACCCAGGAGTCCTGGCTCCAAGCCCCTTGGCTCTAACCCCTAGACCCTGTGTCCTGTCCCCTTGCTCCCTCCTTCCTGATGCTCTGAGCTCCTCTCACCACTCACACCTGGCTTCTTGCTCCCGCCCCGGTTCCCTGGCAGTTCTCCACAATTATCCCAGGGTCCCCAGCGCTCCCCGAGCCAGACAGCGCCCCCAGCAGGGCCAGTACGGAGCAGGCTGGATACGCTGCGAAACAGGGCAGGATGGGTGATTTTCCTCTGCTCCCTGCTGTGCTAAACAGCCAGCGTGCTCCTCCCCAGAAGGGACAGCCTGGGAGAGGCATTGGGGCCCTTGGGAATGAAAGAAGACAGCTCCTGACCGGCCCCCACAGCGCCCCCAGCTGGGAGAGCCTGGGGATGGAGTAGCCGGGCCCCCACACCCAGTGCTCCCGTCCCACCCCCCACAGCGCCCCCTGCTGGGAGAGCCTGGGGCTGGACTAACCGGGCCCCCACACCCAGTGCTCCCGTCCCACCCCCCACAGCGCCCCCTGCTGGGAGAGCCTGGGGATGGAGTAGCCGGGCCCCCACACCCAGTGCTCCCGTCCCACCCCCCACAGCGCCCCCTGCTGGGAGAGCCTGGGGCTGGACTAACCGGGCCCCCACACCCAGTGCTCCCGTCCCACCCCCCACAGCGCCCCCTGCTGGGAGAGGCTGGGGTTGCACTAGCCGGGCCCCCACACCCAGTGCTCCCGTCCCACCCCCCCACAGCGCCCCCTGCTGGGAGAGGCTGGGGCTGGACTAACCGGGCCCCCACACCCAGTGCTCCCGTCCTGCCCCCCACAGTGCCCCCTGCTGGGAGAGGCGCCTCTGCTCATGGAGGGGAAATTCCTGGGCAGGGGGCCGGCATGAGGCCCAGGGATAGATGCCCTCAAGTGTCACCCCTACTGGGCCAGGCCTGCTCCATTCCCTGCCCGCCCCCGCCAGCAATGGCCTGGCCCCCGGCTCAGGCAGAACGGCCTGGTATTGATCCCCAGCTGCCTAGCTCCATGTGCAGGCCTGTGGGCTCGGACGCGGGCGGCGACGCAGCTGCAGGTCTCTGGACTGGGGGAAGGAATCCCAGGGCACCGGGGCTGTGCCAGCCTGACCCCCGGCGGAGACACGCTGCCAGGTCCGTGGGCAAACGAGCCCTTTGCCCCAGCCACCGGTGTGGTGCACGGAGCCCCTGCCATGATGGAAACCCCCTTCCCTGGCGGTGGGAAGCGTCTGCACTCCGGCTACAGGGCCCTGGCCCCCGCGGTGCTGATGCGGCTGCGCGCTCCTGGGCCCCTCTAGCTGGCTCACAACCCCCACAGTGCAGGCCCTGAGCGGGGCGAGGCTCTCGGGCTGGGGCTAGGCAGGGGCCGGTCCCATCTGGCCCGACCAGCCCTGGTCTGTGACTCTCCTGCCGCCCGGCGCGGAGAGCAGAGGTGGGGGGATGGCAGGAGGGGGAGGCAGTGGGCTACTAGCAGCCCCTGTTCTCTGGTCCGGCAGCTGGGAGCCTTTGCCAGCCCGCACCCTGAGTGCCGAACCAGGAGCCTGTCCCCATCCCTGGGGCGCCGCGGGCTGCGTTGCTGGCTATTGTCAGACGGGGAAGGAAGCGGCTGTAGTGAGACCGTCCTGCCGGCCCTGCATCCTGCCGCCCCCTTTAGAAATAGCCCAGCCCCGCTGCGGCACAGCTCCTCCGGAGACCCGCAACAATAGGGCCCTGCCCTGGGGCAGGAGGCCCAGGCCTCTCCTGGGCTGAGGTGTTCGTGGGCAGGGGGTTCCCACGCCCGCTGGCTGGGAATGGCCGGAGGAGCGCCCCCGGGGGACGCTGGGGGAAGCGGCTCAGACGCACTCACCACGCCCGGGCTCAGGCCCTGCCAGCACCGGAGGGGCGGCACCGGACGGACTCGGGAGAACACGGTCAGGGACGCCGGCCTTGGGACAGCCCCGCAAGCTGGGCTTCCCTGCACCTTGCAGTGGGGCCAGACCTCCCTTTGGCTCAGTGGGGCAGGGAGCGCCTCGCACCGGGGGCCTGCGCAGCCGTGGCGCAGTGGGGGGGCAGGGGGGAGCCGGCAGCTCCGCGGGGAGCCCAGCCCTGTCTGGCCCGGGGGGCTGTGCTCTAGAAAGGAAGCTATCGAAGGGTGACAGGCTCAGGAAGAGACACGCCGGCTCCTGCCGGAAGCAGCTCAGGGGGAGGAGGCTGCCGGCAGCAGAGGGCGCTTTCATCTGGCCCACGAAGGTCCGACGGCTGAAAGCCGAAACTGGCCAGACTCCGCCTGGAAATACGGGGCACGTTTTAACCAGGGCAGGGGATTAGCCACTTCCCCAGGGTACGGGGAATTCCTTCAGTGCTGTGGTTCTCCGCACGGGGCTCGGCTGGGTTCTCTACGTGAGCCTGTGCTACAGACACGAGTAGGCGGGCAGTGACCTAGGAGCCCTCTCGTCTCCGCTCTGGGCTGACGGCAGTGATGAGCCCAGCATGTGCAGTGATCGAGGCGGGGCACAGTGCCACCCACATTGTAGGATTCTGGCACTAAAGGCTGTAACCGAATGGTGCCCGGGCCCAAGGGGCAGAGTTAAGGTTATCTGGGCAGCCTTAACACCGGCTCCTCCTGCTGCTGGCTGCCCGCAGGTGGTTTATTTGTGTTGTGCAGGGGCGGCTGAGAAGCAGTGAAAAGAAAATAAGAAAGGAATACGTGTGGCACCTTAGAGACTAACAAATTTATTTCAGCATAAGCTTTCGTGGACTACAGCCCACTTTGTCGGATGCATAGAATGGAACATACAGTGGGAGGATATTTATACATTCAGAGAAACATGAAAAGGTGGAAGTAACCATACCAACTGTAAAAGGCTAATTAATTGAAAGGAACTGTTATCAGTAGGGGAAAGAAACTTTTGAAGTGATAATCCACAAGGCCCATTACGGACAGTTGACACAAAGGTGTTAAGGGTATTTAACTAGGCTATTAAACTCTCTGCTCAGGCCTGGCTCCACTCACCCTCCTCAGCTGCCCTGAACGTCCTTTCATATCTCCCTCTTGGGCTGCCCCTTGCCCCACCTGGGCCCAGCCCCACTCGCAGTCTGGGCTAGTGCAGGGTGATTCAACTCCGTGCACAGGGTGGAGGGGATGAGGGGGGTTGCCCTGCACTAGAGCCAGCATCCCTCCCTGCTCAGGTGCCCGAGACCCGGGCACACTGGCCAGGCCGAGAGACTTTGGCTTGGTGAGTTTGTGATCGCGTGGCCTCATCAGCTCTGAAGGGACCCAGGGCCAGAGAACCGCACCGCACGGCACCAGGGAAACGCTGCTACCAACCCAAGCTCCCCAGCCCCTGGAGAGCCTGGTGCATCTCCCCGCCAGGGACTGCAGCCCCAGCTCTCCGCACGGCCATTAGGGTCCCCACCCCGCAGGTCTGTCCCCCCTCCCTTCAGCCCTGTGCCTCCATCTCCCCCCCATAAACAGGGATGGAGTGCCCTTCCCCCCAGCAAGGGATTTGAGATCGCTGCCCTGGGACCCCGGGACGTGCGCCGTTCCCGTGGCAGTGCCACACGCCAGCTGTCACGCCGGGACGGGCAGGGTCCCTGCCCCCGAGAACGTGGTGGTTTTCCTGTGTGGTCCCACACTGCCCTGATGGGGAGAGGGGTCGGGTCAGACACCCCTTAACCCCGTTTGCTGGGCGGCTTTGCTGCGGGAGAGCTGGGCCCCGGGGTGGATGGAGGGGACCCCACAGAGCACTAGGCTGGCAGCAACCCCAGAGGTGGGCACGCGGGCTGGGACCGGCCACGGGTGCAGGCCCCGTTGGCCAGAGGGAGCTGTTCCCTGGATTCTCCGTAGCACGTAGCCAGGCACCACAGGACATTGTGACAGAGCCACTGGCATTGCACGGTGCTAACAGGGCACCCATCAGCTCCCGGCCAGGTCTCCCCGTGTGGCTGTTCTCAGGGAGACACCAGCGCGGGAAGCCACCTCTAACGCAGCCCCCAGGGACTGGTTCTCGCTCCGGGCTGGCAAGTCTGCGGGCCGGTGGCATGGTGACGCACACGGCGGAGAGGTTGGTGCTGCCGAGAGGGCCACAAGCCCTGGGACCTGGCCACAACCCAGCAACCTGCGTCTTCATGCAGCCAGACGGAGGCGCTGCCCCAGGCCCCAGGGGCTGCACCTCTGCCCGGGCCAGCAGCAACAGGCAGGACGTGACCCTCATGGCCACGCGATGCCGCGGCACATGGCCAAGGCCGCCGGGGGCGAAGAAGGGGACGGTGTCGGGAAGTCCGAGGGGAGGGATCGTGCCCCCTCCCCCAACACAGCTACTAGATTAGTGGGCATGGACCAGCCTGTGCCACGCAGGGGGTCACACGAACCCTCTGATGGGCCCAGCACCCTCCACTCCCCCCATCCCTTGGCCCCCCCAGGCCCAGCCCTTCCCCGGGCTAAGGGCCCCCCCTAAGGGGACATGGGGTGCAGAGAGACATGGGGTACTGTATGGGGGGGATATGGGGTGCAGGGGAACATGGCAGATGTAGGGGGTACTGGGTGGGATATGGGGGTCCAGGGGGTTACATGAGATATGGGGGAAATGGGGTTCAGGGAGATACAGGGGGGAAATGGGGTTCAGGGAGATACAGGGGGGATATGGGGGAAATGGGGTTCAGGGAGATACAGGGGGAAATGGGGTTCAGGGAGATACAGGGGGGATATGGGGGAAATGGGGTTCAGGGAGATACAGGGGGGATATGGGGGAAATGGGGTTCAGGGAGATACAGGGGGAAATGGGGTTCAGGGAGATACAGGGGGGATATGGGGGAAATGGGGTTCAGGGAGATACAGGGGGGATATGGGGGAAATGGGGTTCAGGGAGATACAGGGGGAAATGGGGTTCAGGGAGATACAGGGGGGATATGGGGGAAATGGGGTTCAGGGAGATACAGTGGGAAATGGGGTTCAGGGAGATACAGGGGGGATATGGGGGAAATGGGGTTCAGGGAGATACAGGGGATATTAAAATGACAGGGTGCAGGGGCACATGGGGTTCAAGGGGACATAGGGATACTGTGTGAGGAGATATGGGGTGCAGGGGGATAGAGGGCAGTGGGGTGATCAGGGATGGGGTGCAGAGGGATACGGAGTGGCATGGGGGATCCTGGGTCTAGGGGGATATGTGGTGGTCAGGGTATGGGGGGAGCTATGGGGGATGGGAGATACAGCGTGGTCTGAGGGATATGGGGGATATGAAGTGACATGGGGATGCGGTGCTATAGCAGATGGGGGCGATGGGGTGGTAGGGGGATGGGCTGCAGGGGGCTATGGGGTGGGGAAGGGGGCTATGGGTGATATGGAGTGCAGGGGGATACAAAGTGGTATGAGGATAGAGGGTGCTAAGGGGGCTATGGGGCTGGGGGTGCTATGGGGCTAAGGGGGCTATGGGGCTGGGGGTGCTATGGGGCTGGGGGTGCTATGGGGCTGGGGGGCTATGGGGCTGGGGGGGCTATGGGGCTAGGGGGTGCTATGGGGCTGGGGGGGCTATGGGGCTAAGGGGGCTATGGGGCTAAGGGGGCTATGGGGCTGGGGGTGCTATGGGGCTGGGGTGCTATGGGGCTGGGGGTGCTATGGGGCTAGGGGGGACATGGGCAGAGCTTTTCTCTGGTAAGCCAGTCAATGGAGGTTGCCCCGAATGTTTGCGGGGGAGGGGATGCCAGGGGACATGAGGGAGCCTGAGTCACCCAGCGAAGGGGAGACGTCCCCCCGCCACCCACTATCAAACCCTCAGCCCCACCCAGCTACCTTAATCTGGGGCACCCCATGGACTCCAATTCCTCCTGCCCTGGAGCTGCAGCAGGCGAGCGGGGGCCCCGGGGGTGGGGCAGAGCTCTTGGCTGCCCCATGGGTACCGTGCAGTGGGGTCAGGGTTTGCCCTCATGCCCCCAGGCTGCTGCCCTACATCCCTGGAGTGCATGGCTGGCAGCGGGCAAGCACCATGGGGCCAGGGCAGGGCAGAGGAACCCCACAAGGGGCTGGGAGTCCCCCCACACACACACTCCGGCCCTGTATCTCCCATGCCAAGGTCAATGGTCCCTCCCCCTTGGCGGGAGGTGTGGAGAGGGGAGGGGAGCTGCCCTGTTTGCTCACAGCCAGCGCCTTTGAAATGCAAATCTCACCACCCCATTTGGCTGGGAGTTTGGCCCCGGCCCATTTGGAGGCTGTGCTGGGGGAGGAGGGCCGGGGAGGGGGGGGGCTTTTTCTGTGGGAAACCCAGCTGGATTCCTGCCCCTCAGCCTGTCCCCTGGGCTCCCCCAGTCTCTGGAGCTGGGGCTCCCGGCCCTTCCCAACCGGATCCACCCCCGTCCCCAGCGAGATCTTCCATAGATCTCTGGGTCGCCCTGTGGGCCTGGCCCTGGTCACAAACCAGAGGGTGCCCCCTGCTGGCTCAGCCGTGCCTGTCCGGTGCCATAGGCCCTGCGCTGCCGGGGGACCTGGCCCCAGGCCCCTCTGTTTGCTGGACCCCCCCCCGGCTGAGCTGAAATAATAATCACAGGAAACAAGTGCAGTTGTTCATTTCTCCTTCCCCGGGGGACCCTTCGGAGCAATGAGCTCCCAGCCCGGCAGCCCCCAGCCCTGCCTCTGCTGCGCCAGCCCCGGCAGCGGGAGGGCCGGAGCAGCTGAAAATAACGAGATAATAATCCTCCTCCTCTCCGCTTAATTAAGCAGGGGTCACCCCGGCACTTGTGCACGCCAGCGAGGGCAGCGCGGTGTTAATGAATAGATCATTTGCCGGTAACACCTCTGTCTGGGCCTGCCGGCTGGCCTGACCCCCCTCCCCAGGGCCCAGCGCAGCCAGGAGGTGATGGGGAATCGCATGACATGCCCTGCGCCCCCACCCTGCAGAGCTGGAATAACTGGGTTCCCTGTATCCCCCCTGGCCCGGGGGGCTGTGCCAGGGCTGGCGGAGACGGGGCCCTGCTTGTGCAGATGCAGCCGCTCCCGGCTGCTCCTTTGGCGAGTGCCCCACTTTTTTCCTCTATTGACAGTTTAATTTTGCGCTGAGCTATTCCCCTTATTAAAGGAAAATTCATTTGCAAGCAATTTCCATGTGCAAACTGCTCTGCATTTCTGAGCCCAGTGTGGGGCTGGGAGCACCCCTAATTCAATTACCGCCAGGCGGATCTGCGCAGAGCCGGCATTATTGAGATGGATTTGCTAAATAATATATAAGGGGCAGAAAGCGACACATTGGCATAAGCACATTAAAGCGCTTAGCTGCTCCTTCCCACCCTGCTAATCGCTTTACACTCTCACGGGGGATGCACTGCGGAGCGAACCCACCTCGCACGGGGGCTTCCCCATCCGAGCAGCTGAGACGGGCCCAGGGTGAGGCCTGAGCCAAACCCCTCTGGCCTGGGAGCACTTGGGCATTGGACCCCTGGTCCCTGCCTGCTCCCGCCGACATGACTCAAGGGTGGGGACAGTGCGGGGTGAGAGCACCAGGTCTGGTGGGGTTACGGGCAGAGGGCACAGGACCCGGGATTCAGAGATCCCAAGGCCAGCAGGAGCTACTGGGATCCTCTAGTCCGGTCCCCCTTGTAGTACAGGCCAGAGACCTGCACCAAAGCTAGTCCAAGAGCAGGTCGTTTGGAAAATGTCCAATCTTGATTGAGAAATGGTGGGGGATGGAGAACCCCCCGCGACCCTGGGTGACCTGTTCCAATGGTTAATTCCCCTCCCTGTCAAAAACGTACCCCTTATTTCCAGGCTGAATTTGTCTAGCTTCAACTTCCAGCCCTTGGATCGGGTTAGACCTTTCTCTGCTGGATTGAAGAGCCAAGCCCCTTATTAAATATTTGTTCCCCATGTAGGTACCTGTAGACTGGGATCCAGTCACCCCATAACCTGCTCTTTGTTCAGCTAAACAGACTGAGCTCCGTGAGTCTCTCGCTGTCAGGCAGGTTTCTAACCCTTTCCTCATTCCCGTGGTTCTTCTCTGACCCACCCCAGTTGATCCACATCCTTCTTGAATGTCAGGCCCCAGAACTGGGCACCGGCCGCCCCAGTGCCAGACACAGAGGGGAAGTCACGTCTCTGCTGCTCCTCCAGATTCCCGTTCATGCAGCCCAGGATGGCGTTCGCTCTTTGGCCCCAGCGTCACATTGGGCACTTACGTTCAACTTATTATCCACCAAATCTCTGTCAGAGTCGCTGCTGCCCAGGAGAGAGCCCCCAGCCTATACGTACGGCCTGCGGGCTCTGCTCCTAGGTGTACGTTTACATTTAGCTGTATTGAAACCCATATTGCTTGTTTTCACCCAGCTTACCAAGCAATCCAGATCGCTCTGCATCAGTGACCTGCCCCTTCATTACACACACACACACACACACACTGTCTTTGTGTCATCTACAAACTTTATTTTATGTTTTCTTCCAAGTCATTGATAAAAATGTTCAATAGCACAGGGCCAAGAACGGATCCCCGTGGGACCCCACTAGAAACAGACCCGCTCAATGATCAGTCCCTGTTTACAATCACACAGTTAGCTAGTTTTGAATCCATTTCATGTGTGCCATGTTAATTTTATATCATTCTGGTTTTTTAATCAAAATGTTATCTAGCACCAAGTCAAACGCCACACAGAAGTCTAAGTACATTACATCAAAGCTGTTACTTTTATCAGCCAAACCTGTAATCTCATCAGAACAAGACAGCAAGTTATTCAGGATCTATCTTCCATAAACCCGCATTAATTACATCACCCTCCTTGAGTTTTTTATTAATCGAGTCCCATATCACCCGCTCGTTATCTCGCCCAGAATCGGTGTCAGACTGACAGGCCTCTAGCTACCTGGATCATCCCCGTTACTCTTTTTAAATGTAGGCATAACATTCGCTTTCTGCCTTTCTTCCAGTCCTCTGGAACTTCTCCAGTGCTTCAGGACTTATTGAAATCAACATGAATGGTCCAGGGAGCTCCTCAGCCAGCTCCTTTAAAACTCTTGGGTGCAAGTTAACTGGACCTGCTGATTCAAAAATCTCTTAACTTCAGTAGATGCTGTTTAGCATCCTCCAGAGATACTAGTGGAATTGAAAGATTATCATATGAAATGGCTACATTGTCTCTTTCCCCGCAAATACAGAACCGAAACAGTTATTGAAGACTTCTGCCTTTTCTGCATCATTATTGATACTTCAATCGTTTCCATCTCTTCATGGACCAATACTATTGTTAAGATTCTTTTTGTTCCTTACATTTAAAAAGGCACCTTCTTATTGTGTTTAATTCTGCTGGCCATAGATTTCTCCTTGTGTCCCTTGGCTTCCCTTATCAATGTGTTACCGTTACTATAGGGACAGGAATGGGATGAGGATTCAAGCTCAGGCCTGTATGTATCTGTCCCCTGCCACTCTCTCAGAGCTCCCAGTTGGCATGTGGCTCGACACCAGTGAATCTTTCACAGTCACACAGTTCTGGGGAAATCCCGGATGGCCCCAGTGGGTCTGCGCTGAACGGCTCCGCAGGAGGGAGGCCCATGGCTGGGTTCTCTCTCTGCACAGGAAACGACTCCCATAGGTATGTGAATGGTGTGAGTTTGGGGTTCCCTTTGGGAAGGGCCCGGCCACGGAGCCCCAGCAAGATGGGCCACAATCCCCCACCCATCCACTGCCCCTCACGCTCAGCGACTCCCACTCAGTCCAGCTCAGAGGCTTCCCTGGCCTGGCATGTGATGCCCGAGCTACCAGATGGTGCTAGGGACCCAGCCCCCGCCCCAGGCTCCCTCAGGGCAGGTTCGCCCTCCCCCCAGGTGGGCCACACGTGGCAGGTGGGGTGAGCCCCATGTCAGCCCCTGCTCCAGGCTCCCCTCACACACACACACGCTACATCCCCCACCACACCCTGAGCATCATACTGACCTCCCGTGAGGGGCGCGGGCCCCGGCAGTGGGGCAGGATCACCCCCTGCCCAGCCCTGGGTGTGTCAGCACCCGCTGCCCTACCCATGTCGAGGTGTGGGAGCCGCACGACCCTGGTGCTGTGCCCAGCGCTCACACTCCCTGAGTGCGGGGGAACGCGGGCGATAGCAGGGGCCCACACGGGCAGGACGCGCTGGGGGGGCCTCGGGCTGCTGCCTGGCCCTGGCCATGGCTCCTGCTGGTGGCAGGGCCGGTGGGAGGGGTGGGACGCTCTGTGCAGCCGGCTCCAGCCAGCTGGATTCCACAGGGAAGCAAACAGCTGTGCTGTCAGTCACCGGGCCAGCGCCATGGTGCAGCGGGGCGGAGGGGAGGGGGCAGATGGGAGCTGCCACCTCCAGTCCCCTGCCCTGCTCAAGGGGCCACGACCCCCCCAGCTGCAGCCCCTTTGCCATGGGAGCATCTTCCTTCCCCAGTGGAGAGGGCAGCTGGGCTGCCCGGGCCGGGGAGGGGACTGCAGGCCGGGCCAGGAGAGCTCTAAGGGCCACACCAGACCCTGTCTGCAGCCAGCTCCCACCAGGCACCTGCCTCTCCCCGTCGCTCGCGTTCCCCTTCTCCCCACATCCCCTTTGTTCGCTGTTTCCATTCCTGTCTCCTCAATCCCTGACCCCCAGTGCCCCCCGCCGCAGGCCTAGGGGGGAGCCTCTGGCCTGCCCTATGCAGGGCCACTCTCTCTGCCCGGCTCCCTTTCTTCACAGGCTCCGTTCCCGGCCACCAGACCAGCTGGCATTGCCCACGACCGGGCAAGCCCTGATCCGTGCCAGGAGCTGCAAAATCCGGGTGCAGGTCTCAGCCTGGGCACTGACGGAGACAGCGCGTGGGTGCTTGGGCTGTGGGCCCGCTGTGGCTGGGGGGGCGGGGGGGGGAATAGCCAGGCACTGCTGTGTGCGGGCGGGGGGGAAGCACGGGTTTGCCTCAACCCGCTAACATAGGTTCAAACCGCGATGCCTGGTCTTCGCTGGACTGGGCACGCAGGGGATTTCCCTGGGTTCACGACCCCCTGAGGGCTCTGTTTCTTGCTCACCAGGGCACGTTGCCGGAGTGTGACAGCGGCCGTGTCTGGCTGGGTCGGTGCTCCGTCCCCTTGCTGCCACGCGCGAAATCAAAGCGCTGCCAGGGAGCATGGCCGGGGAGAGGCCCGGACAGGAGAGTGACCTGCCCCAGCTCACCCAGCAGGCCGAGGCAGGGGCCGGATTCGAACCCAGCTCCCCTGAGCCCAGTTCCCATGAGGCTGCTGGTGGGGGCCGGTATTAACACCCCCCCTCCCCCGCTCCTCATGTGAGCCTTAGCCCGACAAGAGCCCCTCCCACGCAGCCTGCGTCCAGCTCCCCGCAGGGAGTTCTGGAAACGCAGCAGGACATGGGAGACGGCGGATGGTGGGGACCCTCCCCCCATGGGGTCAGCACCCCAGGGAGTCTCTGAGCTCCAGAGGCTCAGACCCCTGCGTCTGGAGAAGCCGCAGCACCGGGAGCACCGGCAGCTCCACCCTGGTTCTGCAAACGAACCCCCTGGGCTCAGCATCTGGCGTATCCCACGGGGGCGGGAGAAGAGAGAGATGCTCTCTGGGGTGTTCCAGTCTAGTCCAGACAGGATTTTACCCAGCACTCCTCACTGTGGGCTTTGGGAGTGACGCATGATACAGTGCTGTGTGTGTGTAAGTGACATGGTGTGATGTGTGTCTGTTGAGAGTGTGATTGTGTGACATGGGGTGTGTGTCTTTTGGGGTGTGACGTGTGTCTCGGTGTGATGTGCATGATGTGTGTCTGTCAGGGTGTGATGTGCGTGTCTGGGTGTGATGTGTGTGACATGAGGTGTGTGCGCTGGATGTCGTGTGTGAGACAAGGTGTGTGCGCTGGGGTGTGATGTGTGTCTGAGTGTGATGTGTGTGACACGAGGTGTGTGCGCTGTGGTGTGATGTGTGTGTCTGGGTGTGATATGTGTGTGTGTGCACGATGTGCGTGTCTGGGTGTGACATGAGGTGTGTGCTCTGCGGTGTGATGTGTGTGTCTGAGTTTGATATGTGACACAAGGTGTGTGCTCTGGGGTGTGATGTGTGTCTGTGTGTGTGCGCTGGGGTGTTATGTGTGTGTCTGGGTGTGCTGCATGTGTCTGGGTGTGCTGTGCATGTCTGGGTGTGATGTGTGTGTCTCTGTGTGCTGCGCGTGTCTGGCTGTGATATGTGTGTCTGTGTGTGTCTGTGTGTGCTGCGTGTGTCTGGGTGTGATATGTGTGTCTGGGTGTTCTGCGTGTGTCTGGGTGTGCGTCACGTGTCTGGGTGTGATATGTGTGTGTGTTGCGTGTCTGGGTGTGCTGCATGTGTCTGGGTGTGATGTGTGTATCTGGGTGTGCTGCATGTGTCTGGGTTTGCTGCGTGTGTCTGGGTGTGCTGTGTGTGTCTGTGTGTGCTGCGCATGTCTGGCTGTGCTGTGTGTGTCTGTGTGTGTCTGGGTGTGCTGCGTGTGTCTGGGTGTGATATGTGTGTCTGGGTGTTCTGCGTGTGTCTGGGTGTGCGTCACGTGTCTGGGTGTGATATGTGTGTGTGTTGCGTGTCTGGGTGTGCTGCATGTGTCTGGGTGTGATGTGTGTATCTGGGTGTGCTGCATGTGTCTGGGTTTGCTGCGTGTGTCTGGGTGTGATGTGTGTGTCTGGGTGTGATGTGTGTGTCTGGGTGTGCTGCGCGTGTCTGGGTGTGATATATGTGACACAAGGTGTGTGCACTGGGGTGTGATGTGTGTGTCTGGATGTGTGTGTCTGGGTGTGATGTGCGTGTCTGTTTGTGTGTGCTGGGGTGTTATGTGTGTGTCTGGGTGTGATGTATGTGTCTGGGTGTGCTGCGCATGTCTGGGTGTGATGCGCATGTCTGGGTGTGATGTCTGTGTCTGGGTGTGCTGCTTGTGTCTGGGTTTGGGTGTGCCGCGCGTGTCTGGGAGTGATGTGTCTGGGTGTGATGTCTGTGTCTGGGTGTGATGTCTGTGTCTGGGTGTGCTGCGTGTGTCTGGGTGTGATGTCTGTGTCTGGGTGTGCTGCGTGTGTCTGGGTTTGGGTGTGCGGCGCGTGTCTGGGAGTGATGTGTCTGGGTGTGCTGCGTGTGTCTGGGTGTGATGCGCGTGTCTGGGAGTGATGTGTCTGGGTGTGCTGCGTGTGTCTGGGTGTGATGCGTGTGTCTGGGTGTGTGTGTCTGGGTGTGCGTGTCTGGGTGTGCCGCATGCTGTACTCCATGGGAGGGGGGGCTAAGCGCTCGGGGGTTGTGCTAAGGGGGTGGAGCCGCCCCGCACACTGATCTCAGCTCACGCCGCCACCTGCAGCCTCTGCCCCGGCCCCCCTTCTCCCCTAGCCCCTCACACCCGACCCACAGCAAACCCTGCAAGGACCCCACCCCCCCGCCCCATGCTCCTCCCTGCCAACCCCACTCCCCAGGCCCCCCTCCTGCCCCACCCTGCGCTCCTGTGTGCCCCTCCCCTCGGCTGGGGGTGAGCTCGGCCTGGCCTCCGAGACCCCGGTGCCTGAGGCCTGCCCGGCTTGGGGCCTACGCGTCGCCCTGCCAACAGGACAGCAACGGCGCCCTGGCCCTGGGGGCAGAGAGAGAGTGTGTGTGTGTGTGTGTGTGTGCGTGCACACACCAGGCTTTGTGTGTGTATACAACTCTCCCCAAGCTATTTGTGTGTGTGTACACACCCCGGGCTCTGTGTGTATGTGTGTGTGTGTGTGTGTGTACACTGATGGGCTCTGTGTGTAACTCCCAAGGCTCTGTGTGTGTGTGTGTGTGTGTGTACAACCCCAGGTTGTGTGTGTGCGTGTGTGTACACTCCTGGGCTCTGTGTGTAACTCCCGAGGCTGTGTGTGTGTAAACCCCCAGAGTTCTGTGTGTGTGTGTACATCCTGGGAGTGTGTGTGTGTGTGTATACCCCTGGGCTGTGTGTGTATACAACTCTCCCCAGGCTATTTGTGTGTGTGTGTGTGTACACTCCCAGGCTAGGTGTGTGTGTACAGCCCCAGGCTGCATGTGTGTGTGTGTGTACACCCCCGGTGTGTGGGTGTGTGTGTGTGTATGTGTACACTCCCAGGCTAGGTGTGTGTGTACAGCCCCAGGCTGCATGTATGTGTGTGCACGCAATGTGTGTGTGTGTGTGTGTGTGTATACACCCCCGGAGTGTGTGTGTGTGTGTGTGTACACCCCCGGAGTGTGTGTGTGTGTGTGTGTGTGTGTGTGTGTGTGTGTGTGTACACCCCCGGAGTGTGTGTGTGTGTGTGTGTACACCCCCGGAGTGTGTGTGTGTGTGTGTGTGTGTGTGTGTGTGTGTGTGTGTACACCCCCGGAGTGTGTGTGTGTGTGTGTGTGTGTGTGTACACACACCCACTCTCCCCGGCTGCTCCTGTCTGTCCCGCTCCCCGGCGAGGCCGCAGCTGAGCCGCCGCCCGGGCTTGGCCCCGCACCGCTGTCACCATATGGCGCGGCTCCCCCTGCGCGCTGCGGAAGGATCCAGCCGCTCCTAATGGCTCGTGTAAACGGCCCGTCGATCACCGCAATTGAGTCTACAGGCCCCGGGGGGCGGGGGGGCGGGGCCGCGGCCCGGCTGAGTGACAGCAGCGTTTAACCCCTTCGCCGCCAGAGCGCGGGGCGCCCAGGGGACTGCGAGCCGGGGGGAGCCCCAGGGGCTCCGCTACCCCACTCCCGGCTTATGGGGGGCGCCGCGGGGTCCGATGAGGCCGGAGCCAGCCACGCCCGGGGCCGCGGCTCTGTCCCTGGCGTCCGGCGGCAGTTCTCCGGCCTCGCACGGTCCCCGTGGGGTCCCGGCCTCCCGAGCCAGGCCCGGCGGGGGCTGCCCCAGCCCCGCTCCCGGGAGCTCAAGATCCAACGTCCCCAGCAAGTAGCGCTCCACGCGTGTGCGTGCGCCCCCGGGGCAGCCCTGTAACAGCGGGCCGTGGCCACGTCTCTCCCGGCGTCTGTCCCCGCTCCTCCCTGCCGGGCGCTGAACCCCGCGGCGCCCCACCGGGCTGGGGGCTCCCGGCCCGAGAGACCGGCCCCGCCTCGGCCTGCAGCCCCAGCCCGGACACGAGCCCTCGGGGGGCCGTCCCGCTCCGCGGGGGCCGGCCGCGGCCCAGGGTCCGAGTCTCCCGGGCTAGAGCAGCCGGCACGGGGCGGAGCGGGGCCCGGGCTGCGGGGCCCGGGCTGCGGGGCCAGACCCGCCGGAGAATCGGAGCTGCAGGCACAAGAACCAGCGCTGACACCGGTACCGGCACCGCGCCGGCACTCCTGGGCCCCTGCCTGGGCCCGCAGCCGCTAGCGCCGGTCCCGGTACCCGGGCTGGGCACCTGGTCCCGCGGGCCTCGGCTCCCGCCCGGGGCCTCCCTTCCTGACCCCAGAGCCCGAGGGAGCCGAACCCTGCCCGTGCGGGTCCCGGCCCTGGCCCAGCGGTTGCTGCGTCCTGACTGGAGACACCGGGGAGAAAACCCGGGAGCTCCCTGCTGCGGCTTCGCCTTTATCCCGCCAGGCCCGGCCTGGCCTGAAAAACCCCAAAGAACCGAGCCGTGTCCAGCCCGGAACGGAGAAAGGGAACGAGATAGAGAGAGAGAGAGAGAGAGAGGGAGTGTATGGGGATAGATAGATAGATAGATAGATAGATAGATAGATAGATAGGTGGATAGATAGATAGAGGGGATGGATGGGGATAGATAGATAGATAGATAGATAGATAGATAGATAGATAGATAGATAGATAGAGGGGGTGGATGGGGATAGATAGATAGATAGATAGATAGATAGATAGATAGATAGATGGAGAGGGGGGTGGGGGATAGATGGTAGCTAGGAGATATGGACGGGAAATGACAGACAGATGAGACAGGCGGGTGTCTATGGGGATGGATCGATTTGTATCGGAGTAGTAGAGATATTAACATGTATCTGGGCTTCTGTGCGTATAGGGAATAGCGGTGATCTGTGTGTGTCTGTGTGTCTGTGTGAGTGTGCCTGAGTGTCTGTCTGTGTGTCTCTGTGAGTGTATCTATATGTGTGTGTTTGTGTGTGTGTTTGTGTGTCTGTGTGAGTGTGCCTGAGTGTATCTATATGTGTGTTTGTGTGTCTGTGTGTGTTTGTGTGTCCGTGTGTGTGTCTGTGTGTCTGTGTGAGTGTGCCTGAGTGTATCTATATGTGTCTGTCCGTGTCTATGTGTGTCTGTGTGTCTGTGTGAGTGTCCCTGAGTGTATCTATGTGTCTGTCTGTGTCTATGTGTGTGTCTGTCTGTCTCTGTGTGCGCGCTGGGCAGACACAGGAGTGCGCAGCAAACACAAGCCGTCTCGGGAAGAGCGGTGCTCTGTGTCTGTAGCGGTGTGTTTGTGGGGGCCCGGGGGGGTCTGGCTGTGGGTCAGTGCCCCGAGAAGCGAGCGGGGACACCACCAGGCAGGTTTCCGGGGCGCTGTGCGCAGGATGGTCCTTGTGCAGCGGGTTTGCTCCTGCCCGTGGCGAGACAGTGACGCGCGGGGGCGGGGGGCCGCCTCCCAGGGCCGCTCGGGACCCCGGGGCGCAGCTGGGCCCCGGCTGGCCGGGGCGCGGGGCCGGGCGCTCACCTGTCCCGGGCGCGCTCTGTGGGTGTCCCGGCCCCAGACAGCCTGGCCGCGGGTCCCCGGCTGCCGGCCCAGCTGGCGGTTTACAAGTGCGCGGGATCATCAGGCTATTTGTAAGCGGGTTTATGGCCGGGCCGCTCGCTGAAACCCAAAACCAGCGCAGAGCCGCGGGCCCGGAGCCCTAATCACTGCCAGACGCGGAGGCCCCTGCGCTTTTATGGGGCATTTAGAGCCAGGGAGCTAATAAATTTCTGGCCCGGCAGAAGACCCGCAGGGGGGACGGGGAAGCCGGGGTGAAGGGCCGCAGGAGGGAGCCGCGCACCCGGCTGCAGTGGGGAGGGGAGGAGCGGCCCAGACGCGCCGCACATGGCCCGGGCCCGCCGGTCGCAGGAACTTTGAAAAGCTCTTTACGATAGTCCAGGAAAAGCCTTTTATCGCTCGCCTTTTATAGGGCTGGGGCCGGGTCTGCCTTGCATTAGCGCGCGGGCTGGAGAGGCCGGGGCGCCGGGGGAGGCTGGGCCCGGGCCTAGGGAGGGCTGGAAGGGGCAGGCGGCGAGCAGGGCCGGGCCGGGCCCAGCCTCCCGGCCGAGCCGCCCCTGGGCCAGACGCGCCACCACCGGGGAGCCTGACCAGGACCCGGAGCCCCGGCCCTGAGCAGCCGGGAGCCCCGCGTCCAGCCAACCCCGACGGAGGCCCAGCGAACAGCGTCTGCCAGGAGCCTCCGGACACAGCCGCTGCGGCTACGCGGCGAGCGCCCGAGCCCAGACGGCCCCGATCCCGCCCCGCGGCGCCCGGCCCGGCCCGGCCCCGCGCGCAGATCTGTAGGTAGCAGCCGGAGAACAGCCGCCGCCACCAGCCAGCGTCGGCCCGGCCCGCCCGCGCTGGCCTCCCGGGACGGGGACGGTCGCCCCCGCGCAAGCCGCTTGTGACCCCGCAGCGCTCCGGGGGCCCGAGCACGGCTCCCATCCCGGGAGTGCTAAGGCGCTGGGCGTGTGCAGAGCCGGGCCGGGGCAGCGGGTCCCCGGGGGCACGGCCCCAGGCCCGGAAAGCGAGGCCGCCAGATCGAGCGCCCGGCACGTCCTGGGCCTCCGCCGGACAGAGCCGCAGGGCCTGGGCCAGGCCGCTTTGCGGCTCACGAACCCCCGCCGCTCCGCGAGCTCGGTACCGCCTCGGGGCGGGGGTCGCCGTGCGCTCTGCGGGGAGCCCAGGCCAAGAGGCCGCGGGGTCGGGCTCCCGACCAACTGGGCCGCGTGTGTCTGCAAAGGGCTGTCTTCGGAGCGTCTCTCCGCGCTTCTAGGGGGCCGGGTCCTCGGGGACCCCCCCCCAGCGGGGCCTGAGCCTCGGGGATCCCCCCGCAGCGGGGCCTGCGCCCCGGGGACCCCTCTCCAGCGAGGCCTTGGAAGAGGGGTCCCCCTCCCACTCCGCCAGCTCCCAAACTTTGCTAACACTCCAGCTGAGGCTCCTCCTACCCCGGTGCCCAATTAGTGACTCTGGCCCTGTCCCTTTAAGGCTCCAGCGCCGGGCCAGCGAGGGGGAAGCTTTGGCTCGAACTGAACTCTCCGAATCGGCAGCGACTCGTTAGCGGGGAGCGGGGGGGAGCCCCGGAGCTGGGAGCCGGCGCGCCGGGCCCCGCGCTGCGCTCGTTCCTAGGCCCCCGCCGCGGGGACTCGGGGAGGTGTGAGTGTTGGCAGCTGCAGGAACGGGGGCGGAGGCTGGAGCCCGGGAGCGGAGTCTCCTAGGGGGGACCCGGCCCCATGGCTCGGGGGGGCTGCTGAGCCCCTGCCCAGCGGAGGACGCGGAGCCAGGCGCCCCGGGGGCGGGCGGGGCCCCTCTTTCGGGGCCATGACCTCCGCCAAGGCAGGGAAGGCGGCGGGCCCGCTCTTGTACCCCGCCGGCCAGGAGAGGCGGAGGAGCCCGCTGGACCAGCTGCCGCCCCCGGCCAACTCCAACAAGCCGCTGACCCCGTTCAGCATTGAGGACATCCTGAGCAAGCCGTCGGTGCGGAAAGCGCCCGGGCCCTGCGCCCCCTCGCCCCGGCTGCTGGACAAGGCGAGCGGCCCGGGAGCGCCCCGGAACGGCGCGCCCGCCCCGTCCTCCCCGCTCTGCGCCCTGGAGGAACTGGCCAGCAAAACTTTCCAGGGGCTGGAGGTGAACGTGCTGCAAGCTGCGGAAGGTACCGGGCGCGGCCGGGGCGGGACGGGGCCCGGGCAAAGCAGGGCCAGGGCCAGGGCAGCCTCCCCGGGGGCTCCGGGCCCTGCCCGCTCCCCAGCCGGGCCTTGCCGACCCTGGCTGCCCGGCGGGGAGCACCGCGGTGACCCAGCCGGCCCCTGGGAGAGGGGAAGGCGAGGCGGCCCCGAACTGCGCCGGGCTCTTTCCGGGACCCTGGCGGCCCCGCGGCTTCCCCCGCCCGGGGCCCGGGACACTTCGGTCCCGGAGAAAGCGAAAGCGCCCCGGGCAGGAGAGTTACTGCAGCCGCCGGTGAGGGTGAAACCGGGCCGGGCCTGCGGACAGGGGAGCGGAGGGCACCGGAGCTCTGCAGCCAGAAAGGCCGGGGAACGAAATGGAGCCCGGGGCAAGAGAGCCCCGAGCTGGGGAAAGTCCCCGGGACCGGGGCCTGAGCGCTGCGAGCGGGGAAGTGGGAGAAGGGGCTAAGTTTCCGAGCTGGCGGTGGGTCTCAGCCGGGTTCTGTATCCCGGGGGTACCCAGGGCTCTGCCGGGTTCTGTATCCGGGGGTGCCCAGGGCTCTGCCGGGTTCTGTATCCCGGGGGTACCCAGGGCTCTGCCGGGTTCTGTATCCCGGGGGTGCCCAGGGCTCTGCCGGGTTCTGTATCCCGGGGGTGCCCAGGGCTCTGCCGGGTTCTGTATCCCGGGGGTGCCCAGGGCTCTGCCGGGTTCTGTATCCCGGGGGTGCCCAGGGCTCTGCCGGGTTCTGTATCCCGGGGGTACCCAGGGCTCTGCCGGGTTCTGTATCCCGGGGGTACCCAGGGCTCTGCCGGGTTCTGTATCCGGGGGTGCCCAGGGCTCTGCCGGGTTCTGTATCCCGGGGGTACCCAGGGCTCTGCCGGGTTCTGTATCCCGGGGGTACCCAGGGCTCTGCCGGGTTCTGTATCGGGGGGTGCCCAGGGCTCTGCCGGGTTCTGTATCCCCGGGGTGCCCAGGGCTCTGCCGGGTTCTGTATCCCGGGGGTGCCCAGGGCTCTGCCGGGTTCTGTATCCCGGGGGTGCCCAGGGCGACGCTCCAGAGATTTGCCCAGTTGTACAACAGGCGACTAAACGCAGCGCAAACTCGCATTTCAGCCAGACAATGGCTGGTTTCTCGCGCGCTGCGCTCGGAAATGGAAGCGCTGTATTTCTAGCCCAACGGATTCCTGGGGTCCTTCCGTGGTAACAATGGGGCAGGCAGCCATTGTTCAGTGCTAGGGCGCTGGGCCCCTGCTGCACCCTTGGGTCTGGTTTGGGGCTTTGGGGGCCCCAGAGAAATCCGGCTCCGAGGGGTGCAGTGGCCGGGAAAGGTTGCGAGCCGCTGCCGGCGCTTGTCTGCGAGGAGACTCATTCCCCGTTTCCTAGACAGAGCGACCCACGGAGAACTAGACCGAGCGACCCAGACAGACGGATCCCAGCGATGTCTGGGCAGCTGCCGAGCGCTTCTCCGCGGGGCTGTGTCCTCCGGGCAGCTTCCCGCAGACATTGCTACGATGACTGGAGCGTGAAACGAAAACCGCGCGCGGCGCGGGGGCCCGGGTTCGTTCCGCAGCCCGTGGGCCGGACTCCGCTCTCCCGGGCGGCGCGGTGCGAAATGCGGCCCGAGCCGCGCGTATTGCAGCAGAGTTTCGTTTTTCTCAGCCACGCACAATCCCCCCGGGTTTGTCCAGCACAGACCGGGTGGCTCCGCGGTACGAACAGCCGGGAATGCGCCGCCCGGGAGCGGTCGCCAATAGACCGCGGGGCGGGTGAAATCCCGCTGCCGCAAAGTCCCGTTTATTTCGGACTTTCTACCTGGCACACCCGGTTCGCGCGGGTCCCGGGAAAGGCGCGATGAGACGCAACCCGCGGGGTGGCCGAGACTAGGCGCTCCCGGGGCAGACCCCGGCCGAGGCGGGTCTAAAATCGTTTCTCCCGCGGGCCCGTTAAGCGCCTACGAACCCTGGCGTGTCTGACCGTCCGCGGATGTGCGGGCGCGGTGGGTACATGGACCGGATCGGAACATGCCCCTTTCTGGCGAGAAACCTCCGGGCGGCCTCTGGAGAGTCCGGAACGAGACTCGAATCGGCCCGGGCTTTTCAGACACTGTTCCCCGCACGTCGGCCTCCGTTCGCGGGGCCCGAGGTGTCTGTTTCCTTCCCGCCGCAGGGACAGACACGTTCCTGACAGACAGAAAAGACCCGCTCTTCGGGATGTCTCTAAACTCGTTAGCCGGGGCCGGGGCCCGGGGTGCGCCGCGCTCTCCGGCCGTGGGCCCGGGGATTGCCGGGGGTAGAGCCCCGCCGCGGCCTCCTCGGGGAGATTTTAGTTCCGAAGTAAACAGACAATAATCCCTACAACGGGAGAGCGGGGCTGAAACGGGCGGGCGGCTTCCAACCGGCCTGGGTCGGTCAGCCGGGAGATTGTCCTGCCACCGGCGGTGAAGACACGCACGGGTTGTAGCCAACGCGGCCCTCGCTGCCGGTTAAAGCACGGATCGAGATTCGCCGCCGGCCCCGGCCCCGGCCCCGCTCACTCCCCGCATCGCTCCAGCGCCTCGGCTGGGTCCGGGTGACAGGCTCGCGGCGGCTGGAAAGGAACCGGCGCGGAGAAGAGAATTTCACAGCGGGGAAGCTGCCGGGCCGGGAGTGCCCGTGTCAGGCCGGGCCGGGCCGGGAGTGCCCGTGTCAGCCGGGGCCGGGAGTGCCCGTGTCAGCCCCGGCCGGGCCGGGAGTGCCCGGGCCGGGCCGGGAGCGCCCGTGTCAGCCCGGGCCGGGCCGGGCGGGGCCGGGAGCGCCCGTGTCAGCCCGGGCCGGGCCGGGAGTGTCCGTGTCGGACCGAGCCGGGAGTGTCCGTGTCAGCCCGGGCCGGGCCGGGACAGCCCGGGCCGGGAGCGCCCGTGTCAGCCCGGGCCGGGCCGGGAGTGTCCGTGTCAGCCCGGGCCGGGCCGGGAGTGCCCGTGTCAGCCCGGGCTGGGCCGGGACAGCCCGGGCCGGGAGTGCCCGTGTCAGGCCGGGCCGGGCCGGGACAGCCCGGGCCGGGAGTGCCCGTGTCAGGCCGGGCCGGGCCGGGAGATCGCGGGTCACTCCAGTGTCTTCTCCGCGGCCCTTCGCCGCTGGCCCGGCCTAGGACGAAGGACCCGCGGGCTGCCTGCAGGGCGAGCCCCGCCGCTGTGCGGCCTGTCCCAGTCCCGGGAGCCGGGGCGAGTCACAGCAGCCGGCTCTGAGCCGGGCGCTAGAGAATTGGGCCGCTCCCCGGGCCGCGCGGTTCAGGGACTGGCCTCGGGGCTGCCGGGGAAGAAGCGCTGGGTCCCCCGCAAACGGGCAGGTGCCAAACCCCAGCGCCGGCGGGGCCCTGCCCCGCTCCCCCGCCTGCCCGCTCTCCCCTTCCCCGCGGCCTCCCGCGGCCCCGGGTTTCTTCGTTCCCCACAGAGCGGGGGGGGGGGGTGTTTCCTCTCCCCCCACCCGAAACGGGCCCGGGCTGCCAGGTGCCTTATCTCGGGCCCGCAGCCGCGCCACAGGGAGCCAGAGCCGCGTCCCCACGGCCGGGGGGTGCCGAGGCGGGTGCAGGGAAGCCGCCCCCTGCCAGCCGCCGCCCTGACCGCCTCTCCCTCTCCCCCGCAGGTCGCGACCCGCTGGGCGCCTTCGGGCCGCGGCCGGCCTCCAAGAAGCGGCGCAAGTCGCGCACCGCCTTCACCAACCACCAGCTCTACGAGCTGGAGAAGCGCTTCCTGTACCAGAAGTACCTGGCGCCGGCCGACCGCGACCACCTGGCGCAGCGCCTGGGGCTGAGCAACGCGCAGGTCATCACCTGGTTCCAGAACCGCCGCGCCAAGCTCAAGCGGGACCTGGAGGAGATGAAGGCCGACGTGGAGTCGCTCAAGAAGCTGCCGCCCGCCGCCCTGGAGAGCCTGGCGGGCCTGGCCGAGCTCGGCGAGCCCCCGGGGCCGGAGCCGGGCTCCGAGGAGGAGATCGAGGTGGACGACTAGGGGCAGGGGCCGAGCCGCAGGGACCCCCCGGGCAGCCGGCTTGGGGGGGCCGGGCCCCCTGCCTGCGCCCCTCCGAACTGAGAGAGTCTGGGACCTACCAAATACACCTCACTGAGGGGGGAGCCCCCCGTGCCTACCTCCCCCTGCCCGCCCCCGGGAGCGGGTACCTTCCCCCGGCCTCCCCCTCCTCCCCCCTCCGGGCACGGGTACCATCCCCCGCTTCCCCCCCTCCCCTGTCTGGGCCCGGGTACCTTCCCCCTCCTCCCCCTCCGGGCACGGGTACCTCCCCCCGGCCTCCCCCTCCTCCCCCCTCCGGGCACGGGTACCTTCCCCGCCTCCCCCTCCTCCCCTCTCCGGGCACGGGTACCTTCCCCGCCTCCCCCTCCGGGCACAGGTACCTTCCCCCGCCTCCCCCTCCTCCCCTCTCCGGGCACGGGTACCTTCCCCGCCTCCCCCTCCGGGCACGGGTACCTTCCCCCGCCTCCCCCTCCGGGCACGGGTACCTTCCCCCGCCTCCCCCTCCGGGCACCTCCCCCCGGCCTCTCCCTCCTCCCCTCTCCGGGCGCGGGTACCTTCCCCCGCCTCCCCCTCCTCCCCTCTCCGGGCACGGGTACCTTCCCCCGCCTCCCCCCTCCGGGCACGGGTACCTTCCCCCGCCTCCCCCTCCTCCCCTCTCCAGGCACGGATACCTTCCCCCGCCTCCCCCCTCCAGACACGGGTACCTTCCCCCGCCTCCCCCCTTCGGGCACGGGTACCTTCCCCCGCCTCCCCCTCCTCCCCTGTCCAGGCACGGATACCTTCCCCCGCCTCCCCCCTCCGGGCACGGGTACCTCCCCCCAGCCTCCCCCTCCTCCCCTCTCCGGCGCGGGTACCTTCCCCCGCCTCCCCCCTCCGGGCACGGGTACCTCCCCCCGGCCTCCCCCTCCTCCCCTCTCCGGGCGCGGGTACCTTCCCCCGCCTCCGCCTCCGCCCCTCTCCGGGCACGGGTACCTTCTCCCGCCTCCCCCCCCCCTCCGGGCACGGGTACCTTCCCCCGCCTCCCTCCGGGCACAGGTACCTTCCCCCGCCTCCCCCTTCTTCCCCCATCCGGGCGCAGGTACCTTCCAGCCACCTACTCCCTTCTCCTCTGTCCGGTCCCGGGGTACCCTTCCCCCGCCTCCCTCCTCCGGGCGCGGGTACTTTCCCCCCACCGACTCCCTTCTCCCCCATCCGGGCCCGGGGTATCCTTCCCCCCGCCTGCCCCCCTCTTCCCCCGCCAATCCCGTCCGGCCGCGGGTACCTTCCCCCGCCTGCCCACACTACCCCCACCTTGCTTACCCGTCCCCCCTGGCGGGGGCACCCTTCCCCCACCCCTGCCTACCCCCTCCTTCTCTTTGCCCCCCCCTCAGGCGCGGGGTACCCTTTCCCGACCCCACCCACACCACCCTACCTTCCCTACCCGCCCCTCTCCTCCTCCCCGGGCGCGAGGTACCCTGGGGGGAATTGGTGCAATTTTATTTTATTTTATTTTATTTTCTAGCGTCGTCTGGTCCCGTCGGGTGTGTCCGTGTCCCTCGGCTGCTCCCTGCCGCGGGCGGGGGGGGGGGAGCCCTGGCCTGGGGGGAGCCGCTCAGTGCGAACGGGGGGCTCCGGGAGTCGGTGAAAGGAACAATGGGGCGCGCCCGGCCCCCCTCTGTGGCCCGCAGTTCCGGGCCCTGCCCCTGGCTCTCCCCGCGGGGAGGGTGAGTGGGGCTGGGCTCGCCCCCCCTTTGTGTGTATATAGTTTGAATAAAAGGAGACACGTTATTAGCAGCTGGGTGCGGGCTTCTTGCTGCCGGGCCGAGAGGCAGTTTCGGACCGGGAGACCGTGCGAAGCGGGGGGCGGCCCCCAGGGCCGGGGAGACGGGAGCGGGGGCGGCCCCCAGAGCCGGGGAGACGGGAGCGGGGGCAGCCCCCCAGGGCCGGGCAGACGGGAGCGGGGGCGGCCCCCAGAGCCGGGGAGACGGGAGCGGGGGCGGCCCCCAGGGCCGGGGAGACGGGAGCGGGGGCAGCCCCCAGAGCCGGGGAGCGGCCCCCAGGGCCGGGGTGATGGGGCGGGGGCGGCCCCCAGGGCCGGGGAGACGGGAGCGGGGGCGGCCCCCAGAGCCGGGGAGCGGCCCCCAGGGCCGGGGTGATGGGGGGGGCGGCCCCCAGGGCCGGGGAGACGGGAGCGGGGGCGGCCCCCAGAGCCGGGGAGCGGCCCCCAGGGCCGGGGTGATGGGAGCGGGGGCGGCCCCCAGAGCCGGGGAGACGGGAGCGGGGGCGGCCCCCAGGGCCGGGGTGATGGGGCGGGGGCGGCCCCCAGGGCCGGAGAGACGGGAGCGGGGGCGGCCCTCAGGGCCGGGGAGACGGGAGCGGGGGCGGCCCTCAGGGCCGGGGAGACGGGAGCGGGGGCGGCCCCCAGGGCCGGGGAGCGGCCCCCAGGGCCGGGGTGATGGGGCGGGGGCGGCCCCCAGAGCCGGGGAGCGGCCCCCAGGGCCGGGGTGATGGGGCGGGGGCGGCCCCCAGGGCCGGGGAGACGGGAGCGGGGGCGGCCCCCAGGGCCGGGGTGATGGGGCGGGGGCGGCCCCCAGGGCCGGAGAGACGGGAGCGGGGGCGGCCCTCAGGGCCGGGGAGACGGGAGCGGGGGCGGCCCCCAGGGCCGGGGTGATGGGGCGGGGGCGGCCCCCAGAGCCGGGGAGCGGCCCCCAGGGCCGGGGTGATGGGGCGGGGGCGGCCCCCAGGGCCGGGGAGACGGGAGCGGGGGCGGCCCCCAGAGCCGGGGAGACGGGAGCGGGGGCGGCCCTCAGGGCCGGGGTCGGACCCTTCCCCGCGGCATCAGGCCGCGGCCTCCTCTCCGCGCCGTGTCGGCCCCGCGGGCGGGTCAGTCAGGAGCCGGCCGGGCTCCATATGGTTTGCGAGTCGCGGCAGCCCCGCCAGGCGGTGATTGATCGGGGGGCAGCCACCCCCCCCCCCGCTAGCATCTGCGGCCGGCCCCGGGGGGCAGCCGTGGATTCGCGGGGTCCCGCGTGACCCACAACGGCCCCCCCTCGCCTTTGTCCGGCCGCGGCCCATTGGTAACACGTCGCAGATCAATCGCCGGCTGTTATTGGGGGGGGGGGGCAACCAGCGGGGGAGTCAAGGCCCTTTGTTGGCCCCCGCGCGGCCGGCAGGGGGAGCGGGCGGGCCTCGGCCACTCTTCGCCCCCTCCCCTCTGGGGAGGGGATCAGAGCGCCGTGGGGCCGCCCACTGATATCAGAGCCCCTCCCCCCCCCCCCCGACCAGAGCGCGCTGGGGCGGCCCCCACGGAGATCAGAGCCCCCCATATCAGCGCGCCCTGGGGCGCCTCCCCTCCCCCCCGAGATCAGAGCCCCCCGCCAGACCAGAGCGCCCTGGGGCCGCACCCCCACCATGAGAGCAGAGCGCTTAGCCCCCCCCCCCCGGCCCCCGCAAGTCACTTGACCATGGGCCCCTGCCTAGGAGGGAAGGATCCCCCTCCCCTCCCCCTCAGATTCCGGCTGCTCCGCCCCCCCCCCCCCCACTCTGACGTGACCGTCCCTTTCCTATTGTTTCTCTTTCTGGCTCTGTCACGGCTCCAGCCCTTTTGTTCTCTCTGGCTTCGCTGCTGGGCCCGGCGGTGCGAGCAGGTTTCCTGCTCCCCTGGGACCAGGACAGCCCCCCCGCCGTTCCCTGCTCCCCTGGTGCCAGGACAGCCCCCCCGCCGTTCCCTGCTCCCCTGGGCCCAGGACAGCCCCCCCGCCGTTCCCTGCTCCCCTGGGCCCAGGACAGCCCCCCCGCCGTTCCCTGCTCCCCTGGGCCCAGGACAGCCCCCCCGCCGTTCCCTGCTCCCCTGGGCCCAGGACAGCCCCCCCGCCGTTCCCTGCTCCCCTGGTGCCAGGAGAGCCCCCCCAGCCGTTCCCGGCACCCCTGGGGCCAGGACAGCTCCCTCGCCGTTCCCTGCTCCCCTTGGCCCAGGACAGCCCCCCCCCCACCGTTCCCTGCTCCCCTTGGCCCAGGAGAGCCCCCCCCGCCGTTCCCTGCTCCCCTGGGGCCAGGAGAGCCCCCCCCCCGCCGTTCCCTGCTCCCCTGGGGCCAGGACAGCCCCCCCGCCGTTCCCTGCTCCCCTGGGCCCAGGACAGCCCCCCGCCGTTCCCTGCTCCCCTGGGGCCAGGACAGCTCCCCCGCCGTTCCCTGCTCCCCTGGGGCCAGGACAGCCCCCCCAGCCGTTCCCGGCTCCCCTGGGGCCAGGACAGCCCCCCCAGCCGTTCCCGGCTCCCCTGGCCCAGGACAGCCCCCCCAGCCGTTCCCGGCTCCCCTGGGCCCAGGAGAGCCCCCCACACCGTTCCCGGCTCCCCTGGGCCCAGGAGAGCCCCCCCCCCGCCGTTCCCTGCTCCCCTGGGCCCAGGACAGCCCCCCCAGCCGTTCCCTGCTCCCCTGGGGCCAGGACAGCCCCCCCAGCTGTTCCGGCTCCCCTGGCCCAGGACAGCCCCCCCCCCGCCGTTCCCTGCTCCCCTTGGCCCAGGAAAGCCCCCCCGCCGTTCCCTGCTCCCCTGGTGCCAGGAGAGCCCCCCCACCATTCCCTGCTCCCCTTGGCCCAGGAGAGCCCCCCCTGCCATTCCCTGCTCCCCTAGGTCCAGGAGAGCCCCCCTCACTGTTCTCTGCTCCCCTGGGGCCAGGAGAGCCCCCCTAGCTGTTTCCTGCTCCCCTGGGGCCAGGAGAGCCGCCCCAGCTGTTCTCTGCTCCCCTTGGCCCAGGACAGCCCCCCCTGCCATTCCCTGCTCCCCTAGGGCCAGGAGAGCCCCCCCTCACTGGTCTCTGCTCCCCTTGGCCCAGGGGAGGCCCCCCCCCCAGCCGTTTGGTGTCAGGGGCATGGGGCAGGTGGTGCTGGCAGGGCGGTGCTACCCTGTGGAACCCCCCAGCCCCCGGGGTGGGGTCTGCGCCTCTCAGGGCAGCCTCCAGCTGGGCGGGTGACTAGCAGGTTGGCGGCGCGCCAGGGAGCCAGACCCCGCTGGCCTTGGCCAGCCCCGGAGGAGAGGCGAACTGGACAGAGGACAGCAGGCCTCAGGCTGACCCCTGCTGACGGGAGTCACCCCAGGCTCCGCGGGGGGAAACTGAGGCAGCTGCGGAGTTCATTGAGGGAACTCAAAGCAGGTCGGAGTGGCAGGAGCTGGTGTCTGGGCTTGGGGGACTCCAGCTCACCCCTCCTGCTCTGTTCCCTCCCCGGCCGCCTTCTGGGGGCTTCTCCAGCAGGGAGGCATCTTTCCTTCACAGGAAGTGCAGCTGTTCCCAACATACTAGGGCTTGTGTGTGTTGGTGTGTGTGTTAGTGTGCATGTCGGTGCGTGCGTCAGTGACTGTGTGTTGGAGTGTGTCTCAGTGTGTGAGCGTGCATGTGTGCGTCTCAGGGTGTCTGTGTGTTTCAGTGAATGTGAGTGTGAAAGTGTGCATGTCAGTGTATGTGTCAGTGAGTGTGATTGTGTCAGAGTGTATGTGTCAGTGCATATGTGTGCATGTGTGTCTCTGTGTGTATGTGTGAGACTGCATGTGTGTCCATGTGTGTGTGTGTGTGAGAGAGATAGAGTGCATGTGTCAGTGGGTGGGTGTCACAGTGTGCATGTGTGTACGTCAGTGTGTCTGTGTCAATGTGTGTGTCAATGAGTGTGTGTTTCAGAGTGCATGTCTGGATGTGTGTGCCTGTGTAGCAGTGTGTGTGTGTCAGTGGGTGGGTGTGTCACTGTGCACATGTGTGTGCACCAGTGTGTCTGTGTCAATGTGTGTGTCAGTGGGTGCCTGTCTGGGTCAGTAAGTGTGTGTCAGAGTGCATGTGTCTGGATGTGTATGTGTGTGTCTCACTGTGTGTGTCAGTGCATGTGTGTGTCACAGTGTGCATGTGTGTATGTCAGTGTGTCTGTATCTGTGTCAATGTGAGTGTTTGTGTCAGAGTGCATGTGTGTCTGGATGTGTGTGCCTGTGCATCTGTATGTGTCAGTGAGTGTGTCTGTGTTTGTGTGTGTCAGTGTGTGTGTCATTGTGCACATGTGTGTGCATCAGTGTCTGTGTCAATATGTGTGTCTGTGTCAGTGTGTGTGTGTAGGTCAGTGGGTGTGTGTCAGTGAGTGTGTCAGAGTGCATGTGTCCGTGTGTGTGTGCCTGTGTATGTGTGTGTGTTTGTGTGTCAGTGGGTGGGTGTCAGTGCATGTGTGTGTCACGGTGTGCATGTGTGTATGTCAGTGTGCCTATATCTGTCAGTGAGTGTGTCTGTGTGGGTGTGTGTCATTGTGCACATGTGTGTGTGTCAGAGTGCGTATGTGGCTGTGTATTAGGGTGTGTGTCACACTCCTGTGGCTCTGTGGGTTGGGCCGGCTGGCAGCGCGGGGGTTTCTCGGGGGGTGCGGTAGGATAACCGCATTACTGCGGTGTGGGGGGCAGGGGGCACGGCGGTGATGGATTGAGTCTGGCACCGTTTCTATCTGGTCATGCCAGAAAAGTGATTTCAATTGAATTGGGAGCCCGGAGCCGGGATGCGATACACATGTGCGCTCCAGCAGGCCCCGCCCACGCGCTGCAGCCCCCGGGGGGGCCCCCGCCCTCAGCTGCTCTGCCCCGTCAGTGGCCTGGGGCACCTGCCTGGCTGGCTGGCAGTGACGTCACAGCCCAGAGCGGTGATGTCACGCCAAGCCCGGTCCCTGAGGAACACGCCCCCGCCCCCCCCGACTGGTGAAGGGGGAGGCGCCGGAGCGAGAACCCCCGAGGGACTTTGCTGGGGATGTGCCGCGAGGGCTGCCCAGGGCTGGGCGCTAGGTACCGAGCGGGGTGCAGGGCGCGGCCTCGCCCCGTGTCCCTGCCCAGGCTGGGGGCTCGCGCTGCCCCTTGCCGCATTCCCCAGGCGCCAGCGTTCAAACAGAGCCAAGCCTCTGCCAGGACTTGCTGGGGTTTAATTGCACCCCGCCCCCCCCGAGCCCTGCAGCGGGAACAGCCGGGGGCTGAGCGATGAGATCTCGATGTCGCTGCAGGGCGTGGGATGGAATGTGACAGTCGTGAGGCCTTGGAGAGCCCGGCCCCGTGTACGCGCCCGGGCGCTGCTCACGCCTGCCGGGACCCGGGTTCGCCGCCTGCACGGGAACATTCACCGGCCCCGGCCCCGGGCGCTGCTCACGCGCCTGCCGGGACCCGGGTTCGCCGCCTGCACGGGAACATTCACCGGCCCCGGCCCCGGGCGCTGCTCACGCGCCTGCCGGGACCCGGGTTCGCCGCCTGCACGGGAACATTCACCGGCCCCGGCCCCGGGCGCTGCTCACGCCTGCCGGGACCCGGGTTCGCCGCCTGCACAGGAACATTCACCGGCCCCGGGCGCTGCTCGCGCCTGCCGGGACCCGGGTTCGCCGCCTGCACAGGAACATTTACCCGACCCGGCCCCGGGCGCTGCTCACGCGCCTGCCGGGACCCGGGTTCGCCGCCTGCACGGGAACATTCACCGGCCCCGGCCCCGGGCGCTGCTCGCGCCTGCCGGGACCCGGGTTCGCCGCCTGCACGGGAACATTCACCCGACCCGGGCCAGGCCCGTGGCCCGGGGGCAGAGCCGGGAGGTGTCCGGCCGGGCAGACCCAGCGATCAACTCGGCTGGTGACACGGGCGGGACTAGTGGAAGCAGCAGCAGCTCCGGGGGGATCTGCGAGAGTCCAGTCACGTTTCAGAGACCGCAGAAGGGCCCGTTGGGGGTGTTGGGTGGATCCCCAGGCCCGGTGCTGCTCTCCAACGGCTCTGGCACAGTCCCTGGGACGACCCCTTCGCTGCGCCTGCCCCTCGGCAGGGGGGCCAAGGGGGCCATGGCCGGGCCTGCCCCCTCCACTTTTCAACATGGCCCCAGTCCCCTGCCCCCTCGCTTCCACCTCAGGCCCCAGCCCCCGGCCAGGTGGGACGCTGGATCCTGGCCCAGGTAAGAGCGGCCGAGGGAGCCCGGGCAGCTGCGGGGACTTTACCATGGCCCAAAGCCTGAGCCAGGTCGGGGTAAGAGCTGCGGGCGGGGCTGTGGGGAGCTGCAGACCCTCCCCCTGCCCTGGGCGGAGGGGCGGGCACATGGGTTGGGGGTAGGGTGACCAGACAGTAAGTGTGAAAAATCGGGACAGGGTGGGGAGTAATAGGAGCCTATATAAGAAAAAGACCCAAAAATCGGGACTGTCCCTATAAAATCGGGACATCTGGTCACCCTAGTTGGGGGCTCCTCTCATGCCCCTCCCACCCCAGGCAGGTGGAGGGGCCTGGGCTCCCTGGCCTGGCCAGGGGGCAGGGCCTCGAGGGAAGGGGCGGAGTCACAGAGGGGGTGGGGCCTCATGCCCCCCCACTTTTAGGAAGAATCCATCGCCCGCCTCAGGATCACTCTCTCTGGGGGGGGCCCTTGGGTTCCCCACCTCCTGCGACTGCCCCTGGGAGCCTTCAACTCCCCGGCATCATGCCGTGAGCTCCCTGCAGCGAGGCCCCTGCGGGAGACGTGTACCCCAAAGGTTGCACTGCACCCCACCTCCCCTGGTCCGCCGGGACTCAGCCGGTGGGTGACAGTGGGGGGTTTGCGGGTGTCTGGAACACGGCGTAGCCAGTCCTTGGTCACCACAGAGCAGAAAGTTACAGCCCGGGCTTGGGATAGCAGAACCCAGGGCCGGCTTCATCTTCTGTGGGCCCCAGTGCCTGGACCATGGCCCCACCCCCTGCTCCGCCCTGAGGCCCCGCCCCTGCTTGGGCTCTGCCCCTGAAGGTCCCATCGACCAGACTGCGGGGGGGGGGGGGGGCCTCAGGGCTTCTGCCAGAGATGACTGGCGCCTGCTGAGCGGGCGGGGGCACAATTTAAAGGTTCATCCCCCCCCACAACAGCTTCAGGCACGCCCCCCCCCAGGTGCCCCCCTTACCCTCAGTGGCCCCTCCCTGTAGCTCCCAGCTGGCTGCAGCCTCTGCCCACCACTGCAGGCAGCTGACCTGCAGGCCGGGGGCCCAAGTGGGGTCAGCAAATCCTGGCAAAAATAGGGGGCGGGAGGGCACGTGACCCCCACATGCTTCCCCGTGCGATGCCTCTGGCTTCTGCCCAACGGGGAGGGGGACCTTGGGGCTTCAGCCTGCCGGGGCTCAGGGCTGCAGCAGGAGCAGGGCAGAAGACCCGAGACCCCCCACCCTGCAGGGCAGAAGCCCTGAGACCCTGCGCTGGTACCTGGAGCCGGCCCTGGCTGGCTGTGGGGCTGGTTGTGGAGGTTAGTTATGGGTGTTTGGCGTGTGCTTGGTTGGTTAGGGGTATGATTGGTTGTGGGGGGTGTAACGATGCTGATTCTGGCGGGACCCAACTGAGGGTGCGAGTTCAGGACAAATTGCTTCAAGCAGGGCAGTTACAGCCCAAGGCTGGGGTTTTACCTCCTCTAAGGCACCAAACCAGCCAGACAGAGGAGACTCTGGTTTTACCCCACTGGCTAACCACAAGTTATCCCAAGCAATCCCCTTAGACACTCCAGTTTCCCAGTCTCACCACCAGTGCCACTCGTTATGGGGATGACTGGTTATGAAAACCAATGACCCAGTCAAAGAAAAAAGGTTCCCCCGATCCCAAAGGACCGAACCTCAGACTCAGGTCAATATACAAATCAGATCTTACCCACAAATCACGCTGTTGCCAATCCTTTAGAATCTAAAATCTAAAGGTTTATTCATAAAAGGGAAAAGGTCTAGGTGAGAGCTAGAATTGGTTAAATGGAATCAATTACATACAGTGATGGCAAAGTTCTTGGTTCAGGGATGGAATAAGCTGCAGGTTCAAATCAAGTCTCTGGAACATCCCCAGCTGGGATGGGTCATTCAGTCCTTTGTGTAGAGCTTCCGTTTGTAGCAAAATCGCTCCAGAGGTAAGAAGCAGGACTGAAGACAAGATGGAGATGAGGCAGCTGCCTTTTATAGTCTCTTCCAGCTGTAAGGACACCTCTGTCCTCACTGTGGAAAATTACAGCAAAATGGCGTCTGGAGCAGGAGCGTAGCCGGGGGGCTGCAGGAGCCGCGGGCCTTTTAAAGCGCTGCCCGAGCCCGGCTGCCGGAGCCCGGCTGCCGGAGCCCGGCTGCCCGAGCGCGGCTGCCGGAGCCCGGCTGCCCGAGCCCGGCTGCCCGAGCCCGGCTGCCCGAGCCCGGCTGCCCGAGCCCGGCTGCCGGAGCCCGGCTGCCCGAGCCCGGCTGCCCGAGCCCGGCTGCCGGAGCCCCGCTGCCCGAGCCCCGCTGCCCGAGCCCGGCTGCCCGAGCCCGGCTGCCCGAGCCCGGCTGCCCGAGCCCGGCTGCCGGAGCCCGGCTGCCGGAGCTCCGGCGGCGCTTGAAAGGGCCCGGGGCTCCCCGCAGCAGCTGGAGCCCCAGGCCCTTTAAATCACCGCGGGGGACAGCGGTGTGATCTGGCACGGCGTACTGGCTCTTGCCGGTGCGCCGTACCAACCGTACCGGCTTACTTTAACCTCTGGTGAGGACCCGCTGCCGAAGACCCAGAGCGCCGCCGGGTGAATACAGGGGGAGCGGGGAGGCGCCTTTTTCTAGTGCCGCTCCCCCTGTGCTCCGGACCTGCCTACGCTACTGGTCGGGAGTCACATGGGCAAGTCCCTGCATACCTTGCTGAGTCACAAGGCCTGTCTGCCTTCTCTCCATGGGGCCATCAGCAGGCCTGGCAGAGCTGATAGCTTGTCCGGGGTCCCAGAAGCCCAGCCCCAGTTTGAAATACAGACAGTATAAAGCCAATATTCATAACTTCAACTTCAGCACTGATACATACATAGAAATGACATAATCCTAACCAGCCAAGCATAACCTGGCCTTAGGCACCTCATTTGACCCCCTTTATATAAGATTTGGTGCCACTACAGGACCTTCAGAAGCGACAAAGGGTCCTGTGGCACCTTATAGACTAACAGAGGTATTGAAGCATAAGCTTTCGTGGGTCAATACCCACTTCTTCGGATGCAAGCAGTGGAAAAGCAGGACCTTGGTTGCAACAATGATCTATACGGTCCCAGATTATGTCAATAACGTCACAGGGGGTTGGTTGGTGGCAGAGGTCTGGCTGTGACAGGGGTCTGGCTGTGGGTGTGGTTATGGGGTGAGGGGTTGGTTGTGGGGTGTGTGGAGGTTGGTTATGGCTGTGATTGGTTGTGGGGGGTTGGTTGGTAGCAGGGGGCAGGCTGTGCGTGTGATTATGGGGTGTGGGGCTGGCTGTAGGTGTGGGGGGCTGGCTGTGGCAGGCGTCTGGCTGTGGGTGTGGTTCTGGGGTGAGGGGTTGGTTGTGGGTGTGGTTTTTGTCCAATATCCAAAGCTCCTCCCCACATCAGGGCTCTTTGCGTCCCAGCACCCAGGCCAGATGGGGTCACGTTCCCAGCTTCTCTCCCCAGCCAAGCAAGCAAGCGGCTGGCTGGGCCAGGGAAGTGAGCGTTAAGCCCTAATCACAGGACTCCAGGAGCTGGGGCTTGCAGGTGCTCAGAGAGTAGTTATTAATGGTTCCCAATCCTGCTGGAAAGGTATAACGAGTGGGGTTCCGCAAGGGTCTGTTTTGGGACCGGCTCTGTTCAATATCTTCATCAATGACTTGGATATTGGCATAGAAAGTACACTTATTACGTTTGCAGATGATACCAAACTGGGAGGGATTGCAACTGCTTTGGAGGATAGGGTCATAATTCAAAATGATCTGGACAAATTGGAGAAATGGTCAGAGGTAAACAGGATGAAGTTTAATAAGGACAAATGCAAAGTGCTCCACTTAGGTAGGAACAATCAGTTTCACACATACAGAATGGGAGGAGACTGTCTAGGAAGGAGTACGGCAGACAGGGATCTAGGGGTTATAGTGGACCACAAGCTAAATATGAGTCAACAGTGTGATGCTGTTGCAAAAAAAGCACTTGATTCTGGGCTGCATTAACAGGTGTGTGGTGAGCAAGACACGAGAAGTCATTCTTCCGCTCTACTCTGCGCTGGTTAGGCCTCAACTGGAGTATTGTGCCCATTTCCGGGCACTGCATTTCAAGAAAGATGTGGAGAAATTGGAGAGGGTCCAGAGAAGAGCAACAAGAATGATTAAGGGTCTAGAGAACATGACCTATGAAGGAAGGCTGAAGGAATTGGGTTTGTTTAGTTTGGAAAAGAGAAGACTGAGAGGGAACATGATAGCAGTCTTCAGGTATCTAAAAGGGTGTCATAAGGAGGAGGGGAAAACTTGTTCATCTTAGCCTCTGAGGATTGAACAAGAAGCAATGGGCTTAAACTGCAGCAAGGGAGGTTTAGGTTGGACATTAGGAAAAAGTTCCTAACTGTCAGGGTGGTTAAACACTGGAATAAACTGCCCAGGGAGGTTGTGGAATCTCCATCTCTGGAGATATTTAAGAGTAGGTTAGATAAATGTCTATCAGGGATGGTCTAGACAGTAATTGGTGCTGCCATGAGGGCAGGGGGCTGGATTTGATGACCTCTCGAGGTCCCTTCCAGCCCTAGAATCTATGAATCTATGAATCCCAAGTCTGCAGCCCGACGGTTGCGTGTGTTCAGAGCAGACTAAGGGTGGCCGTAACTGTGTGCGACTGTATTTTAGCTGTTGTTTGTAATTGTGTCTGTATTTTTGTGTGTTAGGCTTGGGCTGTGCATTTGTGTCTGTGGTTTTAGTAAGTGGTTGTGTGTGGGGATAACATTGTGACTTGTATTTAGACTTGTGTGCACATGTGGTTGTGGCTGTACACACGTGTGTGTGTATCATTTGGGTTTGGAGTTGTGGCTGTGTGTAGCTGTGTGTGCGTAGGTGCGTCTCTGGGCACCGGGACGGCTGTGAGGAGGCGGGTAGCTCCGTGGGGCGGCTCGTTCCCAGGGGCCCGCTGGCTGTGTGGCCCGCGCCGCTGGCTGTGGGAACTGGCACGAGGGAGCGTTGTTGCTGGCCGCTTTCCCAGCGCCGGGACCGTCTATCAGTGAAATCACATCTGGGCCTCGGGGCTGTGGCTCCAGGCCCACGCTAGCCGGGAGACACTGCCCAGCCCTGCAGCCGCTTCCTCCCCACGGCTCCAGAAGGGGCTGGCATTGCGGGGGTGCTGGGGAGGGATGGTGACAGCAGAGGGAAGGGGGGGGCTCTGGAGAGCGGAGCGCCAGGCTCCAGGGGAGGACGGAAGCCAGGGAGCTGAACAGACACGACCCCGCAGGGGAAAAGGCCCCACAATCCATCCAGCACTAAGCACCCGGGAGCTTTCCAGCCCAGGACTCCCGAGCCTGCAGGCAGGAGCCTTCTCCCCATTTCATCGGGGAGGAGGGGGAAACTGAGGCACCTGGCGGGTGGGGACCTGCCCAAGGTCACTGTCACGGAGTGTGGGGGAGTCCGGCCCTGCACCCCTCTTCCCCGGATTTACTGGGAGTCTCAGCCAGCCAGTAGAACAGAAGGTTTATTAGAGATGCCAGGAACACCATCCAACCAGAGCTTGTCAGTACATCCAGGGCCCCTCAGTCGGGTTCTTCCAGGGGGCAGGGAGCTTAGACCCCAGCCTGGGGCTCCCTGCATTTCACCCCACAGCTCCAAATGGGGCAGGGAGGCCAGACCCTGTCTGCCTCTCTCCCCTCTTCTCCGGCCAGCTCCAAACTGAAACTATCCAGCCCCGCCTTCCCCTTTGTCTGTTTCCCGGGCCAGGAGGTCACCTGATACCTTTGTTCCAACACCTTCAGCTCTCACCTTTGCAGGGGAGGGGCCGGGGCCATCGGTTGCTAGGATACAGAGTGTCAGCCATTCTCTGTGTCCAGGCCCCTCTGTAACACTCATGCATCCTTGTTCCACCACCTAGAAACTCAAGCACCGCATAGGGGAAACCGAGGCACCCACACAGTACTCAGGGAAAACATTAACAACAGTCCTAGTTCGTCACATCTCTCCCCCCTTCGAGACCGAACTGAGCGTGGTCACTTTAGCCAGTGACCTGGGGAAGTTCGAACCTGGTCACACCAGGCCGTTATAGTTCGACGTGCTCCCTTAGGTCAGGTGGGCTTGATGGCACCCGCAGGCCGCATGTGGGAAGGTTTATGCGGCCCGTGCCCTTTTTCCATCCCAAAACCCCTGGGGTTCAAGCTGAGATCAGGTCTTTTCCCAGCGCTCCAATCTGGAGGGCTGTAATTTGGGCTCTCTTGGTTACGAGCCTCCCTCTTGATCTGGTCCCCTTTCTGACCACGTGTCTCTGTCACCAGCCACTCAGCATCGGCCCCTTTTCCTGGATGCAGCCACGTCGGGACGAGGTGGTGAATATACACCGTAAAGCGCCACCCACATAGATTCGGCTGCTGCTTCTTAAGGGCCTGCCCCATGGCCAGGCATTCCTTCTCTATGGCCTGACCGTTCTGCCTCCAGGGCAGCAGGTCCTTGCTCAGATACCCGATGGGGTGTCTCCCCCCCTTCGCATAGGACCACTCGCCCCTGACCTGGCTACACCAGATGAAAGGGGCCAACGCCAAGCTCCTGAGGTGGAGCCTGCTCCTGCAGGATTACGACATGGACGTGGTCCATGTGAAGGGAAGTGCCAACCTGATAGCGGATGCGTTGTCCCGGAGAGGGGGCCCTGAACTTCCCCAGGCCACTGGTCAGAGTGACCCCACTCAGTTCAGTCTCGAAGGGGGGAGAGATGTGACGGAGCAGAGAGCGAGATGGATCTGACCTGAGAGGCTGGCTGCATTGGGACAGGCTGCATTGGAAATGCGAGACTTTACCTGAGGCTGTAACATGAGCCAGGACTGGGGTTGGGAGGTTACACCTTTGGCTGGGAGAATGGACAGGCTAGAGGAGGGGCCCCGGGGGAGGGGAAGAGAGGCTGCTGGAGGGTTTGGTTTTTTGTTTTCAGTTTGAAGCTGGGTGGTGAAACGCAGGGAGCCCCAGAGCTGGGGTCTAAGCTCCCTGCCCCCCAGAAGGGCCCAGCTGAGGGGTCCTGGTCATACTTACAAGCTCTGTTTGGACTCTTTCCTGACAACCCTAATAAACCTTCTGTTCTACTGGCTGGCTGAGAGTCACATTGAATCCCGGGAAGAGGGGTGCAGGACCTGACTCCCCCACACTCCGTGACAGCGAGAATCCGGTAGACTCCTGGGGCACTTCCCTGTACGCGAACAGCAGGTGCGGTAGGTACTTGTCCCAGTCCTGCGGGTGCTGGTTCATAAAGGTTTTCAGCATCATCTTTAGCGTCCAATTGAACCTCTCCACCAGCCCATTGGACTGGGGATGATATGCTGAGGCCCAGCTGTGCCGGACCCCACATTTCTCCCACAAGCACCGGAGCAGGGCCGACATGAAGTTGGACCCTTGGTCTGTCAGGACTTCCTTGGGGAACCCCACTCGGCTGAAAATGGTCAGCAGCGCATCCACCACGGTGTCTGCTTCAATGGAGGATAAGGGCACCGCCTCGGGGTAACGGGTAGTGAAATCTACCACCACCAGAATGTATTTCTTCCCCGACCGGGTTGTCTTGCTGAGAGGCCCCACTATGTCCATGGCCACCTTCTGGAAGGGCTCCTCTATGATGGGCAAAGGCCTCAAAGCCGCTTTCCGCTTGTCCCGAGCCTTCCCCACCCGCTGACAGGGGTCACAGGACCGGCAGTACTGATGGACAGTTGTAAAGACCCCAGGCCAGTAAAAGTTCTGTAGCAGCCTCTGCCTGGTGCGCCGGATCCCCTGGTGCCCTGCGAGAGGGATGTCATGAGCTAGGTACAGTAGCTTGCGGCGATACTTCTGGGGGACCACCAGCTGCCTCCTGATCCCCCACGTCTCCATCTCACCGGGGGGAGCCCATTCCCGGTACAGGAACCCCTTCTCCCACAGGAACCTCTCCTGGCAACCTCTCCACATGGTCCGCACCTCCCTGCGGTCGGCCAGGTCCCTGAGCTTCCGCAAGGAGGGATCTCTCTGTAACTCGGCCTGGAACTCAGCCGCTGGGGAAGGAATGGGAACCTGTTCCCTCGTGCTGTCTGTGTCTGAGGTCGCAGCCTCTCTGCGCCTGGTCCTGGGGTACTCCCTCCCCACTGGGCCAGGGTCTTGCGCCCCCGTGCAAGGCACCCTCTCCGAGGCCCGGGCGTAAACCCTGGTGTGGGTTTGGTCTGCTCAGTCTGTCTCTGATCTTGGGGCATTGGGACTGTAAGTGGCCCCTCTGGCCGCAGTGATAGCAGCTCATGTCCCGTTGGTCCCCTCGAGCAGGTCGGTTGGTTCTGATGTCGGAGGTTCCCCTCAGGAGGGGGTTCTCCCTATTTCCCCTTTGGGATGTCCCATGGTGACTCTCTTGCTGCCTCAGGGTGGGCCTGCTCCTTTGGGATTCCTCCCTGCCACCCCTTGACCGACTGTTCATGAACTCGTCGGCCAGCCGCCCTGCGTGCTGCGGGCTCCCTGAATTTTTGTCCATCAACCATAGCTTCAGGTCTGATGGGCACAGTTCATACAGTTGTTCCAGTACGAATAGTTCGAGCAGGCCCTCCATAGTTTGGGCCCCAGCGGTCCACTTGCGGGCGTATCCATGTATCCGGTTGGCCAGTTGTAGGTACGTGATCTCAGGGGTTTTTCGCTGATCCCGGAACCTTTGATGGTACATCTCGGGAGTCAGCCCAAGCTCGCAGAGCAGGGCCTTTTTGAACAGTTCATAGTCCCCAGTCTCCGTCTCTTTCATTCGGCCGTACATGTCCAGGCTTGCAGGGTCTAGTAAGGGGGTGAGATACTGGATCTTGTCTGCAGGGTCAACCTTGTGAAACCTGCAGGCATTCTCAAAGGCCGCCAGGAAGCTGTCTATGTCTTCCCCTTCCTTACGCCAGGCCAGGAAGTTACGATCAAACTTCCCTGTAGTCTTGGGTCCCCCCTCACTCACTGCAGCCGGGGCCTCACTGCTCCTCAGCCTGGCCAGCTCCAGCTCATGCTGGCGTTGTTTCTCCTTCTCCTCCAGGTCATGCTGGCGTTGTTTCTCCTTCTCCTCCAGCTCATGCTGACGTTGTTTTTCCCGTTCTTCCCGCTCCTCCTTCAGTTCCTGCTGTCTCAACTCGAGCTCTTTCAGTTTTATTTCCCTCTCCCAATGCAGCCGCCTCCACTGCTGGGATGGGGAGCTCCGCCGGGAAGATCCCCTGCTGGCCGCCGGGGTCAAGGTGCCCTCGGTATTTGCTGGGCTTTCCCCAACCTCTCCCCTGTGCAGAGGCGAGAGGGGTCTTGGGATGTCCTCGGCAGCAGTCTGACCCCTCCCAGCCAGGTCAGGCCCTGGGGCCCATGCTGCGTCTGTCGGGCGGCTTCCCCCAGGGACAGGGATCGGGTCATCCAAGCGATCCTTCTCCTCCAGCTGTGCAATCAGCTGGTCTTTGGTGGCCTTCCCAACGCGCAGCCCCCTCTGCCTGCACAGCTCCACCAGGTCGTTCTTACGGCGCTTAGCATACATCTTCCTGTTGGCCACTCTCAGGCCTGTGCGGTCTTGGCCCCCACGGCTTCCAGGAGGAACCCCTAGTGTGCCAGCCCTTCTCACTGGTCACACCCCTCAGGGTTAAGCGTAGCTCCTCCGCCCCCCGAAACCGCTTCTCTCTGCCTCTTCAGCAACCTGCTCCCCGTCAATCCCCCTTCGTTGTACTGCTCTCCAGTCACTTACTGCAGGAAGTGCCGTTCATGGGGTGCAGAAGATCCCACCTCTGCCACCAGTTGTCACGGAGTGTGGGGGAGTCAGGTCCTGCACCCCTCTTCCCGGGATTCAATGTGACTCTCAGCCAGCCAGTAGAACAGAAGGTTTATTAGGGTTGCCAGGAAAGAGTCCAAACAGAGCTTGTAAGTATGACCAGGACCCCTCAGCTGGGCCCTTCTGGGGGGCAGGGAGCTTAGACCCCAGCCTTGGGGCTCCCTGCGTTTCACCACTGTCACGGAGTATAGGGGAGTCCGGCCCTGCACCCTCTTCCCCGGATTCACTGGGAGTCTCAGCCAGCCAGTAGAACAGAAGGTTTATTAGAGATGCCAGCAACACAGTCCAACCAGAGCTTGTCAGTACATCCAGGACCCCTCAGTCGGGTCCTTCCGGGGGGCAGGGAGCTTAGACCCCAGCCTGGGGCTCCCTGCATTTCGCCCCGCCGCTCCACATGGGCCAGGGAGGCCAGACCCTGTCTGCCCCCCTCCCTTCCTCTCCCAAGCCAGCACCAAACTCCCAGCCAAAGGTGTCACCTCCCAACCCCCGTCCTGGCTCATGTTACAGCCTCAGGTAAAGTCTCACATTTCCAATGCAGCCTTTCCCTCAGGTCAGATCCATCTCGCTCTCTACTCCGTCACATCTCTCCCCCCTTCGAGACTGAACTGAGCGGGGTCACTTTAGCTAGTGACCTGGGGAAGTTCGAACCCGGTCACACCAGGCCGTTACAGTTCGACGAGCTCCCTTAGGTTGGGTGGGCTGGATGGCACCCGCAGGCCGCATGTGGGAAGGTTTATGCGGCCCGTGCCCTTTTCCCATCCCAAAACCCCTGGGGTTCAAGCTGAGATGAGCTCTTTTCCCAGCGCTCCAGTCTGGAGGGCTGTAGTTCGGGCTCTCTTGGTTAAGAGCCTCCCTCTTGATCTGGTCCCCTCTCTGACCACGTGTCTGTGTCACCAGCCGCTCGGTATCGGCCCCTTTTCCTGGATGCAGCCACGTCGGGGCGAAGTGGTGAATATACACTGTAAAGCGCCACCCAAATAGATCTGGCTGCTGCTTCTTAAGGGCCTGCCCCATGGCCAGGCATTCCCTCTCTATGGCCGGACCGTTCTGCCTCCAGGGCAGCAGCTCCTTGCTCAGATACCCGATGGGGCGTCTCCCCCGCTTCGCATAGGCCTGCATCAGCACCATGCCCAGCCCTGTGTCTGAGGCTTCGGTGAACACTGTACAGGGCTTGGCCCGGTCTGGGTTTACTCGATCTATAGGGCCCTGGATTAGAGCCTCCTTCAGCGCACAGAGAGCCCTCTGGCCCTGCTCGGTCCAGACTGCCTCGTCTGGCTTCCTCTTCTTACCTAGCTCTGTGATGGGGGCAGCTAGGGAGCTAAAGGGGGGTACAAACCTCTGGTGGGACCCCGCCATCCCGCTAAAGGCCTGGCCCTGTTTCTTGGTCTGGGGAACAGGCCAATCTCTGATCGCCTCCGCCTTGGCCAGCCCTGGGCTGTTGAATGACTGGTTCACCTCTAAAGCCAGCCTGTCCTTGGCCTCTCTCTCCAGGTTCTGGGCTCTTTTCCCAGTTACTCTGACTGGGGGACACCTGATGGAAGGATGGGCTCCCATCTCAGGGGAGAGATCCATCAGGGGGTCTTCCCCATTCTCCTCCCAATTGTCCCTTACCGGTTCTAGGGGTCCCCTTACTCTCCTCCCATACCACGGCTTGAAAGGGAAGCCCCCTGGTGATTCCTGGGGCACTTCCTTGTGCCATCGGTGGGGCAGGTACTTGTCCCAGTCCTGTGGATGCTGATTGATGCAAGTCTTCAGCATCAGCCTCATGGTCCCCTGAACTCTCTCCACCAGCCCATTGCACTGGGGATGATATGCTGAGGCCCAACTGTGCCGGACCCCACATTTCTCCCACAAGCACCGGAGCAGGGCCGACATGAAGTTGGACCCTTGGTCTGTCAGGACTTCCTTGGGGAACCCCACTCGGCTGAAAATGGTCAGCAGCGCATCCGCCACGGTGTCTGCTTCAATGGAGGATAAGGGCACCGCCTCGGGGTAGCGGGTGGCAAAATCTACCACCACCCGAATGTACTTCTTCCCCGACTGGGTTGCCCTGCTGAGGGGGCCCACCCCATTCATAGCCACCTTCTGGAAAGGTTCCTCCCTGAGGGGCAGGGACCTCCAGGGATCTTCTCCCTTACCCTGGACCAGGTATAATAGCCGGTGATGATACTTCGGGTGCCCCACCGGCTGCCTCCTGATTCCCCGCAGTTCTACTTCCCCTTGGGAAGCCCATTCCCGGCACAGGAATCCCTTCTCCCACAGGGATCTGTCTCTGCAGTCTTCCCCAAGGGGGTTTGCAGCGCTGTGGCCAGCAAGTTCCCTTAGCTTCTCCAAAGCGGGATCCCTCTGCAGCTCACTGGCCAGGCCTGGGGTCACGGCCCCACTGAGCCCTGTCCCTAGTGGCTCCCTCCCTGCCGTGGAATCACTTCCCGGCAGCACCTCTGGACCAGGCAAGACTGGTTGGCAGCCGTCCTGCCCTGCCTGTGTGTTCCCCCACTCAGCTGGGGTCTCTGCTCCCCCCGGGCTCAGCGCTGCCCTGGCTGTCCCTGTGGGGCCAGGCAGCGAGCTCGCTGCTTTGGTCACAGCATCAGAGCCAGCGTGAGCCACCTCTCCAGTGTGCAGGGGGGTGGGGAGCCTCTCTCTGACCCACCCCGCCCTAGGGGTCTGGTTACAGGCAGGCAGGTAACCGGGGCCTGGCAGCTCCTCCCCCCTGCCAGCCAGGTCATTTGCATTTTCACTGACCATTTCCCTCTTAGCCAATTGGTTTCCTGAGTTCAAATTCAAATCCTCGGCCGTTACAGGGCCTGGATCCTGTCCCAAAGGTACACAGTCACCCCCCAACAGCACCTCACCGCTGATATCCTGGAGACCCCCAACCACCAGCCAGCCCGACCCCTCCTGGGTCTGCACAGGGATCTGGGCCATAGGCAGGGCGAATGGGTCCGTCCCTGGGACCCTCACCCAGGTCACACAGCCCCCCCAGCATCTGGTGGGGGTGCACCACCCGGGGCCTGACCACAACTCTCTCTGTCCCGGGGTCTTGCCACCCCCCGAATGTCTCTCCATTGACCATCAGCTTCCGCTTCCACTGGGGGTCCATAGGGCTTGAGTCCAGGGCCAGGAGTGGAAATCCGTCCACCATCCCACCCTTCTGGCTGGTGGAGTTTATGGCCTTGGGACCCAGCCAGGGGGTTAGATCCCGGGGCTTTTCCGCAGGGTCTCCCTGGTTCCAATCACCAGCCTGCTCCAAGGCAGTGAGGTGGGCCTCCACATCCCCACCCTCCTTAACCAGGGGCAGCAATTTAGGATCGAGGTTCCCTGCGGAGCTGGCACCCCGGGATCTGTCCCCACTTACCCCTGGCCAGTCCCCCATGCCTCTCAGTTCCACCACCGCAAGTTCACGCTGCTGCTTCTTCTGTAGGTCTTTCTCGGGCTCTTGCTGTCTCTCACCGTCCTCTTGCTCTCTCGGACTCAGCTCCGGTCCCATCCGTCTCCGATCCCCTGCTGGGGAACCCGATCGTGAAGACCCCCGTCTGGTTGGGGACCAGACTCTTGGGGATGCCAGGCTATCACTCCAGCTGCTCCCAGATCCTGCTGTAGCCCCATTGGGGTCAGAAATCTGCTCCCTGGAATGGTCATCTTCCTCCAGCCGCGTGATTAACTGGGCTTTAGTGAGCTTTCCAATGGGTATCCCTCTCTTTTTGCACAGGGTTACAATGCTCTTCTTAAGGAGAAGGCGATACGCCATCACTTCACTGCTCCCAAGTTTGCTGTGGACTCGCAGGCCTGTGTGCTCTTAGCTCCCCACGGTTTCCAGGAAGAACCCCAAGTGTGCCAGCCCTTCTCCAGGTCACCGCCTCTTTGCCAGGGTTGAGCGGCAGCTCCTCCGCCCCTGGGTCCACTCACGGCACCCCCAGGGGAACCCTGTCACTGCAAAATTCCTTCTCTCTCCCAGGGCCAAGCCGCAGGCTCCTCCGCCCCTGGGACTGCTCACTGCAGAGCCCAGGGGGACCCCATCATTGCACAGTCCTTCTCGCTGGTCGCACACTCCCAGGGGTTAAGCGTAGCTCCTCCGCTCCCCGAAACTGCTCCTCTGTGGGCCTTCAGCACGCCTGGTCCTCGTTAGCACCCCTTCTTTCTACTGCTCCCCAGTTACTTACTGCAGGAAGCGCCGTTCACGGGGTGCAGAACATCCCACCGCTGCCACCAGTTGTCACGGAGTATAGGGGAGTCCGGCCCTGCACCCTCTTCCCCGGATTCACTGGGAGTCTCAGCCAGCCAGTAGAACAGAAGGTTTATTAGAGATGCCAGGAACACAGTCCAACCAGAGCTTGTCAGTACATCCAGGACCCCTCAGTCGGGTCCTTCCGGGGGGCAGGGAGCTTAGACCCCAGCCTGGGGCTCCCTGCATTTCGCCCCGCCGCTCCACATGGGCCAGGGAGGCCAGACCCTGTCTGCCCCCCTCCCTTCCTCTCCCAAGCCAGCACCAAACTCCCAGCCAAAGGTGTCACCTCCCAACCCCCGTCCTGGCTCATGTTACAGCCTCAGGTAAAGTCTCACATTTCCAATGCAGCCTTTCCCTCAGGTCAGATCCATCTCGCTCTCTACTCCGTCACAACCACCCAGCTCCAAACTGAAACCAACCAGACAAACCCTCCAGCAGCCTCTCTTCCCCTCCCCCGGGGCCCCTCCTCTCGCCTTTGACCATTCTCCCAGCCAAAGGTGTCACCTCCCAACCCCCGTCCTGGCTCATGTTACAGCCCCAGGTAAAGTCTCGCATTCCCAATGCAGCAGGTCCCAGCGAACCTCCCCCACAAGCCTCTCAGGTCAGATCCATCTCGCTCTCTACTCCATCACACAACCACACCTACAACCAACCCTGACCCCGCAACCACACCCACCAACAACCAATCACATGTACAACCAACCCTGACCCCGCAACCACACCCACCAACAACCAATCACACCTACAACCAACCCTGACCCCACAACCACACCCACCAACAACCAACCACACCTACAACCAACCCTAACCCCGCAATCACACCCACCAACAACCAATCACACCTACAACCAACCCTGGCCCCACAACCACACCCACCAACAACCAACCCTGACCCCACAACCACACCCACCAACAACCAACCACACACCAGTGCATCCAACCACATCCACCAACAACCAACCAAACCTACAACCAACCCTGACCCCGCAACCACATCCACCAACAACCAATCACACCTACAACCGACCCTGACCCTGTAACCACACCCACCAACAACCAACCAAACCTACAACCAACCCTGACCCCGCAACCACATCCACCAACAACCAATCACACCTACAACCGACCCTGACCCTGTAACCACACCCACCAACAACCAACCACAACTTCCTACCTACATCCACCAGCATATGCAAGCAACCATACCCACAACCAACCGTGACCCACCATCAACCAACCACACCAGCTGTAACCATGCTGGTTCTGGCGGGACCCAACTGAGGGTGCCAATTCAGGACAAATTGCTTCAAGCAGGGGAGGTACAGCCCAAGGCTGGGGTTTTTCCACCTCTAAGGCACCAAACCAGCCAGCCAGAGAGGATTTTGGTTTTACCCACTGGCTTATCACAAGTCACACAAGCAATTCCCTTAGACACTCCAGTTTCCCAGTATCACCGCCAGTGCCACTCGTTATGGGGACGTATGGTTATGAAAACCAATACCCCAGTAAAAGAAAAAAGGTTCTCCCGATCCCAAAGGACCAAGCCCCAGGCCCAGGTCAATATACAAATCAGATCTTACCCACAAATCACGCTGTTGACAATCCTTTAGAATCTAAAATCTAAAGGTGTATTCATAAGAGGAAAAAGGTCTAGGTGAGAGCTAGAATTGGTTTAATGGAATCAATTACATACACAATGGCAAAGTTCTTGGTTCAGGCTTGTAGCAATGATGGAATAAGCTGCAAGTACAAATCAAGTCTCTGGAGTACAAACATCCCCAGCTGGGATGGGTCATTCAGTCCTTTGTTCAGAGCTTCCGTTTGTAGCAAAGTCCCTCCAGAGGTATGAAGCAGGATTGAAGACAAGATGGAGATGAGGCATCAGCCTTTTATAGTCTCTTACCATATGGTCTCTGCTTTGTCTGTCCTATGGCATGGGAACACCTCAGAGTTCTGTCCATAGGCAGGTCCCTGCATGCCTGGCTGAGTCACAAGGTGTATCTGCCTTCTCTCAATGGGTCAATTGTGTAGCTGATGGTCCTTAATGGGCCATCCAGCAGGCTGGGCAGAGCTGACACCAACTCGTCTGGGGTGTTACCCAGAAGCAGAGCACAAGTCTGAAATACAGACAGTATAGAGCCAATATTCATAACTTCAACTACAAAATGATACACACAAACAGACAGCATAATCCTAACCAGCCAACCACAACCTTCCCATAGACACCTCACACTACAACCTTTGTACAATATTTGCTGCCAATATATAACAGTGGTTGCAGCAATGATCTACACAGTTACAGATTATGTCAATAACGTCTTACCAGCCTACCCACGCCCAACCAATCCTGAGCCCACAACCACTCCCACCACCACACCCAACCAGCCACACCTACAACCATCCCAGAACCCACAACCATGCCCACCCTCAACCAACCACACTCGCCTACCCACACCCACTAGCACACCCTACCAGCCACACCTACAACCATCCCAGAACCCACAACCTTGCCCACCCTCAGCCAACCACACCTGCCTTCCCACACCCACTAGCACACCCAACCAACCACACACACAACCAACCCTGACCCCGCAATCATACCCACCACCAACGAGCCACACTCACCTGTCAACACCTACCACACCCAACCAGCCACACCTATGACCAACTCGGACCCCACAACTACACCCACCACCAGCCAACCACACCCGCCTACCCACACCCACTAGAATACCTACAAGCTAACCTGACCCCACAACCACACTCCCGACCAACCACACCTACTCACACCCAAACAATCACACCTAACCAACTACATCTACAACCAACCCTGAGCCCACACCTACACCCACCACCAACCAACCACACCCACCTACCCATGTCCACCTCCACACACAACCAACCACACCCACAACTGCATTTACAACCAACCCTGATCCCTCAATCACATCCACCACCACCCAGCCACACCCACATACACACAGCCAGCCAACCAACCAACCACACCTACACCCAACCACAACTAGCCCCCCCCACAACCAACTATACCCAGCCAACCACACCCGCATACCCCCCATACCCACAACCAATCGCACCCCCACAACCACATACCTCCAACGTTCCAAAACTAGGTCCCCACACACGTCCCCACAACCAAACCAACCCCACAGACCCACACCACCACTTCCACACCCACAGACCCTCCCACACGGCAGACTGTAAGGCAGCTTGCAGTGACTGAAGATGCGAGAACCAGCCTCAGGACAGGCTGTTGGGAACCAGGGCACTGAGACTCACGGCAACATCCAGGTTACTCCCAGTCCCGAAGGACCAGTCACTTTCCCCAGGTCGACTGCACCTCAGATCTCACACCAGAGACCAGGCTCGTAGCCAGTAATGAACTAGACACAGATTTATTACGAGGAAGAGGAGACTGGAGAGTTATTTACAAGGTTAAAGCAGGTGAACGGTTTCAAAAGGTAACAGAAGTGTCTGTAATCAGCAACCTCTGGGTGTCCTTTAGGGGTAGCCCAGGTGAAGCACTGCGGATTGTGACGGGTTATCACCCCCGGGGTGCAGTCTGGGAGCCATGAGAAACCTCTGTGCCGACACACCTGGCTTGGGGCCGCAGCCAGCCTCACCCAGGCCCTGTTATTACCCACAGTGACAGCAGGTGGCGCCACTCACCCAAACTGGGCTACCTGAGTGCAACCAGCAGACACCAGCCAACCTCCCAGCTCCCCAGACCCGCACCCCCCCTCGGGAGTATGAACCCCAAACTGTACCGTATTGCACTGCACAGGGCTCTGTGCAATGTTCACACACACCCCGAAGTGGGGAGGAGATGCCCAATACGCGTGTGTTACACCAAGCCGAGATTTTCTCCAGGCACGTCAGTCAAAAGCACACTGGTTTTAGATCAAGTAAAACAGCGAGTTTATTAACTACAACAGACCGGTTTGAAGTGATTACAAGGGACAGCAAAGAGATCAAAGCAGATCCTAGCAAATCAATACAAACGCAAACGAAGCTCAACACGCTAGGATGGGCTCTGACTGAACAGTCTCTCGCCCTGACTGACGATACGCGCAGGCTGCAGATTCTCACGGCACGTGAACTCCCCACCCCCGTTCCAAGTCCTTCTCTCTCGCAGCTCCTCTTGGGTGTTCGGTTGTGGGGGATTGAAGAGCCTCAGATGAGGTCACTCCCTGCCTTACAGCGTTAGCAGATGGCGGGAACCCTTTGTTCCAAAACCAGCTCCCAGCCCAGATTGGGGAAAAAGACAGGTACCCAAAATGGAGTCCAGAGTCATGTGGTCTGGTCACATGCCCTTGCAGAGTGTAACTACCTTGGAAATGCAGATACATAGTCAGTAGTCATCATTTTAGATGCAGAAATGATCCAAGCACACAAATAAGATAATCGTATTCAGCAAATCGTAACTTTCCCACTGACACGGGACATGACCCATGTTCTAAAAATGCATCCGAATCATGTCATACTATTCCCATGATGAATATGGAGTGTGCTGTCACAGGGGTCCCTTGCTTATGCCTAGAAAACCCGGCCCCCAGAGTCCAAGCAGCGCAGAGTGACACAGAGTCTTTCGATTCTTTAGGTTGGGTTTTATCCCCCTCCTGCCACGTGCTCAGAGCTGCAAACTCAGCTGAGGCAGGAGTCCACTTGCAGGGCCCATCTTCCAGGGCGGGAGAGCGGGCAACACAAGTCCTCTGTTCTCTAGTTGCAGGGACATAGAGCAATTCCAGCTGCAACTCCCACAACGGTCCCTGTGGTGTCGCTGGGCCTTCCCTGTTGGGCAGGAGGCACCCCTCTGTCCCCACACCCCCCTCGTACACCCCTCTGACCCCACGCCCCCCTCGTACACCCCTCTGTCCCCACGCCCCCCTCGTACACCCCTCTGTCCCCACGCCCCCCTCGTACACCCCTCTGACCCCACGCCCCCCTCGTACACCCCTCTGACCTCACGCCCCCCTCGTACACCCCTCTGACCCCACGCCCCCCTCGTACACCCCTCTGACCCCACGCCCCCCTCGTACACCCCTCTGTCCCCACACCCCCCTCGTACACCCCTCTGACCCCACGCCCCCCTCGTACACCCCTCTGTCCCCACGCCCCCCTCGTACACCCCTCTGTCCCCACGCCCCCCATAAACCCCTCTGACCCCACGCCCCCCTCGTACACCCCCCTGTCCCCACACCCCTCGTACACCCCTCTGACCCCACGCCCCCCTCGTACACCCCTCTGTCCCCACACCCCTTATACACCCCTCTGTCTCCACGCCCCCCTCGTACACCCCTCTGTCCCCACGCCCCCCTCGTACACCCCTCTGTCCCCACGCCCCCTTCGTACACCCCTCTGACCCCACGCCCCCCTCGTACACCCCTCTGTCCCCACGCCCCCCTCGTACACCCCTCTGACCCCACGCCCCCCTCGTACACCCCTCTGTCCCCACGCCCCCCTCGTACACCCCTCTGTCCCCACACCCCCCTCGTACACCCCTCTGACCCCACGCCCCCCTCGTACACCCCTCTGTCCCCACACCCCCCTCGTACACCCCTCTGACCCCACGCCCCCCTCGTACACCCCTCTGTCCCCACGCCCCCCTCGTACACCCCTCTGACCCCACGCCCCCCTCGTACACCCCTCTGTCCCCACGCCCCCCTCGTACACCCCTCTGACCCCACGCCCCTCATACACCCCTCTGACCCCACGCCCCCCTCGTACACCCCTCTGACCCCACACCCCTCGTACACCCCTCTGACCCCACACCCCCCTCATACACCCCTCTGTCCCCACACCCCCCTCGTACACCCCTCTGACCCCACGCCCCCCTCGTACACCCCTCTGTCCCCACACCCCTCGTACACCCCTCTGTCCCCACGCCCCCCTCGTACACCCCTCTGACCCCACGCCCCCCTCGTACACCCCTCTGACCCCACGCCCCCCTCGTACACCCCTCTGTCCCCACACCCCCCTCGTACACCCCTCTGACCCCACGCCCCCCATAAACCCCTCTGTCCCCACACACCCCTCGTACACCCCTCTGACCCCACGCCCCCCTCGTACACCCCTCTGTCCCCACGCCCCCCTCGTACACCCCTCTGACCCCACGCCCCCCTCGTACACCCCTCTGTCCCCACGCCCCCCTCGTACACCCCTCTGACCCCACGCCCCCCTCGTACACCACTCTGTCCCCACACCCCTCGTACACCCCTCTGACCCCACGCCCCCCTCGTACACCCCTCTGACCCCACGCCCCCCTCGTACACCCCTCTGACCCCACACCCCTCTCGTACACCCCTCTGTCCCCACACCCCTCATACACCCCTCTGACCCCACGCCCCCCTCGTACACCCCTCTGACCCCACACCCCTCTCGTACACCCCTCTGACCCCACGCCCCCCTCGTAGACCCCTCTGTCCCCATGCCCCCCTCGTACACCCCTCTGACCCCACACCCCTCTCGTACACCCCTCTGACCCCACACCCCTCTCGTACACACCTCTGTCCCCACGCCCCCCTCGTACACCCCTCTGACCCCACGCCCCTCTCGTACACCCCTCTGTCCCCACGCCCCCCTCGTACACCCCTCTGTCCCCACACCCCTCATACACCCCTCTGACCCCACGCCCCCCTCGTACACCCCTCTGTCCCCACGCCCCCCTCGTACACCCCCCTGTCCCCACGCCCCCCTCGTACACCCCTCTGTCCCCACGCCCCCCTCGTACACCCCTCTGACCCCACGCCCCCCTTGTACACCCCCCTGTCCCCACACCCCCCTCGTACACCCCTCTGACCCCACGCCCCTCTCGTACACCCCCCTGTCCCCACGCCCCCCTCATAAACCCCTCTGTCCCCACGCCCCCCTCGTACACCCCTCTGTCCTCACGCCCCCCTCGTACACCCCTCTGACCCCACGCCCCCCTCGTACACCCCTCTGACCCCACACCCCTCGTACACCCCTCTGACCCCACGCCCCCCTCGTACACCCCTCTGACCCCACGCCCCTCTCGTACACCCCTCTGACCCCACGCCCCCCTCGTACACCCCTCTGTCCCCACGCCCCCCTCGTACACCCCTCTGACCCCACGCCCCCCTCATAAACCCCTCTGTCCCCACGCCCCCCTCGTACACCCCTCTGTCCCCACGCCCCCCTCGTACACCCCTCTGACCCCACGCCCCCCTCGTACACCCCTCTGACCCCACACCCCTCGTACACCCCTCTGACCCCACGCCCCCCTCGTACACCCCTCTGACCCCACGCCCCCCTCGTACACCCCTCTGTCCCCACACCCCTCGTACACCCCTCTGACCCCACACCCGCCTCGTACACCCCTCTATCCCCACGCCCCCCTCGTACACCCCTCTGACCCCACGCCCCCCTCGTACACTCCTCTGACCCCACGCCCCCCTCGTACACCCCTCTGTCCCCACGCCCCCCTCGTACACCGCTCTGACCCCACACCCCCCTCGTACACCCCTCTGTCCCCACGCCCCCCTCGTACACCCCTCTGTCCCCACGCCCCCCTCGTACAGCGCTCTGACCCCACGCCCCCCTCGTACACCGCTCTGTCCCCACGCCCCCCTCGTACACCCCTCTGACCCCACGCCCCCCTCGTACACCCCTCTGACCCCACACCCCCCTCGTACACCCCTCTGTCCTCACGCCCCCCTCGTACACCCCTCTGACCCCACACCCCCCTCGTACACCCCTCTGTCCTCACACCCCCCTCATACACCCCTCTGTCCCCACACCCCCCTCATACACCCCTCTGTCCCCACACCCCTCATACACCCCTCTGACCCCACGCCCCCCTCGTACACCCCTCTGTCCCCACACCCCTCATACACCCCTCTGTCCCCACACCCCTCATACACCCCTCTGACCCCACGCCCCCCTCGTACACTCCTCTGTCCCCACGCCCCCCTCGTACACCCCTCTGTCCTCACACCCCTCATACACCCCTCTGTCCCCACGCCCCCCTCGTACACCCCTCTGTCCTCACACCCCCCTCGTACACCCCCCTGTCCCCACACCCCTCGTACACCCCTCTGTCCCCACACCCCCCTCGTACACCCCTCTGTCCCCACACCCCCCTCGTACACCCCCCTGTCCCCACGCCCCCCTCGTACACCCCTCTGACCCCACACCCCTCGTACACCCCTCTGACCCCACGCCCCCCTCGTACACCCCTCTGTCCCCACACCCCCCTCATACACCCCTCTGTCCCCACGCCCCCCTCGTACACCCCTCTGACCCCACGCCCCCCTCGTACACCCCTCTGACCCCACACCCCCCTCGTACACCCCTCTGACCCCACACCCCTCATACACCCCTCTGACCCCACGCCCCCCTCGTACACCCCTCTGTCCCCACGCCCCCTCATACACCCCTCTGACCCCACGCCCCCCTCATACACCCCTCTGTCCCCACGCCCCCCTCGTACACCCCTCTGACCCCACACCCCCCTCGTACACCCCTCTGACCCCACGCCCCCCTCGTACACCCCTCTGACCCCACGCCCCCCTCGTACACCCTCTGACCCCACACCCCTCTCGTACACCCCTCTGTCCCCATGCCCCTCATACACCCCTCTATCCCCATGCCCCTCATACACCCCTCTATCCTTACACCCCTCATACACCCCTTTGTCCCCACGCCCCTCTGTCACGGAGTGTGGGGGAGTCCGGCCCTGCACCCCTCTTCCCCGGAGTCACTGGGAGTCTCAGCCAGCCAGTAGAACAGAAGGTTTATTAGAGATGCCAGGAACACAGTCCAACCAGAGCTTGTCAGTACATCCAGGACCCCTCAGTCGGGTCCTTCCGGGGGGCAGGGAGCTTAGACCCCAGCCTGGGGCTCCCTGCATTTCACCCCACAACTCCAAACGGGACAGGGAGGCCAGACCCTGTCTGCCTCTCTCCCCTCTTCTCCGGCCCGTTCCAAACTGAAACTCTCCAGCCCCTCCTCCCCCTTTGTCTGCTTCCCGGGCCAGGAGGTCACCTGATCCCTTTGTTCCAACACCTTCATCTCTCACCTTTGCAGGGGAGGGGCCGGGGCCATCTGTTGCCAGGAGACAGGGCCATTCTCTGTGTCCAGGCCTCTGCCCACACCTGCCTTCTAGGGCTTTGTAACAATCATGCATCCTTGTCCCACCACCTAGATAGTCAAGCACTGCATAGGGAAACCGAGGCACCCACACAGTACTCAGGGAAACCTTAACAACAGTCCTAGTTCGTCACACCCTCATACACCCCTCTGTCCCCACACCCTCCTCATAAACCCCTCTGTCCCCACACTCCTCGTACACCCCTCTGTCCCCACACCCCCCTCGTAGACCCCTCCATCCCTACACCCCTCATACACCCCCTCTGTCCCCACATACCCCAATACACCCCTCTATCCCTACACCCCTCATACACTCCTCTATCCCTACACCCCCACATACACCCATGTATCACCACACACCCTTCTATCTATCTGCATGCACCCCACACACCCAGCTGTCTAGCCCCATACACCCCATTTAAACCCATCTACCTGTCTATCCCCCACTTCTATATATCCCCCCCACACATCCATCCATCCATCCACCTGTCTATCCCCCCCCACACACCTCCATCTAGCTACCTGACCTAGGTTTAAAGCCTTTTGTCTCCTGTAGTCAGGTGGCTGCGCCGTGCCCATCCCCGGGGTATCTGATCAGCCCGGAGGGGCTGCCTGTCTCCGGCGGGATCTGACAGCCTCATCCCCAGCCTGTCCCCTCCCTTCACTCGCTCATCTCGTTCCTCGGCCAATTTTCCGGCTGATTAACTCTGCGGCTGTTTCCTGACAACCTCTACTGTTGGTATTAATTTCTTTTAACTGGTGATTAATTACTCCCACTCTCCCGCGCCGCTCGCCCATTTGCATATTCATCAAATTCCACTTGATGGCCTGGCTGTACCTTACAGACACGGGGTGGGGGCCACTCGCCTCCCGTGCAAATCACACCTCGATGGGCCAACAGCAGGGCCCCCGGGAGCCCAGGGGCTCGGCGCGCACACGCACACACACACACACATACAGACACACACACACATTCATACACACACACACACACACGTACACGCACATATTCACACACACACATACCCGCACACACATTTGCACTCATGCACACACACCCCTACACCCCCGACCCATACAGCCTGTGAAGGGTCAGGCAGGGCCTTTGCTCCAGCATCTGCCATTCGGGAGCCGCCGAGGCTGCCCGGAGCCCGGCTCCCTCCACAAGGCGCCTGGTCCCTAGGGGCAGAGGGGAAGTAACCGAGCCCAGGCCAGGCAGGAGTTGCTGGGGGAGATGGGAATGGGGCCGAGGCGGCCTGGATTTCCCCGCCGTCAGGGCACCTTTCTCCCGGCACTCAGACAGCCCCGCTCCACCACGGGGTGTCCCAGCGCTGGGCTCACGGCAGTGTCAGGCTGTGCTCCGTGCCCCGACCCTGGCGCCAACCCCGCGAAGCAGGTGGGAAGCCCATGGCAGGGGGCAGTGGGTGGCGCCCCAGAGCAGGGCGGGGGCAGGGCAGGGCAGGGGCAGTGGGCGGAGCCCCAGAGCAGGGCAGGGGCGGGGGCAGTGGTCAGGGCCTCCGAGAGCAGGTTCGGGCCCCGGTGAAAAAAAAAATTCCAGCCCCCCCCGGCAAGGGCGGACCAGCTAAAAATCTTTACATAGTCGGGCCCCAGGGCACCCTTCCGAACCGCCGGGCCCCGGTAATTTGTACTGGCTCCCCCCCGCTTGTCGGCCCTGGCAGTGGGCAGCACCCCCAGAGCCGGACAGTGGCGGGGCGGGGGCAGTGGGTGGAGCCCCCAGTGCCAGGCGGGGGCAGGGCAGGCGGCACTGGGCAGTGCCCCACTGCCTGGCGGGGGTGGGGCAGGTGCAGTGGGCAGTGCCCCAGTGCCGGGCGGGGATGGGGGCAGTGGGCAGGGTGGGGCAGTGCCCCAGAGCCGGACGGTGGTGGGGCGGGGGCAGTGGGTGGAGCCCCCAGTGCCGGGCGGGGGTGGGGCAGGTGCAGTGGGCAGTGCCCCAGTGCCGGGCGGGGGTGGGGCAGGTGCAGTGGGCAGTGCCCCAGTGCCGGGCGGGGGTGGGGCAGGCAGCAGTGGGCAGTGCCCCAGTGCCGGGTGGGGGTGGGAGAGGTGGGCAGGGTGTGGCAGTGCCCCAGAGCCGGATGTGGCAGAACCCAGCCCAGGCTCTAACCCTGGGAGCCCATAACTCGGGTACCCCCTGCTCGTTCAGAGAGCTGCGGAGACTACAGCTCCCAGCATGCTCTGCTCCGGCGGGAGCCGAGGCTGGATTGCAGTGCATGCTGGGAGCTTTAGTCCGACTGGCCAGGCGGGAGACTCGGCCCGGTTGCGCTGACTCACTGCTGGCCCGGGGAGTTCCCGTCATTTGCCCAGGTGCACGGGACAGACACGTGTCCAGGGGCGGGGTGCACGGGGCAGACACGTGTCCCGGGGCAGGGTGCACGGGACAGACACGTATCCCGGGGCGGGGTGCACGGGACAGACACGTATCCCGGGGCGGGGTGCACGGGGCAGACAAGTGTCCCGGGGTGGGGTGCACGGGGCAGACACGTGTCCAGGGGCGGGGTGCACGGGGCAGACACGTGTCCCGGGGCGGGGTGCACGGGGCAGACAAGTGTCCCGGGGTGGGGTGCACGGGGCAGACACGTATTCCAGGGCGGGGTGCACGGGACAGACACGGTTCCCTGGGCGGGGTGCACGGGACAGACACGTGTCCAGGGGTGGGGTGCACAGGGCAGACACGTGTCCCGGGGCGGGGTGCACGGGGCAGACACGTGTCCCGGGGCGGGGTGCACGGGACAGACACGTATTCCGGGGCGGGGTGCACGGGACAGACATGTTTCCCTGGGCGGGGTGCACGGGGCAGACACGTGTCCAGGGGTGGGGTGCACGGGGCAGACACGTATTCCAGGGCGGGGTGCACGGGGCAGACACCTGTCCCGGGGCGGGGTGCATGGGACAGACACGTATTCCAGGGCGGGGTGCACGGGACAGACACGTGTCCCGGGGTGGGGTGCACGGGGCAGACACGTGTCCCGGGGTGGGGTGCACGGGACAGACACGTATCCCGGGGCGGGGTGCACGGGACAGACACGTATTCCGGGGCGGGGTGCACGGGACAGACACGTATTCCGGGGCGGGGTGCACGGGACAGACACGTATCCCTGGGTGGGGTGCACGGGGCAGACACGTGTCCAGGGGTGGGGTGCACGGGGCAGACACGTGTCCCGGGGTGGGGTGCACGGGGCAGACACGTATCCCTGGGCGGGGTGCACGGGGCAGACACGTATCCCTGGGCGGGGTGCACGGGGCAGACACGTATCCCTGGGCGGGGTGCACGGGGCAGACACGTGTCCCTGGGCGGGGTGCACGGGGCAGACACGTATCCCGGGGCGGGTTGCACGGGACAGACACGTATCCCGGGGCGGGGTGCACGGGCCAGACACATATTCCAGGGCGGGGAGCACGGGGCAGACACGTGTCCAGGGGTGGGGTGCACGGGGCAGACACGTGTCCAGGGGCGGGGTGCACGGGGCAGACACGTATTCCAGGGCGGGGTGCACGGGGCAGACACGTATTCCAGGGCGGGGTGCACGGGGCAGACACGTGTCCAGGGGTGGGGTGCACCGGACAGACACGTGTCCAGGGGTGGGGTGAACGGGGCAGACACGTATTCCAGGGGCGGGGTGCACGGGGCAGACACGTGTCCAGGGGCGGGGTGCACGGGGCAGACACGTGTCCAGGGGCGGGGTGCACGGGACAGACATGTATCCCGGGGCGGGGTGCACAGGACAGACACGTATCCCGGGGCGGGGTGCACGGGACAGACACGTATCCCGGGGCGGGGTGCACGGGACAGACACGTATCCCGGGGCGGGGTGCACGGGGCAGACACGTATCCCGGGGCGGGGTGCACGGGGCAGACACGTATCCCGGGGCGGGGTGCACGGGACAGACACGTGTCCAGGGGCGGGGTGAACGGGGCAGACACGTATTCCAGGTCTAGGGGAGAGCTAGAATTGGTTAAATGGAATCAATTACATACAGTAATGGCAAAGTTCTTGGTTCAGGCTTGTAGCAGTGATAGAATAAACTGCAGATTCAAATCAAGTCTCTGGAGTACAAACATCCCCAGCTGGGATGGGTCATTCAGTCCTTTGTGTAGAGCTTCCGTTTGTAGCAAAGTCCCTCCAGAGGTAAGAAGCAGGATTGAAGACAAGATGGAGGAGCTGCAGCAGTTATTTATAGTCTCTTGCCATGTGGTCTCTGCTTTCTTTGTCCCAAAGACAAGCTGTCCAGCACATGGCATGGGAACACCTCAGAGTTCTGTCCATAGGCAGGTCCCTGCATGCCTGGCTGAGTCACAAGGTGTATCTGCCTTCTCTCCATGGGTCAATTGTGTAGCTGATGGTCCTTAATGGGCCATCCAGCAGGCTGGGCAGAGCTGAAGCCAAGCTGTCTGGGGTGTCACCCAGAAGCACAGCACACGTTTGAAATACAGACAGTACAGAGCCAGTACTTATAACTTTAAATACAAAAATGATCCACACGTACAGATAGAATAATCATAACCCGCAAACCATCACCTGGTCTTAGACACCTTATTTAACCCCCTTTATAGCAGATTTGCTGCAAATATATAACAGCGGTTGCAACAACGATCTATATGGTCACAGATTATGTCAATAATGTCACACAGCCACCTCCGCACCCTGCTCCCAGGCTCCCACACTCACCCCCCCCACACACACACACACTGCCCCCCCCACCCCAGATCCCTGCCCCCCCACCAGCACCCATGGGGGCGAGAGCGGGGCGTGTTCTGGTTGAAATAGCTGAGTGGTGGGGCAGGAAGTGGGGGAGCTGGGGCAGGATGCGCTGTCTGGAGTGGATTGAGGGAAAGATGGAGGGAGGGAGAAGAGAAGAGGTGTGCTTGGTGGGATGGACAGATGGACGCTCTGTGTGGGATGGATTCATAGACACACTCTGTGGGACGGACGGACGGAAGCTCTGTGCAGGCCGGAGGGACGGTGGAGGAGGGTGACCTGTCTCTGGGGTAGGCCGTCGGGTTATTGGGTCTGGCGGGGCTGCAGTAGCTGCCTCCCCCCACCCCGCCCCAGCAGCCGGGCTGCCCCGAGCAGGCCCTTTGCCCCGAGTGTCTCTGACTCCTGGGTTGTTTCCATCCTGCGGCACGGCTGGTAAACGGTTCCCGTCCGCTCCTGACGACCGTCAGCTCCCCTGGGGCAGGCCTGGGGCAGGCCTGGCTCTGCTCTGCTGAGGCCGGGGCCATGCCTGGGTGACTGGGAGCGGGCGGGGGCACAAAGCCTGCCCTGCGTGTCCAGCTGGGCCCGTGCCGGGTGCCTGGTGACACCCCGCTGCCCGAGTAGTGTGGGGCCAGCTGGGCCCCAGGGGGGCAGAGAGCACAGTCACGGCATTGGCTACAGTGCCGGGCTGTGGGGGCCTATCGGTCCCGTGGCAGGCCAGGAGCCTGCGGGAACACCGTGCCCACGTTTGCCCCACACATACAGTAGGGGCGCGGTCACACCCCATGGCGGACGCCGTTTCACACAGACACACACTGGGGGGGGGGGATCACACTGGGAGGTTGTGGGGGGCAGCGTTCCTGCCCTTAACCAGCATTCCCAGGCCCCGGGCCCCGGCGTGGGGGGGTAGAAGCCCTGTTGAGGGGTCAGGCCCAGGCACCCCACCCTGGCGGGTCAGGCTGATGCCCAGCACGCTCTCAGCTCTGCCGGGCTGGTCACTCGCAGCCCATACGCCCTGCTCCCCGCTACCCGCAGGCCAGCTGCCCCCCGCCTGGGGGTCTCCGGAGCGGCCTCCCCATGGCCTGCAGCACGGTCAGCGCAGAGCCCACTGGAGGGCAGCAGAGACTCGTTCCTGGAGCCATGGGGGTTCGGGAAGGGATTGCAGGGCCTGGGACTCACCCTTCTCAGCACCCACTCCTGACACCTCTTTAGCCCTGGTCCCCACGCCTTACCCCTCCCCCGCCACACCCCTCAGCTCGCCCAGCTCCCCCACGCTGCCCCAGGGCCCCCACCTCCCCCTTTAAACAGCTGGCTCCCCACCTTCCCTGCCCCCCGGCAGGACCCAGTAGCTGGAAGCCCCCTGGGACACCCCACAGGTCCCTGGCACGCTGAGGCAGAGGAGAAGCCCCAGCTGGATCCAGGAGGAAACGACGGTGAGGCCGGAGAGCGGCACGGGGGCTGGTCCTTTGCAGCCTGGCTTGAATCGTTCTTTGGACGCGTTCCCCGCAGGAGTTTGACTTTACCGGGCTTGGCCGGAGGGTCCAGCACCAGCAGGCCCGGGGGGGCGGTTGGGAGAAGACACGGGTGGAGAAAAGCCATTGCAGTTCCAGGGGGGCCCCAGAGCTGAGCCCCCCCCGATGCTGCAGGCAGAGCCCAGAGCAGGCCCCCGGCTGAGGACGGCCTCGGAGTTGCAGCCCCTCAGTCCCAAGGGGCCTGTGGGGCCAGCTGACGCCTTAGCAGACCAAAGTGCTGGGGTCGGGCTCCTGCCCAGCCGAGTGCCCCATGCTCCGTGCCCAGCCAGCGCTGACTTTGGGGTTGGCAGAGGAGAGACGCTCCCCCGGCCAGACCCGCCCTCCACCAGCCGGGCCGGGCAGGACGCCGGGAGTCCTAGCAATCTGAGACAAGCCCTCCCTGTGGTCCCAGGCGTGCCGGCAGGGCGGGGCGCAGGGGCAGTAGGACGCCCCCTTCCTGGCGAGGGCCTAGAACCCAGGGTAGTGACCAGGATTCCTTGTGCGGGGGACAGAATCAGCGTCTCCGTTTATCTTCAGCCCTGGCTGAGCAGAGAGCGTGGAACTGGGGAACGCCGGACACCGCCTGCATCAGCCAGCCCGTGCCCACTGCCATGCGCTTGGGGGCTAAGGGAAGGCCCTGCCGGAATGGCGTCTCCTACTACACATCCGCGGTGTTTCCTGGGGCCCGGGGTCCAGGCAACCTGCACATCAGAGCAGCGTACCCGCTGCTGGGGCCAGGGACAGGCTACGGGAGGCCCGGGAGCCCAGCCGGAATTTTCTCTCTCTGATAAAGGTGTTGAACTTTCTGGTCCAGGATGGGCCTCAGTCCCCCGTGTCTGGTGTCGGAGGAAACATGGGGAGCAGACCGCCCTCCTCTGGTGCTGCAAAGGGACCTCCTCGAGCTCCAAGAGCTAAACGAGCCTGCTTTGGTACAGGCTCGCGACGGGACCCCTGCCCAGGGCAGGGGCGGCAGCCTGGGGGGCAGGGGGCAGACCGGCAGTCCCGGCGCAGGATGCCCCCGTCTCTCCAGGGCCGCAGCGGGGCAGCCCTGCCAGGGGGATGGGAACCTTCCTGGAGGGGTGACGGGGGGTGTTCAGTCTCCGTGGCCCAGGCAGGCTCTGCCCAGTCAGCGCAGAGCACGGGGGTCAGTGTGTGATGGAGGAGCTGAGACACCCCCCCTCCCCCAAGCACCAGGGCCACCGCCATCCCATAATTTCTGCTGAACGGGGCAGGATTCAAGCAGGCGCCTACGGGGGAAAGGCCCCAGCTACAGCGCCCTGAGGCAGCCAGTCCTGTCCCGGGTACTAAGTTAGGGGGAGCCCCAGAGAGCGTCTGGATACAAACCCCCAGTGACCGGACACCGACGGCCAGCTGGCAGTTCCCGCTCCGCCTGAGCTGTCCCCATGGACGCATGCACGGGGGGGTCTGAACCCCATGGGCTGCTAGACCCCCGCCGGACTGTGCCCCCGGGGCTCTGCCTAGACTGAGGGCTGCCAAGAGCTCCCCTGGCAGGTCCCCAAAGGTTGGGGCGGCTGCTGGGATCCACTGACAGCAGAACAAGGCAGAGCAGCTCCTGTGGGAGCCCCAAATCTAGCTCCAGCTGGTCGTCTTCCCCACCCGCCCCCGGTACCAAAGAGCAGACAGAGCAATCGGGCAGTTTATTCCGCGAGTGATTCCTTCTGGGTAACACCTGCATGCAGCATCCAGCACAGTGACAACACCGAACTCAGAATAAACCCCCAACCGGCTCGTCAGCACCAGTATTGTTCTTTAATAAAACCTTCAGTGACAACACGTCCCAGCCCCAAGCCCGGCACATCCCAGACAGACCCCTGGCTGGCGGTCACGGCCCTCCGGCCTCACACACAGCGCGCCACTGCGCAGCCGGGGGGGGGTTGTTTTTTTAAAAGCGCCATTGAAATAATATCCCCAAAATATGTAATGCAAAAAAAATACAATTATGTTATACAAAGATTGAAAAATATCTATTCAAATGATGAAATACTACGAAATCCTCTTACAAACAGCAGGAAACGTTTATAAACTTTAGTTATTTACCTTCAGCAGCCAGTAAAACTCAGAAATTATCAAACAAACCAAACTCCCACTCTCTCGCTTGAGGTAGAATGCCCTCACTGATCACCCGGCCACGTTCAAATCCTGTATTTACGATAAACAAACAGCAAATCTAACACGTTTTCCTTAAATCTCATCTTTTTAAAAATCTTTTTTTTTAAAAATGGGTTCACGTTGGTAAACAAAACCGTGTGATCTGTGCAGTCCTGGGCAGACAATAATCACCTCTTAGAATCTAATACATTCAAAACAAAAAAAGACATTTTTGCATCATATTTGGATGAGATGTGCGTGTCCGCACACCCCCCAGAGACATATGCACATCACACACCGACACAGACAGTTCTGTACAACGCAAAGACCTATGCTAGTCGGACACCCCCACAAAGTGTCGTTTGATGCAACTGTTGCATTTCCGCTTTCCCCCCCGAAATGTTGAGCTGAAAGCTGAAGACAATCTCTCTTTGCTGGGGGGGAGGGGGTCTAGGGATGCCAACATCCGATTTCACCCGAGTCTGCCCACCCAGAGCCCCTGCAGTGTCAGGTGTGGGGAGGGGGGGGGCGAATCTTGTCTCTCATAAAGGGGAAAACTCACAGTGTCAACGGAGGCAGCTGGAAAGAAACCAGCAAGGCAGGGAGGCCCCAGGCCCCTGGCTGGGGGGGGGGGGGGGGGGGGGGAGGGTTGCTTTTTATGCTGGTCCCATTTGTTTGCAGCACTGGTTCGGCGGGCATCCAGCGACCGTCTCTGCTCCCTTCTTCTGGAGGCCCCAGTGCAGGCCAGCTCCTTCCCTGGCTCCTGGTCCGGTTTGTTACAGGCAGCTCAGAGTAACCCCCGGGTGGGGGTGGGGGCAGGGGCACAGCGCCTACCCCCCTCCCAGTGCCTCACCCACCTGCTGGCAAAGAGAGGGCTGCCCAGGGCTCGTCTGCGCGTGAGCGGGGTGCTGTGAACATGGGGGGGGCTGTGGTCATGGAGGGGGCGAGTGTGCGATGCTCTGGGTATGCTGGGCTGAGTGTGCAATGTGAGGTGTGTCAGCATTAGTGAGCAATCCAGTGTGCTGGTGTGATGTGGGTGCATGTGTCAGGCTGAGTGTGCAATATGGGTGCGTGTGATGCAGGTGCATGTGCAAAGCGGGTGCATGTGTCAGACTGAGCAAGCAATGCAGGTGCACGTCAGGATGAGTGTGCAATGTGGGTGCGTGTGTCAGGCTGAGCGTGCCATCTGGGGTGTGTGTGCGATGCAAGTGCCAGGCTGAGCATGCAATTGGTGTGCATGTGCAACGCAGGTGCATGTGTCAGGCTGCATGTGCAATCTGGGTGTGTGTGTCAGCCTGAGTGCGCATGCAATGCGGGTGCCAGACTGCACGTGCGATTGTGGGTGCCAGGCTGCGTGTGCAATCCAGGTGCGTGTGCAATGTGGGTGCCAGGCTGCGTGTGCAATCCAGGGTACGCATGCGATGCGTGTGTGTGTGCCAGGTGCGTGTGCCAGGCTGCGCATGCGATCCGGGGTGCGCGTGCGATGCGGGTGCCAGGCTGCGCGTGCAATCCAGGGTGCAAGTGTAACGCAGGTGCCGGGCTGCGCGTGCAACGCGGGTGCCCCCGCGCCGGTCTCGGCGTCTCCCGGCCGGCTCCGCCCGGCGGCGCTAGACGAGCTGGGGCCGGCGGGCCGGGCCGCCCTGCAGGCCGCGCGGGGGCGGCGGCTGGCGGGAGAGCGGGCAGTACTTGAGCGTGTGCGCGCTGTCGCCGCGGGCGCTGCACAGCGGGCAGGTGTAGGCGCGCAGGATCGGGCACAGCACGCGGCCGTCCAGGCTCTTCAGCACGTGCGAGCCGAACACCTCCCGGGGCGCGCCGTTGTTCCTGCAGAAGACGCAGACCCGGGGCTCGGGCTTGGCCCGGCCGCCGCCCCCGGGCCCCCTGCGCCCCTCCCGCTCCGCGCCCCGCAGCGCCCGGGGGCCCAGGCCGGCCGCGCAGCCGCTCTCCGAGGCGCGGCCCGCGGGCTGGAAGGGGCGCAGCCGGGCGAAGCGCTGCTCCAGGTCGCGCAGGGCGCAGGGGCCGGGCGCGCAGCAGCCGCCGGGGCGCCGGGCGCAGGGGCCGGGCGCGGCCGGCAGCGAGCGGGCGGCGGGGGCGGGCGGCCGGGCCGGGCGGACCAGCGCGCACAGCCCCAGGTAGTCGGTCCAGAAGTCGAAGGCGGCGGCGTCGCGGCAGCGCCGCTCCAGAGAGTCCATCGCCCCGGCCCGGCCCGGCGCAGAGGCAGCGAAAAGCTGGGCTGGACTCTGGATGCTGCGGCGGGGGCGGGGCGGCGGCGGGGCCGGGCCCTGCCGCCAGCGCAGCCCCGGGGGAGCGGCCGGGGGCCTCCGAGCCGGCCCGATTGGCCGAGCCCCCGGCGCCTCCCCTGGGTGGGGAAAAGCGGGACAGATGCGGGCTAGTTCCCCACGGTAACCGGGCGAAATCGCTGGGGCTCGCGGCAGGGGCAGGCCCGGGCGGGGATGGAACCCAGGAGTCCTGGCTCACACCCCCGCTTCTGGCCGCTAGCCCCCCGGAGCCGGGTACAGAACCCAGGAGTCCTGGCTCCTGCCCCAACCACTAGACCCCCACACCGCCTCCAGAGCCAGGATCAAACCCAGGAGTCCTGGCTCCTGCCCCATCCCCCGCTTTAACCCATTCGCTCCCTGCTCCTCTCCCACAGCTGGGGTGGAACCCAGCCGCTCCCGCTCCCCTGCTGTAACACGCCCCGCTCCTGTCCCCAGGCCGGAGATATTATTCCCCATGTGCCAGCGAGGGGCCCGCGCCAGGCACAGATGTCCAGGCTCCCCCTGCCCCAGCTGGCAGCCCCAGAGGAAGGATTGTGGAGCAGCTGTGGGGAGCTCTGAGGCCCGGGCCCCTGCTCGGGTCACTGGGGACAGATCCTGGGACCCTCACGCTGCTCAGCCCGGCTCACTAGCTAATCTGAGCGGGGGTCGTGCTCGGGGCATGTCCCGCACTGGAGTAAGTCACATAAAACCCAGCCCCCCCAGCAAGCCCCTCGCAGGAGGGGGGGGTGTTTATAACGGATGCCTACAGCAGCCAAATCCTGGAGTGGATCAGAGCTGCCGGGAAATTCCACCGGAGCAGAACTCCAGCAGGGCTACAGCCATGGGGCAAACCCCCCGCTCGCTGCAGGGACACAGCCCAGGCGCGGAGCCCAGGACTAGATTCTGGGTCCCTCCATGGGGCAGGACAGACCAGGGCTTAGGCCGGGGGAAGAGCCTGGGGTAAAGAATCAGGTCACAAGCACGGTTCCCTCTAAGCTGCGCACACAAACATTTGCACAGAAGAAATGTTTTGCACACGCGGCTTGTCAAAAATGAGGGAACACTGGCCACAAGCACAAACGTGGAACCGTGTCTGAGAGCCCGACAAGCCAGGCCTGCTGGGCGCTGCCCACCCCGGTGTCCGGGACTCAAGCACGTGTCTGCATTTCCCATGGAAACAATTCTTCCCCACAGCAGTGGGGGGACCTGTAGACTCTGGGACTCACTCCCCCAGATGTCCCCTTGCTTCCCCCGACACTGTCCCATCCCCTGGCACTGCCCCGAACGCTGATCCTGGCGCTGCATCGGGGCTTTTGACTCTCCCCCCGCCCCCTTTGGTAACTTGTTCATGTTTCATGGCGTTTAAGGCCAGCAGGGCCCAGCCGCTCGCGCACTCTGACCGCCTGCATATCACGGCCAGGAGACCCGGGTGCTGAATCCACAGACTTCAGTCAGGCCAAAGCGTCTTAGTCCCCAGGAGACTCACGGCTGTGTGCCGCAGGCCACGAACAGGAGCCCAGGCCCCGCCCGTGACCAAGGCCCTGTGATGGCACCAGGTGACCCACGCTGCAGAGGAAGGGGAAAGAAACCCAGGTCCCTGCCAACCTGGCCTGGGGGAATTTCCTGCCTGACCCCCAATCTGGGGATCAGTGAGACCCTGAGCTTGTGAGCAGACACCCCAGCGGGGCAGCTAGGAAAAGGCCCCTGGGTGCCTCCTCGGAGTGCTGAGCCCGGCCTCCCAGCTCCATTGTTGGGTCCGAGGCAGGCGCGGGTGTGAGCTCTTTGTGACAGGGACCATGTCTCCCTGTGTGTCTGGGCAGCGCCCGGGCCATGGGCCCAGGAGTACGAGCTCGCGGGAGGGCAGGGGGTGGGTTTGTCGCCCTCTAGTGCCCTGCTGTTTTCTCAGCTATCGAGTGTTGTACCGCTGGGCCTGCAGCTGGTCTGGCTCTGGATACTTCAGCCGAAAGCAAGGCCCAGCTACTCAGCACTTAGCCCAGCCCTGCCGGCAGGCTGCACACGCGGGAATCACCTCGCTGCCCTCCCGGAGCCTCGGGGGCCCAGAGCCCAGCTCCCGCCTCTTGCTGGGCAGAGAATCCAGCCCCCTCTGGGAGGCCAGGCCCCCAATTCCATCCTGGCCCCCCCTTCTGCCACCCCCAGGGAAATGGGACACATCAGAGGGGAGGGGCTTGGGGCCCCCGGCAGCAGTATCAGGGCACGTCTGCTTCCCAGGGATCCACCCAGGATGGAGCCAGGGGGCAGGCGGGCTGGGACTCTGGGGGCTAGCGCAAGGCGCTGTCTGGGCCGCAGCGTCCGCACGGCTGGTTTCAGTGTGTGAGCCCCAGCAGAGTTCGCGGGTGACTCTCCACCTGGGCTGGGAGGCGCCGGCGCACTCCCGATGGCCACGTCGACAAACCTTCCGAGCCCCTAGCGAGGGGCCCATTGGGAACCCCCGTCTCCAGCCCTCCTCCCATCAAAGCAGCTTTCTGCTGCCCTCAGCGTCCTCCGCCACCAGTGCCTGCCTCTCCTCTCCATCCTTCCCTCCCTCCACTCACCTGCTCCTCCCATGGGCCTGTCTCTGCACCCCCCTGCTCCCCCCACCTTTATCCCACCCTGTGACGGGGTTTGACTCACCACCGCCTGCCGGTCGCTCCGGGAATTCTCTCTCGACCGCTGCGGAGCGCCCTCCACGCCTGCTCTGCTGCCCTGGGACCCGCGTTGCTCCCCGTTCCGCGGCGTCCTCCCCCGGACAGGCCTCGTCTGTTTCAGGACACTGCCCTCCGGCAGTGTCCACTAGTCCCGTCTCACCCCTTCCAGGGGGGTGTTGTTAACAGCAGTCCTTCCGTCTACACCTGCCTCGGTGGCCAACCGCAACCCTGTAATCTAGCTCCTTAGCTCAGGGGCCAGTCACGGCCCCTCTCCTCGATGGCCAGGTGCAGTGCAAAGGGGGAAAGAGAGGGGCCCAGGCCCACCCGCTGCTCTGGGCCCCGACCCAGGGACCCTCTAGCAACAGCCTCTCTCCACCCTTCTTGCCTGCTCAGTTTCCCTGGGGCAGTTCCCCTCTAGCCCTACCCACCTTCCTGACCCTTTGCAGCAGGGCCACAGCCTGGCAGGTAATGGGCTGGAGTCCCTGTCTGCTCCCCCAAGCCTGCCCAGCGTGTTGTTCCTTTCACCAGGAGCCCATCCTTCTCCCTCACTGGCCAGGGAGTGACTGCCTTCTCCCTAGCTGGGCAGCCTTTATATAGGACCCAGCCCGGTCCTGATTGGCTGCCCCTTCCCCCACCCTGATTGGCTCTCCCCAGGCCTTCTCTGACTGGCTGCTGGTTCACACCGCCTCTCTGGCCTGGTCCAGCCCTTTTTCTCAGGGGGTGGGGCTCTGCCCCACCACACACCCAGACACACCTGCATAAACACTAGTTACAAGGGTGTCTGGGGCCATTTGTTCCAATGTAATGGGAGAACCAAGATCTGAAAGTCCCATAAGCATCCCCAGGGTCAGATATTTCCCCCCTTGGCCCTGCCTGTGCGTCCTTGCAGATGGCTTGTCTTACCCACCCAGGTCTGTTCCTTGTCTGAGCTATGTGCCTCAAAGTGCCCTGCAGCGGTGAGTTCCACAAGTTACCCACACATTGTGCCCTTTGATTTCTTTGCATGTGTCTTTCCAGGCACCTCCTTGCCCTGAAGATGAGAAGGGGTGAATCAGCACCCACAGCCTTCTCTTAGCTCCTCCCAGCTCCGCTCAGCAGCCACCTCCGGCCCAAGCGAAACTGCAGACACTCTGGCCACGTGGGAGCCCTTGCCCCCGTGACCCTAAAACTTAGGGTTGGGAGAAGATGGGCCTAGCCCACTGCCATGATTCCCCAGGGAAAAGGGGTGGCAGCTATTCCTAGAGTGCTACCCAGAGCCCCATTCCAGGCACTGGGACTATTAGAAAACCTGACCCGAGAACCCCGACCCCAGGACCACTCCACAGCAACCAGCGGCCTGCAGCTGGGACATGGTACAGCCCATCCCCCCACCCCCGCCCCCCCAGACCTGGGTCTTCTACCAGAGCATCCCTCGGCCCTGAAGAGTCTGGGGTGAGGCACAGGCAGAGGGGACCTCTGCACCCCCCCTTCTCTTGCACAGTCATGTCCCGGCCTTCGGCACTTGTGCCCGGCTTGGCCAGCTGCCACCAGTGCCCTGGCCTAGAGACCAATCAGTGAATTAAGAGGCCCCGGGCTGGGGCCAGCGGCTCTGCACAAAGGGGGGTGTGGTGTGTGTCATACATTCATCGATTCTACGGGCAGATGAGACCCCTTGTGATCATCCGTCTGACCTCCCGGCAGAGAACGTCCCCACAACACTCCCCAGAGCAGAGCCTTTAGACAAACAGGCTTGAGTTAAACATGGCCAGGGATGGAGGCTCCACCAGAGCCCTTGGGAGCCCGTCCCAATGGGTCCTTACCCTCGGCTAAAATCGTTCACCTCCTTTCCCCTCTGAACTGGTCTCACTTCAACTTCCAGACACTGGATCTTGACAGACCTTTGTCCGCTAGACTGAAGAGCCCCCCCCCTTATCCAGTTTCTCTTCCCCAGGTAGGTACTTACAGACTGGGGTCAAGTCACCCCTGCACCTTCTCTTTAGCCAAACAGACTCATCTCCCTGCGCCTGGCGCACACGGCCGGTTATCCAGGCCTTCAATCACTCTCCTGGCTCTGCTCTGACCCCTCTGCAATTTATCAACATCCTTCCTGAGCTGTGGGCACCAGACGTGGGCGCCGTGTTCCAGCAGTGCTCACACCAGTGCCAGACACAGGGGGAAAGAGCCTCTCTGCTCCTACTTAAGGTTCCCCTATTGACACATCCCAGGATCACCCTTTTGGCCAAAGCATCGGATGGTCAGCTGATTATCGCCTGCTGCACCCCCCAAGTCTTTTTCAGAGTCACTGCTGCCCTCTCCTGCAAGTCTCCTGCGTTCCTCGTTCCTGGAGGGGGAGAGGGATAGATCAGTGGTTTGAGCCTTGGCCTGCTAAACCCAGGGTTGTGAGTTCAATCCTTGAGGGGGGCCATTTAGGGATCTGGGGCAACAATTGGGGATTGGTCCTGCTTTGAGCAGGGGGTTGGACTAGATGACCTCCTAAGGTCCCTTCCAACCCTGAGATTCTATGACTTTACATTGGGCTGCATTGAAATGCGTATTGTTTGCTTGCTCCCATCTTGCCAAGTGACCCAGATTGCTGTCAGTGACCTGCCCTCTTCAGTATTTCCCACCCCCCCCGTCCTTGTGTCATCTTCAGACTTTATCAGGGAGGAGTTTATGTTTTCTGCCAGCTCATTGATAAAACTGTTTAATAGCACAGGGCCAAGAGCCGATCTCTGGGGGACCCCGCTCGGAACAAGCCAGCGCAATGATGATTCCTCGTTCACAATTATATTTTGAGACCTGTCAGTTAACCAGCTTTTAATCCATTTAATTATGGATTGTTCTAGCTTTTTAATCAAAATGACATGCAGTACCACATCAAACGTCTTCCTGAAGTCTAAGTATATTACATCAACCCTGTTTCCTTTTCAACCAAACCTGTAATATCATCAAAACAAGATATCAGGTTCGTTTGACAGGATCTATTTTCCATAAACCTACGTTGACTGGCATTAATAATATTGCCCTCCCTTAATTGTTTATTAAACAACTCTCGTATCAGCCGCTCCGTTATCTTGCCCAGGATTGATGTCAGGCTGACAGGCCTTTAATTGCCTAGGTCATTCTTACCTCAGGCACGGTTCCCTTTACCTCTTTAAACGTTGGCACAGCATTAGCTGTCTTTGTCTTCTGGGACTTCCCCAAGGCTCCAAGACTTACTGAAAATCAGCATTCATGGTTCAGCCATCTCCTCAGCCAGCTCTTTTAAAACTCCTGGCTGTAAGTTATCGGGACCTGCTGATGTTTAAATGTTTAACTTTAGCGGCTCCCAATTCACATCCTCCCAATTACTGTTGGAATGGGAAGTGTATCATCATCTGCCATGACTCCATCGTCTAGTTTTTCCCCAAATACACAACAGAAATACCTATTGAACACGTCTGCCTTTCTCCGTTATTACTGACAGTTCTACCATGTCCCTGGGCCTGGCTGGCTGCCACTCAGCATGCACCTTCTGGCCTCTCTGCAGCCCTGGGACAGGTCAGGTTTCAGGGAGTGTTGGAAGTATAACTGCCCAGCCCCCAGTCCCCAGCGGGAGCAGGAGCAGGCAGCAGCAAGGGGACCCGAGTCCATTCTGGGCCCTGTATCATACAGAGACCTCCCATCCCGAAGCAGGGAGGGGACAGTCCACTGTAGCCAGCACTGGGGAGATGGAGACCACCCTGGGCCCCAGCCTACAGCTCCAAGCCCATCAATCCCCAAGACCACCCGCCCGCCCCAGAGCAAGGAGGGCAGGTCCCCATCTGTCAGCCCCTGAGGCGACCCCCGCTCCCCGCTGCCCCAGGACCCTGCACTTAGCTCTGAGCACTGTCTTCCCAGAGAGTGCAGGACATTTAGAGAAGCCCAGCCCAATGCTCGGGACCCAGCAGGGGCTGAGGGCTGCAGGGAACAAATCCATGTGCAAAGCGGCTGGGCTGAGCGGTGCCAGAGAGAGCCGGGAGCCCAGCCCCGCAGCGGGAGAGAAATGATCAGGGTTGGAACAGAGAAAGGGGAAGGAATTTGGGCTGAATTTCCACAAAAAGCCCTGCTGGGAGCTGGCTGCCCCTAGAGACTCCCCATCCTACAGCAGGGCTGGGGGCCCCATGGCTGGGCATGGGGGTCCCTGTAACTCCCTGGCTGGGGATGGATCCCATTCCTGGAGAGGCTTAGCTCCAGAGGGACACGGGGCTCGGGCACGTCATGCTACGCCAACAGGCTTTAGGACAGACGTGTTCCCTGCCCCAGCCTGAGGAGCAGAGACAAAGACAGGGAGGGGAAGAGGGTCGGGGTTGTGGGAGGAGGGGTCGGAGGGTGGGGCAGCTGGGCCCAGGCCCTGGGGGCAGCGTGAGAGGCCCTGAAGCTGTGGGGCCCTGGGTGTAGGTGCTGACGGGAGCAGGGAGGAAGGAGCGCGGAGCTGGAAAGGGCTGATACAGTGGGAGGACGCGGGGGAATATGGGGCTGGGGTGTGTGCGTGGTGTGAGCAGAGTTCTGGGGAGCAAGAGGACACAGACTGGTGGAGGTATGGGGAGCCTGGGGGCGGCGTGGGCAGGGAAGGGGGCACAGGCCGAGGGCTCCCGGAGACGTGGCTGTCCCCTGCTAAACGCGCCCAGCCACGAGCCAGCCGAGCCCCTCTGCTCTCCAGGGGCCCAGCCGAGAGCCCTGTCATGCCCCGGTGCTGTGTGAGCTCAGTCTGCCATAGGGCACCGGGGGGGCCATCAATGGGTCACCTGAGCAAACACAAAGAGGCCAGAGGCCGGGCACCTTCCCACAGCCCAGAGCAACATTCCCCAGCCAGCAGCAACGGGCCCAGCCAAGACGCTGCCCAAGACCAGCAGCGGGACCCTGCCTTGCCTGTGCTGCTCCTGTCCTGGGACTACGTGGGCCGGTCCCTCCCCTTTCACAGCCCCACTCGTGCCTGTCGACCGGGGCTGGGTATACACAGGGGCCTGCAGGCCCTCGTGCTCACCCCTGTAACTTGCAGGGACATTACGTGTTGAGAGCAGGGCCCCGTGACATCTCTGCGGCCGCTCGGGCACCTTCCAAGCCAGAGGCCTGGGGTGCGTTAACGCTGCCTGACTCGTGTGCCGAGCCAAAGCCAAACTCAGCTGTGGGGTGGTTTTCCTTGGGTCGCCCTGCCCCCATGTTCCCCTTGGCAGCACATCACTGCCCAGGAGCTGCCGGTGGGACAGCTGGAGGGGGGCAGCCACGGAGGGTCAGAGGGGACATTGCGGGAGGGGTTCTGGGAACACATGTCCCTTGTCCCTTCCCCACTGACAGAGGAAACTCCGGCTCCCTCACCCCACCAGCCAGCTGCCCTCCTGTTCCTGCCTCAAGGACCGCCAGGGCAAGCCACAGCGATGGAGAAGCCCAGGAGCTGCTAACGTGACATAGCAACGCTCATTATTTGTAATGCCAGAGGACCCAGGAGTCCCCGTCATGGCCCAGGGCCCCCCAGCGGCAGCACAGCCCAGAAAGGCCGTCCCTGCCCAAAGAGCCAGCACCGAACATGTGAGAGAACAGAACAGCTGGACGCAGACGGCGCACTGGGAAAGTATGAAGGAAACAGTGAGACGGGGCTGCTCAGCACACCAGCAGCTGAACCCTCCTTCTGTTTCTTTGTTGGCCTCCCGGCAAAGGAGAGCGTTCAGGAGGGTTTGGAAGGAGGCTAATGAGTTCGCTTGGCAGATGTTTACGAAGAGAGAACTGGAGGAAACACTAAGGCGCTTGCTTGAAAACGTAACCAATGGCGCAAGGGAGGCAGGATCATGGGCCTTGTGGAGGCAGGCATTGACGTCTCAATAGCAAATGAGAGATGATAGGTAAAGTGGGGACAGACCATGAAGGGCCTTGAAAACGAAGACAAGCAGCTTCTGTTGGCTGTGACAGAGCCAGGGGAACCAGTGGAGAGACGCAAAGAGAGGGGGAGATTGTCAACACAACGAGCTAGAGAAATGATCTTTGCAGCAGCATTCTGATTGGATATAAGCAGGACAAAACTGCATTTGTCACAGCCTGAGAGAGAGCTGTTGCAGAAATCAAGACAAGATAGTAAGAGCATGGACTAGAGTTTTAGGTGCATGGATGGGTAGAAAAGGCCGTAGATGTTAGGCAGAAAGAATTGGCAATATTATAGACATAGCACTAGAGGTCAGAGTTAACATCCCGTTGAGATGAATGGGGAAGCTCCCACCTCTGAGGTGAGTGTTGTCAGGCAGGCAGCGCTCCAGTGAATCACACAGGGCCCTTTGTGCTGCTGCCTGGCTGGCTCTTGGAGCCTGAAATCCCTCTCCCCACTAGCTGGGTCCTGTAGGGCCCTGCTACGCTGGGTGGGGGCAGTTTGTCCTGACAGTGTCCATGGGGGCCCTGTTCTGAGGATGAACAGAAGTCTCCAGCCCCTGCAAGTGGTAAGGAAGCCCGGCTCGCATATTACCCCCCAAACCCTCCTGCCAGTGGCTCTAAGGCGGGGGACCTCTAGGGCAGCTGGTGAGGGACCCAGGAGAGGGAGTTGGCTCCTTCCCCCCCAAGCCCCATCAGATGGAGCCAGAGCCGAGCACTCAGGGCTGTTCCAAGCCATGTGGGGCTGGGGGACATGGCAGGCACCCAAGGGGCCCATCACCATCTCCCAGTGTCCCCTGGCCGGGGGGGAGGGGAGCTGTGGCGAGGCCCCAGTGGAACACGATTATCCGGGAATTCTGCACCAGGCTCCCTCCTTCCCAGGAAAGGGGCTCCGGCAGGGTTGCCATGGCGATGCCGGCCCTCCAATTGGGTGGCCAGCCGGAGAACCACGTCAGCCAGGTGGGAGCTGGCAGGCGGCATGGCCAGCTGATTACCGGGCAGAGGAGAAAGGAGTGGGCCAGAAAAAGCTCCTCAGATCGTAAGGGAGGGAGGCTGGGTGGCTGAGAGGCAGACAGCAGCTTCTGACCCCTCCGTAGCCCTCCGCCCCGGCCAGCAGCCCCCCAGGGGAAGAGACCCCTCCTCACAAGCCTGGGATGCTGGGAACCCGGCTCAGTGGGACCGACTCTCCCGCAGAGGCCCTGGGTTTGTTCTCCCTGCACAGGACGGGTGGGGGTGGGGGGCGGGTGTCTGCTGACCAGCCTGGCCCTGGGACAGGCTGATACGACATTTCCCCTCCCACTCAAGACAGGGCTGAGGGCTCCTGGCAGTGGAGAAGGGAAGGATTGAAATCACCCGTGAAACAGACTGTGTCTTCACTTACACACCCATCCGCAGGCTCACACGGATATAGCTGAGGCCAAAACCCAGGCCACGGTTTGGAAACGGACGCCTTAAAGGAATCCCTCCACTCTCCTCCCTGGGTTGATCCTGCTGTTACCACCTCTTGAGCTTAAATATTACTGAGTAGTATTTCTTTGTATGGCAGAGAACCCAACCAGTGCCGGGCTCCGTGTGCCCGGTGCTGCACAAACACAGAGAAAGAGACACTCCCTACCCCAAAGAGCTGAAAGGCCAGGTTCAGACAGGATGCAGAAAGTGGATGTAACTAAGGTGGGATTATGAGGGGTGAGCCTGGGGGTTACACATGGTTATACAGGCCAGCTATCGGCACACTATATACACTGGACTGGAAGGGACCGCGAGAGGTCGTCTAGCTGAGTCCCCTGACCTCGCGGCAGGACTGAGGATTACCTAGTAAGGTTCTGTAACCCTGCTAAAGATATTTTGTATTCATAAGCAGGGACAATAATGAGCCAGTTGCCGAGAACGTGACTGGGACAGGAGCACTAGGGGAGCCGTGTGTCTTCGCTCCTCTATGGAGTACAGAATGGCTGAGCGAGCTGCAGCTTGCTGCAAAGACGGCTTTAATCAGAACCAAGTCACTGAACCGAGTGAAAAGCAGAGCTGGCCTGGACGGAATGAGCAGCTACCTCTGCCACAAAGGAGGAAACCAGAAACAAAGGGAAACCGGTTCCTAACCTTTCGTAAGTGTTGCCCACGTCCCTTCCACTCGGGGGAGTGCATTCCCTGTGCAGTCTCCGGACATCTTTCCCCTCAGCGGTACCCGTCGGGGTGGCTTCAGCACCCTCTGCTGCCATGCGCCGCCGGCATCAGAGTAAAGGGCCCAGCCAACCCCTCGCCCCTCAGTTCATTCTTCCCAGAAATTTCAAAGCAAAAGGGGGGGGGGGGGGATCGTGGAAGGGATGTGTGCATCTTATCTCAAAGAACAATTACAAAAGATTAGGAACCGTTTTTTCTTCTTCATAAGAACATCAGAACGGCCAGACGGGGTCAGACTAAGGGTCCATCCAGCCCAGTGTCCCGTCTGCTGACAGTGGCCAATGCCAGGTGCCCCAGAGGGAATGTACAGATCAGGGAATCATCAAGTGATCAATCCCCGATGCCCATTCCCAGCTCCTGGCAAACAGAGCCTCGGGACCCCATCCCTGCCCAGCCTGGCTAATAGCCATTGATGGACTGATCCTCCCTGAATTTATCTAGTCCAGGCCTGCACAACTCGTAAAGCGGCGAGGGCCATATTACTCCAAAGAAAACAGCTGAGGGCCGAAACCCCTCGGCCCCATGGAAACACCCCCCTCAGCGCCACCCACCCCATGGAAACAACCCCTCCTTCCCCAGCGCTGGGGTGTGGAAGCCTGTAGAGGGGGAAAGAAATAGCGCGCATAGGGTGACCAGATCACAGCAGTAAAATAGGACCCGCCCCCTCCCCGCTCGGCCCCACCATCACACCCCTCTTTACTCCCCCAGGGGTCACTATATTACTGCACACAACAGTCAATCAATGCAGTTGTAGATAAATCTCTGCATTATGCATTTTTGTATAACTTGTATATGACTTTGTATTGAACCTTGGTTATATGTTATAGCGGGCCCCTAAGGTAGTATAATTAAGGTAAAAGAAAAATGTCTTTTTTTTGCTAGAAGTAGAATAAGATCTTCCCCCCACTTTGTATTCAGTTGCCCTGTTGAATGAATGAGGAAGCTGTGGAAGGCAGCACCTCCAGACAGCTGCAACCCTTGGAGAGGGGATGGGACCCAGACCAAGGACAATCACACTTGTCAAGTGGGCTGACTAGAGAAGAGCAGACATACTGACGGCCTCGGGGGTTAGAAGCAAGCACCTTCCTTTGGCTTGCCCCACCCCGCCGCTTGCCTACTCACCCCCCTGCGGGTCGCACAGTGAGGCCTTGCAGGCCACATGCGGCCCCTGGGCCGCATGTTGCGCAGGCCTGGTCTAGTTCTTTTTTGAACCCTGTTTAGTCTTGGCCTTCACAACATCCTCTGGCAAAGAGTTCCACAGGTTGACTGTGCTTTGTATGAAGAAGTCTTTCTTTTGTTTTAAACCTAATGCCTATTAATTTGATTTGGTGACCCCTAGTGTTTGTGTTATGAGGAGTAAATAACACTTCCTTATATACTTTCTCCACATCAGTCATGATTTTATAGACCTCCATCATATCCCCCCCTTGGTCGTCTCTTTTCCAAGATGAAAAGTCCCAGTCTTGTTAATCTCTCCTCACATGGAAGCCGTTCCATACCTCTAATAATTTTTGTTGAACTTTTCTGAACCTTTTCCAATTCCAATAGATCTTTTTTAAGATAGGGCAACCACATCTGCACGCAGTATTCAAGATGTGGGCGCACCATAGATTTATAGAGAGGCAATATGATATTTTCTGTCTTATTATCTATCCCTTTCTTAATGATTCCCAACATTGTGTTCGCTTTTCTGACTGCCGCTGCACATTGAGTGGATGTTTTCAGAGAACTATCCACAATGACTCCAAGATCTCTCTCTTGAGTGGTAACAGCTAATTTAGACCCCATCATTGTATATGTATAGTTGGGATTATTTTTTCCAATGTGCATTACTTTGTATTTATCAACATTGAATTTCATCTGCCATTTTGTTGCCCAGTGTGATGAACTAGGACTGTTGTTAATGTTTTCCCTGAGTACTGTGTGGGTGCCTCGGTTTCCCTATGTAGTGCTTGAGTATCTAGGTGGTGGGACAAGGGTTCATGAGTGTTACAGAGGGGCCTGGACACAGAGAATGGCTGACACTCTGTCTCTTAGCAACCGATGGCCCCGGCCCCTCCCCTGCAAAGGTGAGAGCTAAAGGTGTTCGAACAAAGGGATCAGGTGACCTCCTGGCCAGGGAAGGAGACAAAGGGGGAGGAGGGGCTGGGGAACATGGAGGGAAGCGCAGACAGAGTCTGGCCTCCCTGCCCCCGTTTGGAGCTGTGGGGTAAAACGCAGGGAGCCCCAGGCTGGGGTCTAAGCTCCCTGCCCCCCGGAAGGGCCCGACTGAGGGGTCCTGGATGTACTGACAAGCTCTGGTTGGACTGTGTTCCTGGCATCTCTAATAAACCTTCTGTTCTACTGGCTGGCTGAGACTCCCAGTGAATCCGGGGAAGAGGGGTGCAGGCGCTGACTCCCCCACGCTCCGTGACACCCAGATCCTTTTGTAGCTCTTCACAGTCTGCCTGGGACTTAACTATCTTGAGCAATTTTGTATCATCTGCAAATGTTGCCACCTCACTGTTTACCCCTTTTTCCAGATCATTTATGAATATGGTGAATAGGACTGGTCCCCGTACAGACCCCTGGGGGACACCACTATTTACCTCTCTCCATTCTGAAAACTGACCATTTATTCCTACCCTTTGTTTCCTGTCTTTTAACCAGTTACTGGTCCATGAGAGGCCTTCCCTCTTATCCCATGGCAACTTAATTTGCTTAAGAGCCTTTGGTGAGGGACCTTGTCAAAAGCTTTCTGAAAAATCTAAGTACACAATATAGACTGGATCCCCTTTGTCCACATGCTTGTTGACCCCCTCAAAGAATTCTAGGAGATTGGTGAGGCATGATTTCCCTTTACAAAAACCATGTTGACTCTTCCCCAACAAGTTACGTTCATCTATGTGTCTGACAACTTTGTTGGTTACTGTAGTTTCAACCAGTTTGCCCGGTACTGAAGTCAGGCTCACCGGCCTGTAATTGCCGGGGTCACCTCTGGAGCCTTTTTAAAAATTGGCATCACATTAGCTACCCTCCAGTCATCTGGTACAGAAGCGGATTTAAATGACAGGTTACAAACTACAGTTAGTAGTTCTGCAATTTCACATTTGAGTTCCCTCAGAACTCAGGTGAATCCCATCTGGTCCTGGTGACTTATTACTGTTTAATTCATCAATTTGTTCCAAAAGCTCTAATGACACCTCAATCTGGGACAGTTCCTCAGATTTGTCACCTATAAAGAATGGCTCAGGTGTGGGAATCTCCCTCACATCCTCAGCCGTGAAGACTGATGCAAAAAAATTCATGTAGTTTCTCTGCAATGGCCTTATCGCCCTTGAGTGCTCCTTTAGCATCTCGATCACCCAGTGGCCCCCCGGGGTTGTTTAGCAGCTTCCTGCTTCTGATGTACTGACAAATTTTTTTGCTATTCCTTTTTGAGTCTCTGGCTAACTGTTCTTCACATTCTTTTTTGGCCTTCCTACTTATATTTTTACATTTCATTTGCCAGAGTTTGTACTCCTTTCTATTTTCTTCACTAGGATTTAACTTGCACTTTTTAAAGGATGCCTTTTTGCCTCTCACTGCTTCTTTTACTTTGTTGTTTAGCCGCGGTAGCACTTTTTTGGTTCTCTTACTGTGGTTTTTAAATTTGGGGTATATATATAAATTTAAGTTGAGCCTCTATTATGGTGTCTTTAAAAAGTTTCTACACAGCTTGCAGAGATTTCACTCTAGTCCTGTACCCTTTAATTTCTGGTAGGTTTCAGTGTAGTAGCCGTGTTAGTCTGTGTCAGCAAAACGAAAATAGTCTGTTTCACTAACCTCCTCATTTTTCTGTAGTTCCCCTTTCTGAAATTCAGTGCTACAGTGTTGGGCCACTGTGGTGTTTTCCCTGCCACAGGGATGTTAAATTTAATTATATTATGGTCACTATTACCAAGCGGTCCAGCTATATTCTCCTCTTGGACTTGATCCTGTGCGCCACGTGGGACTAAATCAGGAACCGCCTTTCCTCTTGTGGGTTCCAGGACCAGCTGCTCCAAGAATCCGTCATTTAAGGCATCTAGAAACTTTATCTCAGCACCCCGTCCCGAGGTGACATGTAGCCAGTCAATATGGGGATAGCTGAAATGCCCCATTATTACTGAGGTTTTTATTTTAATAGCCTCTCTAATCTCCCTGAACATGTGCATTCCACTCTTGGTGACTCCCAAGCAGGTGACGGGATCAGAGTTCATGCACACCGACTGCAGTACAGCTCACCCAAATTTGGCATCATCCCCTGACTACTGAGTGTTGGAGTAATGGGAGGAGCAAGTGTGCATCCATGATCGGACTGCTGCTTTGCAAACGTCCAGGATAGGGATAGGCTCTAGCAATGCCACAGAGGATGCTTGCGATCTTGTGGCGTGTGTAGTCAGCTTGTCCGGAGGAGAGACACCCTGCTAGATCATGACACGTGCAGAAACAAGAAGTTACCCAAGAAGTTACTCTGTGCGGAGATTGGAAAACGTTCATTGTGTTCACTATGGCCACAAACAGTTGGGTAGACCACCAAAATGGTTTGGTCCTATGTAGAAAGCCAATCTTCATTTAACATCCAAAGTGTGGACTTGTTGCTTGTCCTTGTTGGCGTGTTGTTTGGGGTAAAATACAACACGTACATTGATTGTTTGGTATGAACATTTGAAAGTACCTTAGAGAGAAACCTTTGATGAGGGCGTAAGTACCTTGTCTATAAAGAAGGCCGTGTACAGTGGTTCGGATGTGATGGAACACAGTTCGGAGACCCTTTTAGCAGAAATGATAGCAATTAAGAAACCACCTTCTAGGAAGAGTGTAGTAAAGGAGCATGTTGCTAGAGGCTCAAATGGTGGTCCCATAAATGTAGACAAAACTAAGTTCAAGTCCCAAAGGGAAACGGGTTCCCTTAGTTGAGGGTACAATCTTTCCAGGCCTTTCGAGAATCGAATTGTCACGTCATGAGACCAAACAGACCAGTTACCCAGGTGAGGGGGGAAAGTTGTATTGCTTCCAGGCGAACCTTGACAGAAGGAATCGCTAAGTCTTGCTGTTTCAGGTGCATCAGAAAGTTCCATTTGTTGGATGGACGAATGGATCGGTGAGACTCCGGTTTGACAAGCCCGGACAGAGAATCACTTCCATTTTGACAGGTAGGTGGCCCTGGGGGAGGCTTTCTGGTACCTAGTAAGACTGGCAAACTTGCGCCAAGCAAGCCTCCTCTTTAGGATTTAAACATGCAGCTTCCAGGCCATTAAATGCAGGGATGACAGGTTCGGGTGGAGCAGCCAACCATGGTCCTGAGAGATCAAATCCAGGTGCAATGGGAGTGAGACTGAAGGTGCCACTGAGCGGGCCAATAGAGTGGAGAACTGGTGTTGGCAGGGCCACACTGGGGTTATTAATATAACCCAGGCGTGGTCCTACTTGCTTGGTCTAAATACTGCCTAGTGTGCTAAGGGTTAAGGTTTAGACTGCGCGCTTATATTTCATTTCATTTCAAGGCTCTTCACGGTCTCTCTCTCTCGCATGTTCTTCTGTACCGGATAGGGACTGGGCACAGAGCTTGCTGATACACACCAGCTGCGGTCATCAGAAGAGCCTTTAACGCCCTGACGGGTAAGACTGAGGTTCCTCTAATTGAGGGATTTTACACACAATGCCATCTGGTGATGGAGCAGTATAACACAGATTCGCAATCCTTTCCAGTTCTGCATTCCTCCCATTCACAGATTCACGCTGTCAGGCTGTCTGTGAAGTTCAGTAACCGTCTTTTCGGTGTCTCTGAGTCGTCCTGGCTTTCTAGTCACACGACCCAAACGCATAACACGCTGCCCGTTATTGCGATGACTGGCGGTGGGGGGCCTGGAAGCCTTGAGTCTGATACTCACCTTTGAAATGGGCCACCTTGATTGCATTGGCCTCGTTAGCACTACAAAAGTGATTTCCCCTCCCTTGGTATTCATCCCCTTCTTGTCAACTCTTGAGAATCACCCACTTCCACCTTAATTGAATTGGCTCGTTAACACAGACCCCCCCACTTGGAAAGGCAACTCCCCTCTTTTCATGTGCTGTGTATTTATACCTGCCCCTGGATGTTCCACTCCACGCATCTGAAGAAGTGGGTTCTAGCCCAGGGACGCTTGTGCCCAAATCAATCCGTTAGTCTCCGGCCGGCCGCTCGGGGAGGAGGCTGACCCCCAGCGCTGGGAGAAACCCTCCCCTGGCTGTAGCGAGTGGCTTCGCTGAAGCGCTGCAGCTTGGTGTGGTTTAAGTGGAGACGTTGTCCAGTCAGCCCCTTTGTTCACACCCCATCAGCCTGCTTTCCACCCACACGACAAGGGCACGACCCACCCAGCGGAATTCATTTTTCAATTACGGTTCAGCTCTGTTACTGAGCTCCGGCTCCCCGCTCTCCCCTCATGGTCTGACTTACAAGACACGGCTGTCGGCCTAGATTGACTCTTTACAGTGCCTGAGTTGCCGGCTGCTCATGCGTCCATTACCATGCAAGGCAGTTACTGGGATTTTCCACTTCTTCAGCTGGCTCGGCACACGCCGTGCACCAGGTCTGTATGTAACGGTGTGAGGTGGAATCGATAAGTGCCGCTGTACATGAACGGGGCAAGTAACCCCACCCAAGCCAGGTTTGTACGGGCATAAAAGCACCCACATGCCGGTTTCACTGGGTCAGCGTAACATCACCCTTTTGCTTAAACCCACCCGCGTGTCGGCTGTGGGCCGGTTTGGAACGAGGCAGCCGGGTTAGCTCGTGGGACTGGACGCTACCGGGCGACGTCTCCAGGGAACTCAGGAACTGGGATTCGCTGAATGTTCCCTGCAAGGCACGGTTTAGACTGGCCGCGTCCCACGGAGTTTGCTGGTGAGGTGACCCGATGGGTGCGGCCGGGAGCAGTGACCAGCAGAGAGAATACAGGGGTTTACGGTTCTGGGCTCCCTAAGGAGAGCGTCACAGATCGAAAGGCCATAACAAGTACAGCGACGTGTTGGACCACGTGATTTAAATAAGGCCATATAACGTGATCACTGCCCAGAGAAGACTGTTGAGGTGCCAGCTAAGCTCTCAGCAGCAGCGTTCTCAGCATTCGTTCCAGGAGATGTATTTTGGCAAGTGAGAGGAGTTGGTCTCTGCAATGCAGACTGTCAATAGAGCTTTAGGATGCTCTCAGATAAGAAAACGTCTTCTGGGATTCGTTTTGCTACAGCAACGTTTCACGGGGGTCCTCTCACAGACTGGAGAAGTTATACACAGGGGAGGGGTTAGTTTGGGATGTTTTACTTTTTAAAGCAGACAGTGAAAGATGCAGGCAAGTTCTGCAGAAGGCAAGAGAAAGGCACTTCACACCAAACTTAAATCAGCCATAACTGGATGGAACACAGCTGTTACACGACAGAAGCGGACAGTCTTGGAGCACATGTAATTCCGGGGGCAAGTTAATGAGGAAGGGCAAGGAAATGAGGAAGTGTCATTTGATTCGTAAAAATCTACAGCCCAGTAATTTCCATGGTCTCACCCTCTGCAGCGTGGCAGGGGGAACTTGCTGCTCCCCTCCCTTCCCGGCTCCCACTCCCAGCTCCTTTGGTTGGTAGAAGTTTTGAGAACACAGGGCTGTTGACAATGGGTCAAGTCGGGTGTCACTCGAAAGCCCTTTTCCCCACGAATACAATGGCTCCCAACATGACACACCGAGAACAATCCTGGAGCTGTATATTTGAGAACATGTAGAACAGCAGGAAAACCTGATGACAGCAGAGCCTTCGACATTCAGTAATCTTCCCCTCACTTGGTTGTTGTGCAAAGCGGAGCATAGGCAGCGACACTGACTTCCGCCCCCGACGCCGGGCACCACCCCCGGCGCCAGGTGATGTCTCGGGGGCGGGGCCCCGCAACATCGCCTGGTGCTGCGGTAAGCTAGGCGCAGGCCCCGGGAATGGCGGGGAGCTGCCGGTGGGTGCTCCAGCCCCGGAGCACCCACGGAGTCGGCGCCTATGGCAGGCCTGAGGAAAGAAGTCACTGAGTTAGCTGAGCAGACAGAAGACGTACCCTCTCCCAGGACATAACACCCCCCCCCATCTCAGGAGAAAGGCACACACCAGCATGGTCAGCCTTTAACGCAACCCGACAGCAGGTGCCAGAACGAACGACCTGCGTATGCATCCAGCCATTCGTACCTGCCAGCTCCCCTGATAGCTAGGCGCAGTTCACATTCCTTCGGAAGCTGGGACACACTCACGCCACCAGACATGGGCCTTCAGGCCTGTCCAACACTTACTACTGTCCCGAGATGAACTGTGTGGATGGCGGGCTCTACAGGCTGGTGAACTGCACCTATGATAGGTGCAATCAGCTCCTCTCTTGCTGGCTCTGAGATCGGGGGAGTTTTGTACAGACAGTCAGTCCTGTGAACCAAACTCTTGCAGGGAAAACGCTGTACTACAGGAGCATAGACCTGAACACACGCTGCCCTTCAAAATTTCTACCTAGATATCTTCTCTGAAAAGCTTATTGATCTGTTTGAAGTGAGTTCTCAAAGAGCACAGGACTTCCCAGACCACTTCCACGTGTCCAGTACGGTCCGCTCTGCTACCTGGAATTTCCACTTCACAGCACTGGAAGACTTGGTGAAATAATGTTTAGCTTTAGATTTAGATTTTGGTCCTGCTTTGAGCAGGGAGTTGGACTAGAACCTCCTGAGGTCCCTTCCAACCCTGAGATTCTATGATGATTCTATGATTTAACCAACTATTCTGCGACAGTTGCCTGGTACCTCGCTGAAATAAGAAGGGTAGAAAAGTCCGATCCTGACGTGGGAGGAATTTGGAAAAGGAAATCGGGTTGTTAAAAGGGCGCCAGTTCCCTTCCGCTCAGTGGGTTTGGACAAAACCCAGAACACACAAAAACAGAGCGATGAAAGTCGTTGGGGGGTTGGTGAGCATAACAGCCTCCGAGTGCTCTTTCCTGGTTTTTCCTCGCAACCGCAAAACTCCACCAAATTTTGAACGAAACATTGAGCAGGGCTGGGGTGGCTTCCCCAGAAGTCACCATGCACCAGCTAGACTCACTGGGGCTCCAAAATGCCAAGGAGCAGCAGTTTTAAGCTCGCTCACACTGGCGGCCTGTTGGCATATGATGGACTAGAGCTCATAAACATCATGATGAACGCAGCCTTCAGTGATGAGCCAGCGAAAGACGTCGCTCAGATGGATCCTTCGGGTCATTACTTGTGTGAAGCCTTCAAAACCCAAACAATTATCTAAGGCTCCATCCGTGCCTGGGCGCCAATCAAGGAGAACAGACTAAAGCCGTGCTCAGATGCACAGAGGACAGTCAAGGTGAAGATGACAGGGACTCTTACAGAGCCAGCCGCAGACGGGTCGTTGTTTGCTCATCTCCTGCTCGTGTCCAGATCTCAGGGTGATGCTGATCAACGTGAGGCGTGGGGAAAGTCTGAGTTCTCCGTGGTTCCGAGATCAATGTTCAAATGCACCAAAACAATCCATATGTGCCAGGCAAAAAGCAAAAGAACACGCATCCTGCATGGTCTCCCTAGCAATCACAGAGGTCTGGCTGAGTTACAAGCACTCGACAAACCAGAAACTTAACTTCTGCCGAGATTGGGCTGAAACTTTGCATTATGAGGCTAAAGAGAAAATACTGGGCCTGTGACAAAGTCCACATCATGTTTGATACGTATGCAGGGGACTCCATTAAAAATATTACCAGAAAGAAGAGACTCCAGGGTATTGCACATGTCCAATACAAAATGATTGACTCCACAAATAGCTCGTGTCACAGTGAGGAAGCTACTCTCACAAACTCGCACAAAAGATGAGTTAACCACAGACCTTGCAGGGAAAATGCTCCAGCCTGTGAAAAATTGCTCGAAGAATCTCATTGTTGCACAACAAAGCTGCTGCCTCTCATAGGTGAGTGGAGATTTTTTGTCGTTCCCATGAGGAGGCTGACACTAGACATCATAGAATCTCAGGGTTGGAAGGGACCTTAGAAGGTCATCTAGTCCAACCCCCTGCTCAAAGCAGGACCAATCCCCAATTTTTGCCCCAGATCCCTGAATGGCCCCCTCAAGGATTGAACTCACAACCCTGGTTTTAGCAGGCCAATGCTCAAACCACTGAGCTATCCCTCCCCCAAATGACCCAGCACCATCACTGCCACAGAGAGAAGTGCTCCTGAACTCTGGATTTTCGCACAAGGCACAGACGTTCTAGTGCGCTGTGAGACGCTACCCAAGACTTCCTCCCAAGTCTGTTTTTGGTGCTCGATGCTAGGGAAGAGAATCACTGTATATTCCTCCGAGATGCATTTCTGTCACTCGGACCATTAAAAGCTGCCATCTGCCAGGTTTCTATGCCCTTCAGGATGTGACACTCCTGGAAGGTTGGCTGCAAAGACCCAATTACCTTAGGGCTGGTCTACACTAGCCCCCAAGTTCGAACTAAGATACGCGACTTCAGCTACGTGAATAACGTAGCTGAAGTCGAATATCTTAGATCGATTTCAAAAGCACTTACCGCGGGTCCACACGGCAGCAGGCAGGCTCCCCCGTCGACTCCGCTTACTCCTCGCGCGGAGCTGGAGTTCCGGAGTCGACGGGGAGCGGCTCTGGGATCGATTTATTGCGTCTAGACAAGACGCGATAAATCGATCCCAGAACATCGATTGCTACCCGCTGAATCGGGCGGGTAGTGTGGATGTAGCCCAAGAGGCAAATGAAGAAAAGTTGCCAGCAACAAGGGGTGCATTTATGTTTGCTGTCAAGAGGGCAATTTATCAAGCAATGGGATGGCTCTGGCCTGAGCGAGCGCATCCAAAACTCCCCTCCCCTATTAGGCATGGAGGGGTCTTGGCGCATGGACTGATCACACCAGTTATGTGTGAAATACCCAAATCAGTCCTTCGGCTAATCCAACGCTCGTGTATATTGACCAAATGCTCACACCACACTGCAAACATTTGGCCAGCAGCCCGCCTTGTCTGGAGACGTACGAGGGTGGCACAGAGGAGGAGCAGCATGATAACGTGTCTAGTAGTGCTGCCCTAGACAGAGACGACGGTGATGAGGACTTCGGTGAATAAATGTTTTCGGTCCTACATGCCAAGGCTAGCATCCCTAGGATTAGTCAAGATCAGTGTCTACTTTAGGTAAGCAAAGTATCCCTGTGTTAAAGGATACTTTTAAAATGTTGATTTTTAAACATTTTCTCTAATATATGTCTATGTAATTGTTCTAGGTTTGTCATGCTTGGTAACCACTGTGTTCGTGGGAGAAAAGGCTTTCGAAGGACACCCAACTCAGCCCATTTCCAATGGCACTGTATTATCAAAACTTCCACCAACCAGGGGAGGTAGAGCTGGGAGCTGGCTGGGCAGCGAGTTCCCTCTCCCATGCCGCAGAGGGGAACACCATCGAAATGAGGATTGTGGAGATTTTTAGGATGCAAATGACACCTCCCTTCCCTTTCTGTTGTTAACTCGCCCACAGAGGAGATTGTACTATGTTACGCTCCCAAGCTACAGCTCGCTGAACTGCTGGGCCAGATGCAATAAAAGAGCTCATGCCGTAACTACTCAAATGTCCATGGAGCTCCTGAAAATTACAGACAGACAATAACTTTCTAACCTAGAAAGTATTGCAACCAATCTCCGACCGCATTCCGATGGAGAACGACAAATTGATCACTGAACTAAACATTGATGGTTGCCTAGGTGCAACTGATCACAACCTAATTTCATTTGTTATGTGCAAACGGAATAGAGTGCCGATGAGCAATACACACACTTGTTATATTAAGAAGACTAATTTCTCAAAGCTGAAAACAAAAATGAAAGGAAAGATTTAAATATTAAAAATGTAAATAACTGGGAATTGTTTGAGACCAAAGAAACATAATTCCGCAGTCACAAAAGAAGGCTTCCTTGATTAAAAAATAACCAAGCCCCAGCTCCTGGAGTCAGGTGATTTCATGAAATTCTTGGTTTCTAAGGGACAAAGGCGTGACAAAGTGACTTGAGTGCAGCCTAAAGGCTCCAAAGCCCAAAGGCAAAGAACAAACCCACATTCAGTATGGTCCAAATCCCATGGCTTTTAAGCTAATCTCAGGTCTGGTTCATGTTTTTTTGAGCGCTGGGGGTTGGTGAGACTAGATTCCACCGAGGTAGATAATGGCTTGGGAGAACCCCTGCTCTTTCCTCTGTAGATCTCTGGGCTCAAACACCCCGTCACCCTCACAGGGGGACATGCAAAGTCTGCGGGTGAGGGTCTGAGCACACACTTCGGCTGGGCTGGGAGCTGAAGCCCTGGTGTCCCCTCCCCCTCCCCCTGGAGAGGGGCCAGCTCTCTGGGTTTGTCCTTGCTCTCCATACATGGCCAAAGGATCAGCACCCCCCAGGCCTGCCCTCCGTTCTGGACTTGCCAGCCCAGGCCAGGCAACCCACACAGGGGCTGGCTGAAGCATCTCTCAACTCTAAGCCTCTTCCTTGCCCCTGGGATTCCTGCCCAGCTGCACTGGCCAACAGGATCCCTCTTCCATCTGAGACTGGCTGGGAAACCCACCTCGCCCCCGGCAGGGCCCCATTGCTGGGAACACTCCAAACTGGCGATGCCCCCGTGGTAACTGGAATGCTCCTACCCGGGCTGCCGGAAGGGTCGGTGTTGGGGTACGGAGTGGACAAGATGGGACTGTGGGGTCCATTCCAGCTACACGTCTGGCATGGAGTCAGCAGGGCTGCCCTGGGCATCCGAAGGGAAAGAGGGAGGTGAGAACACAAGGGGTGGGGGGTACGACCCATGGAGCTGGGGCTAGAAGAGACAGAGGCAGGTGCACACATGCAGGGTGGAGAGAGAGAGATACGGGGAGGTGGGGAGAGAGACCCAGGGACAGATGCCGCCTGCAACGATTATTGCATCCAGAATGTTGTCACGGCAACAAGCAATCCCAGCTGGCGCGGGAGGGGGAGGGCGCTGAGCCTTGTGCTCACGAGGGGTGGGGGGATGGACCCAAGTCTGTTCGCCCAGGTTAACTGCTCTGTGCCAGGGCAGGATCAATGTCTCGCTGGGCCCCGATGGGTCCAGCCCCCACCTCTGCCCGGCCGGCACAGAGAGCTGGCCCTGCTGGGGCTCTGTCCTCAGCAACACAGGACAACAGCAGCTGCCCTGCTCCTGGCACAATCAGGTCCCACCATTTACTGCTTCCCCCCCACCCCATGCCCTGCTCTCAGCCCGAGCCTGCGCCCCTCGGAGTTCACATTGCGCCGAGCTCAGCAGCGGGCACTCGCCAGCCAGGCCTTCCCGCTGGGCCGGGGCTGCAGGAAAGGGAGGGGCACAGGGCCCGACTCCAAGAGGGAGAGCAGATGTGATCCCGCAAGGGAGGCGGGCGAGTTACTCCTTGACCACTGTCTAATAGCGTGGGGAAAGACAAGTTGTGGTGCTCTGGCGGATTTCAATCTGGGGGAGATACGCTGGAGCTCTCATGCAGCCAGCAGTTAATTTTCCAAACTCTAATGATGATTTTAAGATAACTTTTTACTACAAAAAGCATTACATCCAACACAAGGAAATGCTGGACCTCGTTATGATGGATAACAATGAACTGCAGATAACTGATCACAGAAGCTAAAAACACCAGGGGAAAAATCTCTGGCTGGCAGGGCTAAGCACAATAAGATTTAAAGTATATTAGGAGCAAAAGAAATCCTAGCAATGGGGCAGGCCCACTACTCGATGGAATGCTAGAAGTGTTGACAGGATGCAGAAAGGGCAGATGTGTTCAATAACTATTTCTGTTTGTGTTTGTAAAGAAGCAGGAAGAGCTGGGATGACCCGGGTAACTATAGGCTGGTTAGCCTGACATCAATGCCAGGCCGAATAATGGAAAAGCTAACTAACGAAGGCTAGGTGTATCACTAAGCCCAGTCAATGTGTTTTCATGGAAAATAGGGCTTGTCAAACAAACCCAATTTCATTTTCTGATCATAGAATCTCAGGGTTGGAAGGGACCTCAGGAGGTATCTAGTCCAACCCCCTGCTCAAAGCAGGACCAATCCCAACTAAATCATCCGATGCGCTTACAGGTTTGGTTGATAAAGGTGACTGCACACATGCAGTCTATTTAGACTTCTGTAAGGCATTTGTCTTAGCCCTGCATCGTAGTCCGACTGAAAAACTAGCTCTATCCTCTCTGAACCGAGCACACGTTCAATGGTTTGAGAACTGGCCGACGTCTCTGAAAGCTGACGTCCCTGGGGACTCCTCGCCGAGTGGGGGTGTAGCCACTGCAGCACCACAAGGGTTGGTAGCAGGCCCGAGACTCCAACATCTTCACCACTGATGTCGAAGTAAATATCAAATCCCTGTGATCAGATCTGCCTGCGACACAGATTGGGGGAGCGGGGAATAATGAGGACAGCAGCCATCCAGCGTGGTCTGGCTTGCTTGGTAAGCTGAGCCCATTCAAACAGAACATTTTCAGACAGCCAGCATTACACACTAGGAGCAAGGCAGGCAGACCACACCGCCCGAGTGGAGGCTGTCTCCTGGAAAGCAGCAACAGAGAAAGATCCTGGGGTCACTGCAAGCAAGCTGCTCCCAGCGCGCCACTGTGCCAAAGAGTGAGCCGTGGACGGATCTGCAGAGGGGCGGTGAGCAGCAGCCGGGAGGTGATTTTATCTCTGGTACGGCCCTGGGGAGACAGACACCAGAATCCTGCATGCGGCTGTGGTGTCCACATTTTAAAAGGAAGTTGAAAAACCGGAGGGTGCCGAAAAGGGTGGAGAAAACACCTGGCAGCAGGAGCGCAGTCTGCTTAGCTTCTCACAAGGACTGAGGCGACTTGATCCCATTGCAGAGGTCCCGGCGTGGGGAGAAAAGGCTGCAGAACAAGCCGCTCCAGACTACTCCAAGAGCACGCACAAGTCAGCTGGGGCCAGCTCACAGCCCAGGCTGGACTCTACCTCTTTCCTCAGCAGTCTAGTTCAGAGCGGAAGGGGTGGGGCTGGGCCGTGGAACTCCTGACTGTCTCCCGCTCACCGCTGCCCGTGGCCACGGGTCCCACAGGCCCCTCCCAGCTGGGAGAAGCAGTTTCCCCTCTCTGAGCCTTGGCACCCCTCCACCACGTGGCTGGGCAGTCAGCCCCACAGCCCCACCTCTGACCCTGGGGAGGAGCACAACTTCCTGAGGTCTCCAGGCTTCTGGCAGACTGGAGTGTTTTGCTCAGGATACAGCCTGAGCCCTGTCTCCGCCCACCCCACTCACCCCCCGCTGCCCTTGCCCCCTTTCCGTGGGTCCTGCCCCTGGGTGGCAGCAGTGGCTGGAAATGCCTGTACCCCACCTGCTGCCCGCTCCGCTCAGATGCAGCCCGGCTGATCCAGGCCAACGGTGCAGATCCATCTAGCACCGACCCCTCACCTAGCACAGCAAGGGCAGCTGCTCCATCTCCTATGCAGAGCAGGGAGACAGGAACGCTGCTTGGGGTCCTACACCAAGCTCCCCACGCAGGAGGGGCACAAAGCCAAGGGCCATGCCCACCAGTGCGCAGGTACACATGATGGGAGGAGGCTCCCGGGTCAAGGGGCCCCAGCTGTGGAGCTCGCATGGCATGGGGCAGTGGGGGGAGAGGAGGGAGAGCCATGGGACTGAGCCAGCAGGATTCCATGGCCTACTCATCCTCCATCTACGGCCAGGGTGGGGCACACATCCCCACGGCAGGCAGCGCCTGCAGACAGCACCAGAAGGGTTAAACAGCCCTACCCCTGCACTGGAGCTCTGGGGTCAGGACTGGCGAAGTGGAGAGCGCCCCCACCGCGTTGGGGAAAACGTGTTCAGAGCGCAGGGAGTCGCCGGGGGGGCTAGGGGCGACACCCCAGCGGCTGTTCCAGCCTAGCCCATGTTATTACTTTTGTCTCTTTTCACTTTACCGTGGCCAGGTGGGGGGGTCACATGGTCCCCTGTGCGGGCTGCACCCTGCTGGGAGCCTGCAGCTCCTTCCACCGAGAGCACAGGAGCGGCTGACAGCCGGGCCAGGCTGCACCAGCTCCCCGGGGAACAGGTGTGGCTCTGCCACACGTGCCATGGAGAACAGCGCCACCTGCTGGCACAACCCACACAGTGCCCGGGGCTCCTCCATGCACACAGCTGCAGGAGGGGACTAGGGGGCCGTGGTGGGGGAAGCCAGCAGGGCCAGAGCGGGGAGGCGGAAGGGAGAGGGTGGGTTCTTGAATGAGTTTTATTAAGAACAACCTGTAAATCCCCAGGCAGGTACAAATCCCCGAACAAATTCCCGCTGGGTGCCGCAGCCACTGCAAACCCGGGGCTGGCTGGGGGGAGAGCCTGCCGAGCCCCACCAGGGCAGCAGCTCCCCTCCCCACAGCCTGGGAGCAAGGCCCACCCACTGAACGCAGGCGCTGGGCGCTCTCAGGGCCATAAGAAGTCAATTCGCATCATTTCCCCCAGGCAGATCCTGGCCCCTCAGCCACCCACAGCCTGGCACCTGCCCAGAGCAGCCAGCCGGTCTGATCAGCAGGGCAAGGCAGCTCCCTGGCACCTAGCTGGCTTCGCACTCAGAGCTGTGGGAGACAGGTGAGACAGCGAGCAGCCAGACTGGGCCGGAGCCAAAGAACGGAGCCGGCACTAGGGCAGAGAGCCCCAGGGGCGGCGCTGCACATGAGCGAATGGGGATCCGGGACCAGCCTGCCCGGTGTCGAGAGCACCGCGTGGCAGAGGAGCAAGGGGCTGGCCCAGGCATGTGGGGCTCCGCATGGGGCAGCCCAGATTAGCCCCGAGGGCAGAGGGATGTTCCATAAACAAAGGGACAATGTTAAAAGCCCAAGGGGAACCGGGGGCGGCTCTATGGACGTGGGCCACAGCCCAACCCTGCCCCCGGGCCATGCTTCCCGCAGAGAGCTACAGAAGAACGGCCAGACCGGGTCAGGCCAATGGTCCATCTAGCCCAGTGTCCTGTCTTCCAACAGGGGTTGGTGCCCAGTGCTTCAGAGGGAGCAAATCATCGCGGCACAGACAGGCCCTAGCAGGGCAGAGTCAGTGTAACAGACCCGGGGCTCAGCCAATCAGAAGGCAGGAAGTAAAGAGTGTGGCTGAGGGAGGAACCTCCCCCGGGACAATTTTTGGTATGAAATAACCATGGAAGGGCAGCCTGCGGGGGGGTGAAGACTACAACACCCAGCATGCCCCACTGCCCTTCAGCATGGTCCCAGGGCATGCTGGGAGTTGTAGTCCCCATAGGCCTCAATCCATAATAAGGCAAAGGGGTCTCCAGCCAGGTCCAGTGCTCTCTCGCCCGCCCCGGGGCAGGGCCCAGAATTCCAGCCCACCCTGCCAGGAGAGGCCCAGCGATTCCCTCCAGGCCAACCAACCCTGAGGCAGCCCCTAGGGGGGCCACCCCACCCAGCTTGCATGGCTCCTTCCTAGGGAGGGGGAACCCGCTGCACAGCCAGCCAGGGCCCCGATCCACATAGCAGCGAGTCCAGCCCTACCCCGGGGGGGTGACGCCCAGGCTGGCGCTGGGTCACGGGGATGAACAGGCAGGAGGGGCCTCGGGAGGCCCAGCACCGTGGCCATCCAGTCGCTCGGGGCCCACGAGGCAGAGTGGCCAGGCAGGAGCCAGCTGTCAGCCTGGGGACATCCGGCCTCCAGCAGGGCCCTAGGGCTGAGCCAGCTTCTTGTCCAGCCCCTTGCTCTGGGGCAGGTGGCGGAAACGGCAGTCGGGCCCGTAGCTGCAGCCGGCGTTCCGCCAGAAATGGCACTCCAGGGTGGGGGGCACTCGCACCGGCTCCCTGCGGGCAAACACAGGGGTCCAGCGCCTGCACACGCCTCATCAGCCCGTCCCCCAGACATGCCCAGCCCAGAGCTCCAGCCCCCCACCGGTAGACCCTGGTGATGGCGTCACGCCAAGGCAGCACCAGGCCACGGCTCCAAAGGAGCATCCCGAGAACCCCACTGGGGAAATAATCCAGGCTGGCACTGGAGGGGTGGGGCGGGTTCCTCCGAGCCAGAGCCAAGCAGGGCCAGGGCACCTGGAGGGGCGCCGGGCAGACCCCTCCACGTGGAGCCAGCAGGGGCCCAGCTCCTCAGGCCTTGGGGCAGCCTCACTTCGGCTGCTCAGCTCCACGACTCAGCAGCCCCGGCGCAGGGGGCACTGCAGACAGCCAGGAGGGCCCCTCCCCACTCGTGCCCCACTGAAGGCCCCAGCACTCCCATTCCCAAGGGCAGCACCTACCTCCCCACAGGCCGCGGGGCGTTGCCAGGGCCGGCCCTACCAGGGGCCGGGGTTGCATGGTCAGGGTGCTTCAGCTGCAGCACAAACTTGGTTCCTTGCACCTCAGCCCCCTGGGGAGAAAGGGGCCGGTCAGCACAGGCCACCCCGTGGGGCGGGGCGCTCGCAGCGCTGCCAAGGAGCAATGCAGGGAGGGCACCAGGGCACAGCAGGAGACGCTCCAGCGAGGCAGGGCTCTGGGAGAACGAGGCGGCCCCGACACCTGGGGAAGAGGCCGCAGGGAGGCCGTACGAGCCCAGGCCGGTGTCACCGGCACAGGAGTGAGGAGTGAGGCTCAGCAGTGGGCACGTCTCCATGCAGAGTGCGTGCCGGGGGCAGCGAGTGGGGGGAACGACAGAAGCCAAGCGGGGCTCTGTCTCCACGGGGGTGAGCCCCAGATGAACCTTGGGGCAGGGCGCCCCCAGCCAGAGAGGCAGGACGAGTGGGCCCGAAGAGCGGGTCCCCCAGGGCACGGCCCTAGGAGAGCTGAGTGCCTGCCATGACCGGTCCTGCCTGCTGCCCACCAGGCTGCACTGATGGCTGGCATCAGTGGGGCCTGCCGGCCCAGAGCAGCCTCTGCCAAGCCCCATGGGCCAGTGCCCCCAGACCCTCTCCCCAGGCCTGGCCTGACCTGCAGGGCTGTGTAGGCCGCCTCCGCCGCCTCCTTCCTGGTGTAGTTGATGAAGGCGCAGTACTTCTCCGGGAGCATCCGCACCGAGTGGATGGGCCCGAACCTGTCAAGCAGAGCGTGGGCTCAGCCCTGCTGCCCCGGTGCAGCCCCCCCCGGGACCAGCCCATGGCTCTCTAGCCGCGGGCAGCCGCCACGAGGGACTCTGGAGTCAGCAGCAGGGTGATGGAGCCAGCGAGGGGCCCTGGGTCGACTGGGTGACTCCAGGGAAGGCAGGCTGACGTGGGCCTCACCCAGGCACGGCTCCATGGCAGTGGGGCAGGAAGAAGCAGCCAGAGCCAGACGTTGTGGCCCAGAAGGCAGCGCTCCTTCGATTGGGCGGCCCCCAGGCTGGCCCTGTGGCAACTCCGGGCATGTGGCGCTTGCTAGCCAAGGCAACGTGGGCGAGCACCAGTGGGACTGGGGGGCAGGGCCTGGAGGGGCACCAGTGTTGGGGCGGGGCCAGGGGTCAGGAGAGCCTCAGCTGGGGAGGGACGGGCTGGCAGGAGACACAAGGCAACAGGGCAGGGCGGGGTTTATGCCTCAGGGCCCAGGCTCCACCCCAGCCCCGCCCCAGACAGCTGGGGAGTATGGGGAGGGGGGAGGAGAAACTCACCCCTCAAAACAGCTGCGCAGCAACCTCTGGGTGATTCTGGGGGTGACGTTCCCGACCCACACAGCGTACCACTCCTCCCTGCCAACGGCACACCGCACGGGGTCAGCCGCCCGCCAGCCTCACCCCAGGCAGGAGCCAGCAAGCCCCCCAAGAGTACCCCCACTCCCCCTGCTGCACCCCTAGGCCCCGCGCCTGCCCCTCCCCGCCTCCAGGCCCAACACCTGCTCCCCCACTACACCCTCAGGCTCGCCCCCCCAAGCCCCACCCCCTGGATCCAGAGTCTGCCCCCTCCCCACACCCCCAGACCCAGCTGGCTCTCTGCCAGGGCCCGGATCCCTCCTCAAGCATAGCCAGAGATGCACCCGGGGCACTAGCCTGTTCCCCCCCACAGCCCACGGCCCAGGCGCCCCGTTACCTGGCCTGATGCGCAGTGGCTACAGGCTGTCTGGTGCTAGCGGGGGTCTCCCTGCTGCTAGCCCGGAGCCCCTGCTGGGCGGGGCCTTTCCCTCGGCTCCGCGAGTTAGTGATGGTCACAAACCCGCTCTCCCCATCCTCGTCCCCCTCGGCGTAGCCACTGCTCCCCGGGGACCAGCTCCTGGCCTGCTCACCTGGGGGGACAGGCAGCGCTGAGCACCCCCCGCTCCGCGGGCACAGCGCCGTACAGGGACAAGTGGGAGGCTGCTCAGGAGCTGCCCAGAAGACTCGGCCCCCGCAGCGGGGACACTGTAGAGGGGCAAACTGAGGGCTGGGGGACTGGCAGGTCAGCCCCGAGCTGCCCCTCACTCCCGACCTGCAGCCCCTGCTATCCAAGACCTGGGCTCCCCATCCCCCTGCAGCTCTGCCGGTGCCCCTCAGTCCCGACCCGCAGCCCCCTGCTATCCAAGACCTGGGCTCCGCAGCCCCCCGCAGCTCTGCCAGTGCCCCTCACTCCCGACCCGCAGCCCCCTGCTAGCCCAGACCTGGGCTCCTCTCACACACAGCTCTGCCGGTGCCCCTCACTCCCGACCCGCAGCCCCTGCTAGCCCAGACCTGGGCTCCCCATCCTCCCCGCAATTCTGCCGGTGCCCCTCACTCCCGACCCGCAGCCCCCTGCTATCCCAGACCTGGGCTCCCCAGCCCCCCACAGCTCTGCCAGTGCCCCTCACTCCTGACCCGCAGCCCCCTGCTATCCCAGACCTGGGCTCCCCATCCCCCCACAGCTCTGCCGGTGCCCCTCACTCCCGACCCGCAGCCCCTGCTCCCCCACCCAAGCTCTGCCAATACCCCTCAGTCCCAGCCTGCAGCCGCCCCACTCCCAACTCTTAGTGGTTCCCCGGGGAAGACTGGGCCTAAGCCAGGTCTCCACAGGGAAGCGGGGCTCCACACCCAGCGGCCCCATACCCTTACCAGGCCCCGCTGGCTGGGTCTCCATGGCTCCCAGCGACGGCATCACCGGCAGGTTCCTCTCACCACTAAAGCTGCTGAAGCCGTTCTCCTGTTGGGAGGGGAGCAGGTCAGCGGCCCAGCCCCACTCCCCTTTCCCCAGCTAGTGAGCTGGGCTCTGATTCTGCTGACCATCACCCTGGTATCTGGGCACCCGCACTTCAAACCAACCCAGGGGTGGTGTTGCGAGCATCCTCCAGGGAGAGGCCCCCGGCAGAGTCTCCCAGCCCCTCGGGGATCTCCTCCTGCAGCCGGCCGGGCTGCCCTGTGCTGTCGCCAGGGGTCACAGAACAGAGCCCCTTGCCTCGGGGGCAGATTGGACACCAGGGGCTCGGAGCACATGCAGCCTAGACCCCGGAGGGGGCTGCAGCGCCGTCTGTCCCAGCCAGAGCCCCCAGCCTGGGAGGGGTGATCCTCCCCGAGATGCCCCGGCATGCGGGGGATTCCCTACTGCCTCACGCTCTGTGCCTTGCAGGGGTGGCTCCCACGGGGCCCAAGCCACACTCACTCAGGCCGCGCTGTGCCCACGGCTGGAAGGCCGGTTCCCCCGCCCCGGTGTCAATAGCAGGGACACTCACCAGGAAGAGCTGCACCTGGCAGATTTCCAGCTGGGCCGCTGCGTCGGCGTGGGAGCTGTCCAGCCGCAGCAGCTCCAGGAAGGTGCTTTTGGCCTCGCCGTAGCGCTGGGAAGAGCCAGGTAGAGTCACTCGCTGATACCCCCCCACCGGGCCCAGCACCTCCCCGCTCCCTCTCACCCCCACTACCAGGGCCAGGCACCTGCCCCCTTCCCCTGAGCCTGGCACCTCCCCCATCCCACCTGCACCCCAGGAACCAGGGTAGGGGGCCTCCTCCCCCACCTCACTTAGACCTGGCTCCCACTCCCATGAGCTGCTTGCCCAGAGGGCCCCCCATCTCCCCGAGTAGCAGGACCAGGCCTGGCTCCCACCCCCCACGCCCAGGTACCTTCAGACCCATGAGGGCCTTGCCCTTGCGGAAAAAGCCTTTGGGCCAGCCGGGCAGGAGGCTCAAGGCCACATGGGCGTCACTCAGGGCCTTGTCGTATTGCTGCATCCTCTCATAGCAGTACGAGCGGTTCCCGAAGAGCCTGCGGGGAGAGTGCCGTCAGCGAGCCTGCGCCAAGGCTGGCTGCCCACTCCTGCCCCAAAGCGCCCGCCGGGCTGGGCCAGTCAGCGAGCCTGCGCCAAGGCCGGCTGCCCACTCCTGCCTCAGCCACAAAGCGCCCACCGGGCTGGGCCAGTCAGCGAGCCTGCGCCAAGGCCGGCTGCCCACTCCTGCCCCAAAGCGCCCGCCGGGCTGGGCCAGTCAGCGAGCCTGCGCCAAGGCTGGCTGCCCACTCCAAGGCCGGCTGCCCACTCCTGCCCCAAAGCGCCCGCCGGGCTGGGCCAGTCAGCGAGCCTGCGCCAAGGCCGGCTGCCCACTCCTGCCTCAGCCACAAAGCGCCCACCGGGCTGGGCCAGTCAGCGAGCCTGCGCCAAGGCCGGCTGCCCACTCCTGCCCCAAAGCGCCCGCCGGGCTGGGCCAGTCAGCGAGCCTGCGCCAAGGCTGGCTGCCCACTCCTGCCCCAAAGCGCCCGCCGGGCTGGGCCAGTCAGCGAGCCTGCGCCAAGGCTGGCTGCCCACTCCTGCCCCAAAGCGCCCGCCGGGCTGGGCCAGTCAGCGAGCCTGCGCCAAGGCTGGCTGCCCACTCCTGCCCCAAAGCGCCCGCCGGGCTGGGCCAGTCAGCGAGCCTGCGCCAAGGCCGGCTGCCCACTCCTGCCCCAAAGCGCCCGCAGGGCTGGGCCAGTCAGCGAGCCTGCGCCAAGGCCGGCTGCCCACTCCTGCCCCAAAGCGCCCGCAGGGCTGGGCCACTCAGCGAGCCTGCGCCAAGGCCGGCTGCCCACTCCTGCCCCAAAGCGCCCGCCGGGCTGGGCCAGTCAGCGAGCCTGCGCCAAGGCCGGCTGCCCACTCCTGCCCCAAAGCGCCCGCAGGGCTGGGCCAGTCAGTGAGCCTGCGCCAAGGCCGGCTGCCCACTCCTGCCCCAAAGCGCCCGCAGGGCTGGGCCACTCAGCGAGCCTGCGCCAAGGCCGGCTGCCCACTCCTGCCCCAAAGCGCCCGCAGGGCTGGGCCAGTCAGCGAGCCTGCGCCAAGGCCGGCTGCCCGCTCCTGCCTCAGCCCCAAAGCACCCGCCGGGCTGGGCCAGTCAGCGAGCCTGCGCCAAGGCCGGCTGCCCGCTCCTGCCCCAAAGCGCCCACCGGGCTGGGCCAGTCAGCGAGCCTGCGCCAAGGCCGGCTGCCCACTCCTGCCCCAAAGCGCCCGCAGGGCTGGGCCAGTCAGCGAGCCTGCGCCAAGGCCGGCTGCCCACTCCTGCCCCAAAGCGCCCGCCGGGCTGGGCCAGTCAGCGAGCCTGCGCCAAGGCCGGCTGCCCACTCCTGCCCCAAAGCGCCCGCCGGGCTGGGCCAATCAGCGAGCCTGCGCCAAGGCCGGCTGCCCACTCCTGCCCCAAAGCGCCCGCCGGGCTGGGCCAGTCAGCGAGCCTGCGCCAAGGCCGGCTGCCCACTCCTGCCCCAAAGCGCCCGCCGGGCTGGGCCAGTCAGCGAGCCTGCGCCAAGGCCGGCTGCCCACTCCTGCCCCAAAGCGCCCGCAGGGCTGGGCCAGTCAGCGAGCCTGCGCCAAGGCCGGCTGCCCACTCCTGCCCCAAAGCGCCCGCCGGGCTGGGCCAGTCAGCGAGCCTGCGCCAAGGCCGGCTGCCCACTCCTGCCCCAAAGCGCCCGCCGGGCTGGGCCAGTCAGCGAACCTGCGCCAAGGCCGGCTGCCCACTCCTGCCTCAGCCACAAAGCACCCACCGGGCTGGGCCAGTCAGCGAGCCTGCGCCAAGGCCGGCTGCCCACTCCTGCCTCAGCCCCAAAGCGCCCGCAGGGCTGGGCCACTCAGCGAGCCTGCGCCAAGGCCGGCTGCCCACTCCTGCCCCAAAGCGCCCGCCGGGCTGGGCCAGTCAGCGAGCCTGCGCCAAGGCCGGCTGCCCGCTCCTGCCTCAGCCCCAAAGCGCCCGCAGGGCTGGGCCAGTCAGCGAGCCTGCGCCAAGGCCGGCTGCCCGCTCCTGCCTCAGCCCCAAAGCGCCCGCAGGGCTGGGCCAGTCAGCGAGCCTGCGCCAAGGCCGGCTGCCCACTCCTGCCTCAGCCCCAAAGCGCCCACTGGGCTGGGCCAGTCAGCGAGCCTGCGCCAAGGCCGGCTGCCCGCTCCTGCCTCAGCCCCAAAGCGCCCGCAGGGCTGGGCCAGTCAGCGAGCCTGCGCCAAGGCCGGCTGCCCGCTCCTGCCTCAGCCCCAAAGCGCCCGCAGGGCTGGGCCAGTCAGCGAGCCTGCGCCAAGGCCGGCTGCCCGCTCCTGCCTCAGCCCCAAAGCGCCCACTGGGCTGGGCCAGTCAGCGAGCCTGCACCAAGGCCAGCTGCCCGCTCCTGCCCCAAAGCGCCCGCCGGGCTGGGCCAGTCAGTGAGCCTGCGCCAAGGCCAGCTGCCCACTCCTGCCTCAGCCCCAAAGCGCCCGCAGGGCTGGGCCAGTCAGTGAGCCTGCGACAAGGCCGGCTGCCCGCTCCTGCCCCAAAGCGCCCGCAGGGCTGGGCCACTCAGCGAGCCTGCGCCAAGGCCGGCTGCCCACTCCTGCCTCAGCCCCAAAGCGCCCGCCGGGCTGGGCCAGTCAGCGAGCCTGCGCCAAGGCCGGCTGCCCACTCCTGCCCCAAAGCGCCCGCAGGGCTGGGCCAGTCAGCGAGCCTGCGCCAAGGCCGGCTGCCCACTCCTGCCCCAAAGCGCCCGCCGGGCTGGGCCAGTCAGCGAGCCTGCGCCAAGGCCGGCTGCCCGCTCCTGCCTCAGCCCCAAAGCGCCCGCAGGGCTGGGCCAGTCAGCGAGCCTGCGCCAAGGCCAGCTGCCCGCTCCTGCCCCAAAGCGCCCGCCGGGCTGGGCCAGTCAGCGAGCCTGCGCCAAGGCCGGCTGCCCGCTCCTGCCTCAGCCCCAAAGCGCCCGCAGGGCTGGGCCAGTCAGCGAGCCTGCGCCAAAGCCGGCTGCCCACTCCTGCCCCAAAGCGCCCGCCGGGCTGGGCCAGTCAGCGCACCTGCGCCAAGGCCGGCTGCCCGCTCCTGCCTCAGCCCCAAAGCGCCCGCAGGGCTCAGCCTGCGTGGGGCTGAGGCTCCAGCAGACCGTGATGGCGCAGAGGGAGTCGGGCTGGGGATACAGAGCCAGGGCTAGGAGGGAGCTGCACGGACTGCCAGCCGCACCTCTGGCCTGGAGAAACCCCCACCCCTCCCAATGAGAGAGAAACACTCCCCCCAGCCCTGTCCCAAAGAGAGAAACACCTCCCCCAGCGCCACCCCAGAGAGCACCCGCCCCGCGAGAGAAACACTCCCCTCCCTGCCCCAGAAAGCAGCCCCCGCCCAAGCCCTGCCCAGTGCTCCTACCTGTGCTCCCGAGGGTTGAGTTTCACAGCCTCAGTGAAGAAGAGCACGGCCTCCTGGAAGCAGCCCCGCTCCGCCGCCTCGTTCCCATAGCCTGTGGGAAGGAAACAGGGTCACCAAGACAGGCGCTGTGTTGCTGCCCGCCATGCAGCTCAGCCAGGCCTCCAGGGTGGGGCTGGCTCGGGTGCCCGTGCCTGCCTGGCACCTACACGGAGATCCCACTCACCACGGGACAAGCGGAATGCAGCGGGGAATGGGCCGTTTGCTCAGGGGCGGAGGGCGGGGGGGGGGGGAACAAGGCTGGGAAGCAAAGGGTTAATGCATCCCTGATGCCAGGGCCCTATGAAGGGCTGTGCCCGCTCAGGGCTGGGCTAGCAGGGGCTGTGGGTTGGGATTGAGGGGCACCAGCAGAGCTGGGGGGGAGCCCAGGGCTGGGATGGGGGGCGGGGCTGCCTGCCATGAGTGAGGGGTCAGTACACACAGCGAGACCAGTCGCGAGGGGGAGGGCAGGGCAGAGCCAGGTTGGCACAGGGAAGGCGTGGCTACTTTTCTGCCCCAGCGGCCCCAGACCCCTTCCTCCTGGTGTGGGAAGGCAGGGCCCGTGAGGGGCGGGGGACACTGACCTGCTAGCACTGTGCTGGGATCCACTCCGCTCACTTCCTGCCCAGGCCGCAGCACCTGCCCAGGGAGCCAAGGAACATGGTGAGGGCCGGGGCCGTCCTGGCAGGAGGCCAGCGCGGGGAGTAGCTCGGCTCAGTGATGGGGCACTGCAGGGAGGAGAGGCAGCAGCGCACCGCATGGGGTTCACCCGCAGGGCTGCCAGGCCAGCCTCCCCCAGGAGCTGAGGGGCAGTCGGGGAACCCACGCCCGCCTGAGCCGCCCAGCGGACGGGCTGGTGCTGGGCCCAGACCCCGCGGGAATTCAGCCCCTGGCGAGAGTGGGGACAGTCACACCGTCCCCGCAGCACACGCTCCCCGGGCCTGAGTCCCTGGCCCAGCACCGCCGCGGCACCACGCCTCAGGCTGACAGCCCTGGCCTGGCCCCTGGGAGGCTGCTTTCCTCTGGTACAGGCAGGGCAGCGGGGACGGCTCTGCGTGCGTTACAGCTCCTCCTGGGGACGCACCATCTGCAGCGAGGGGGGCCGGGTTACGCCAACTCCCCGCTGCTGGCACCATCATTCAAGGAACCACTCTGACCAGTCAGTCAGTCTCACCAAGGGCTGGGCTAGCAGGGGCTCCAGGGAGCATTCCCAGGCCGAGCAGTGCTGGGAGGAGGCGGGGGCTCTTAGGAGACCTGTCTCTGCCCAGCGAACCCAGGCGGTACCAGGCACCCCCAGGACATTCTCAATGTCTCCAGCCCATGGCCGGAGAGCTGCCCGGGGTCAGGACACACAGCAAAGAACTGCCATGCTCCCCGCCCAGGGACAGACAACTCAGGGGGACCCGCAAGGCTGGAGTACTGCAACGGCCACCACCCAGCCCCACCGTCGCAGGGCCCCCCACGGTGCAGCAGGGGAACCTGAAGCCCCCTAAGCCCTCACCACTGGAAGACACTCTCCCTGCCCACACTGGCTGCCTGTCTCGCCGTGACCAGCCCGGGCAGCAGGGCACACGGACAGGGCTCTGAAGGGCAGCGTGGAGCCGATCAGACTTGTGCCCAGTGCCATGGCAGCTGTGGGCAGCACGCTCACACCCTGGCCTCTCCCCTCGGCCAGAAGGGGAAGGGGATATTTTCTGCCCACATTGAAGGCTTTGCACCCCCGTGCCCTGCTCCCTGGGGAGTGGACTGGCCAAGCTGGGGACAACTCACCAAGCCCTTCCCCCACCTCTAGGCCTGTGACTCAGCCCCCAGCTCTGAAAACCTGCAGGTTCCTGTGCGAGTCACTTGAACGGCCGGCAATTCCAACCTCCCACCCCGGGCAGCCAGCAGGGACCAGCCAGCCCAGCCCGGTTCTGCCCCCAGTTACAGTCCCTGTGCCAGAGCGTGGGGGTGTCTGTGTGGGCAAGTGGTGCCTTTGGAAGTCATTCAGCTGCCACTTCCCAGACATCATGCAAAGCCATCAGCGGCTCCAGCCCTGTGCTGGGAGTCCCGGGAGTGGGGACTCAACCGCCCCCACCTAGCCCTGCCCGTCCCCGAGGGCAGTTTAGCCACCCTGTGAGATCAGCTGGGACACAAGCTACACAACGGCCCAGGAGTAGAGAGCGAGATGGATCTGACCTGAGGGAAAGGCTGCATTGGAAATGTGAGACTTTACCTGAGGCTGTAACATGAGCCAGGACGGGGGTTGGGAGGTGACACCTTTGGCTGGGAGTTTGGTGCTGGCTTGGGAGAGGAAGGGAGGGGGGCAGACAGGGTCTGGCCTCCCTGGCCCGTTTGGAGCTGTGGGGCGAAATGCAGGGAGCCCCAGGCTGGGGTCTAAGCTCCCTGCCCCCCGGAAGGACCCGACTGAGGGGTCCTGGATGTACTGACAAGCTCTGGTTGGACTGTGTTCCTGGCATCTCTAATAAACCTTCTGTTCTACTGGCTGGCTGAGACTCCCAGTGAATCCGGGGAAGAGGGGTGCAGGGCCGGACTCCCCTATACTCCGTGACAACTGGTGGCAGCGGTGGGATGTTCTGCACCCCGTGAACGGCGCTTCCTGCAGTAAGTAACTGGGGAGCAGTAGAACGAAGGGGTGCTAACGAGGACCAGGCGTGCTGAAGGCTCACGGAGGAGCGGTTTCGGGGAGCGGAGGAGCTACGCTTAACCCCTGGGAGTGTGTGTCCAGCGAGAAGGACTGTGCAATGAGGGGGTCCCCCTGGGGGCTACAGTGAGCAGTCCCAGGGGCGGAGGAGCCTGCGGCTTGGCCCTGGGAGAGAGAAGGAATTTTGCAGTGACAGGGTTCCCCTGGGGGTGCCGTGAGTGGACCCAGGGGTGCAGGAGCTGCAGCTCGACCCTGGCAAAGAGGCGGTGACCTGGAGAAGGGCTGGCACACTTGGGGTTCTTCCTGGAAACCGTGGGGAGCTAAGAGCACACAGGCCTGCGAGTCCACAGCAAACTTGGGAGCAGTGAAGTGATGGCGTATCGCCTTCTCCTTAAGAAGAGCATTGTAACCCTGTGCAAAAAGAGAGGGATACCCATTGGAAAGCTCACTAAAGCCCAGTTAATCACGCGGCTGGAGGAAGATGACCATTCCAGGGAGCAGATTTCTGACCCCAATGGGGCTACAGCAGGATCTGGGAGCAGCTGGAGTGATAGCCTGGCATCCCCAAGAGTCTGGTCCCCAACCAGACGGGGGTCTTCACGATCGGGTTCCCCAGCAGGGGATCGGAGACGGATGGGACTGGAGCTGAGTCCGAGAGAGCAAGAGGACGGTGAGAGACAGCAAGAGCCCGAGAAAGACCTACAGAAGAAGCAGCAGCGTGAACTTGTGGTGGTGGAACTGAGAGGCATGGGGGACTGGCCAGGGGTAAGTGGGGACAGATCCCGGGGTGCCAGCTCCGCAGGGAACCTCGATCCTAAATTGCTGCCCCTGGTTAAGGAGGGTGGGGATGTGGAGGCCCACCTCACTGCCTTGGAGCAGGCTGGTGATTGGAACCAGGGAGACCCTGCGGAAAAGCCCCGGGATCTAACCCCCGTGCTGGGTCCCAAGGCCATAAACTCCACCAGCCAGAAGGGTGGGATGGTGGACGGATTTCCACTCCTGGCCCTGGACTCAAGCCCTATGGACCCCCAGTGGAAGCGGAAGCTGATGGTCAATGGAGAGACATTCGGGGGGTGGCAAGACCCCGGGACAGAGAGAATTGTGGTCAGGCCCCGGGTGGTGCACCCCCACCAGCTGCTGGGGGGCTGTGTGACCTGGGTGAGGGTCCCAGGGACGGACCCATTCGCCCTGCCTATGGCCCAGATCCCTGTGCAGACCCAGGAGGGGTCGGGCTGGCTGGTGGTTGGGGGTCTCCAGGATATCAGCGGTGAGGTGCTGTTGGGGGGTGACTGTGTACCTTTGGGACAGGATCCAGGCCCTGTAACGGCCGAGGATTTGAATTTGAACTCAGGAAACCAATTGGCTAAGAGGGAAATGGTCAGTGAAAATGCAAATGACCTGGCTGGCAGGGGGGAGGAGCTGCCAGGCCCCGGTTACCTGCCTGCCTGTAACCAGACCCCTAGGGCGGGGTGGGTCAGAGAGATGCTCCCCACCCCCCTGCACACTGGAGAGGTGGCTCACGCTGGCTCTGATGCTGTGACCAAAGCAGCGAGCTCGCTGCCTGGCCCCACAGGGACAGCCAGGGCAGCGCTGAGCCCGGGGGGAGCAGAGACCCCAGCTGAGTGGGGGAACACACAGGCAGGGCAGGACGGCTGCCAACCAGGCTTGCCTGGTCCAGAGGTGCTGCCGGGAAGTGATTCCACGGCAGGGAGGGAGCCACCAGGGACAGGGCTCAGTGGGGCCGTGACCCCAGGCCTGGCCAGTGAGCTGCAGAGGGATCCCGCTTTGGAGAAGCTAAGGGAACTTGCTGGCCACAGCGCTGCAAACCCCCTTGGGGAAGACTGCAGAGACAGATCCCTGTGGGAGAAGGGATTCCTGTGCCGGGAATGGGCTTCCCAAGGGGAAGTAGAACTGCGGGGAATCAGGAGGCAGCCGGTGGGGCACCCGAAGTATCATCACCGGCTATTATACCTGGTCCAGGGTAAGGGAGAAGATCCCTGGAGGTCCCTGCCCCTCAGGGAGGAACCTTTCCAGAAGGTGGCTATGAATGGGGTGGGCCCCCTCAGCAGGGCAACCCAGTCGGGGAAGAAGTACATTCGGGTGGTGGTAAATTTTGCCACCCGCTACCCCGAGGCGGTACCCTTATCCTCCATTGAAGCGGACACCGTGGCGGATGCGCTGCTGACCATTTTCAGCCGAGTGGGGTTCCCCAAGGAAGTCCTGACAGACCAAGGGTCCAACTTCATGTCGGCCCTGCTCCGGTGCTTGTGGGAGAAATGTGGGGTCCGGCACAGTTGGGCCTCAGCATATCATCCCCAGTGCAATGGGCTGGTGGAGAGAGTTCAGGGGACCATGAGGCTGATGCTGAAGACTTGCATCAATCAGCATCCACAGGACTGGGACAAGTACCTGCCCCACCGATGGCACAAGGAAGTGCCCCAGGAATCACCAGGGGGCTTCCCTTTCAAGCCGTGGTATGGGAGGAGAGTAAGGGGACCCCTAGAACCGGTAAGGGACAATTGGGAGGAGAATGGGGAAGACCCCCTGATGGATCTCTCCCCTGAGATGGGAGCCCATCCTTCCATCAGGTGTCCCCCATTCAGAGTAACTGGGAAAAGAGCCCAGAACCTGGAGAGAGAGGCCAAGGACAGGCTGGCTTTAGAGGCGAACCAGTCATTCAACAGCCCAGGGCTGGCCAAGGCGGAGGCGATCAGAGATTGGCCTGTTCCCCAGACCAAGAAACAGGGCCAGGCCTTTAGCGGGATGGCGGGGTCCCACCAGAGGTTTGTACCCCCCTTTAGCTCCCTAGCTGCCCCCATCACAGAGCTAGGTAAGAAGAGGAAGCCAGACGAGGCAGTCTGGACCGAGCAGGACCAGAGGGCTCTCTGTGCGCTGAAGGAGGCTCTAATCCAGGGCCCTATAGATCGAGTAAACCCAGACCGGGCCAAGCCCTGTACAGTGTTCACCGAAGCCTCAGACACAGGGCTGGGCGTGGTGCTGATGCAGGCCTATGCGAAGCGGGGGAGACGCCCCATCGGGTATCTGAGCAAGGAGCTGCTGCCCTGGAAGCAGAACGGTCCGGCCATAGAGAGGGAATGCCTGGCCATGGGGCAGGCCCTTAAGAAGCAGCAGCCAGATCTATTTGGGTGGCGCTTTACAGTGTATATTCACCACTTCGCCCCGACGTGGCTGCATCCAGGAAAAGGGGCCGATGCCGAGCGGCTGGTGACACAGGCACGTGGTCAGAGAGGGGACCAGATCAAGAGGGAGGCTCTTAACCAAGAGAGCCCGAACTACAGCCCTCCAGACTGGAGCGCTGGGAAAAGACCTGATCTCAGCTTGAACCCCAGGGGTTTTGGGATGGGAAAAGGGCACGGGCCGCATAAACCTTCCCACATGCGGCCTGCGGGTGCCATCCAGCCCACCCGACCTAAGGGGGCTCGTCGAACTGTAACGGCCTGGTGTGACCGGGTTCGAACTTCCCCAGGTCACTAGCTAAAGTGACCCCGCTCAGTTCAGTCTCGAAGGGGGGAGAGATGTGACGGAGTAGAGAGCGAGATGGATCTGACCTGAGGGAAAGGCTGCATTGGAAATGTGAGACTTTACCTGAGGCTGTAACATGAGCCAGGACGGGGGTTGGGAGGTGACACCTTTGGCTGGGAGTTTGGTGCTGGCTTGGGAGAGGAAGGGAGGGGGGCAGACAGGGTCTGGCCTCCCTGGCCCGTTTGGAGCTGTGGGGCGAAATGCAGGGAGCCCCAGGCTGGGGTCTAAGCTCCCTGCCCCCCGGAAGGACCCGACTGAGGGGTCCTGGATGTACTGACAAGCTCTGGTTGGACTGTGTTCCTGGCATCTCTAATAAACCTTCTGTTCTACTGGCTGGCTGAGACTCCCAGTGAATCCGGGGAAGAGGGGTGCAGGGCCGGACTCCCCTATACTCCGTGACACCCAGCCCTTCCCGCCTCGCCCAGCCCACGCCCAAAGCTCCCGTGCTGGGAGTCTCGGCTGGCACCTGGGCACGGAGCCCATCATCACAGTGCCGGGCTGCTCGGGCACAGAACTTCCAGCTCTGCTACCCAACTCCCCACACGCCCGCCGGCTGGGGCCAAGCACAGCGCCAAGGCGGGATGCAAATCCCTCCACTCGGGTTGCCTGACAGGGATTTGCACGTTCAATCGCTCTCCGACAGGCCCGGGCCCCCTGCCCCGAGGGGGGCGCCATGCGCCAGAACTAGGCACCTTCCAGAGAGAGACAGACAGACCCACTTCCGTCAGCTGCCACAGCGCTGCCCAGGAGAACGGGCGCAGTCGGAACTGGCCCCTCCACTCCCCATGGGGGCTCCACTTCCCCAGCCACCCCGACTCCACTGGGAGCCAAGCACAGCAGGATGCGGCGTCTGAGCGCACTGGCCAGGGTGGGGACCCACCTTCTCCTAGGGCCAACAGAACAAGCAACTGAGCAGCTTCCCACCCACACGGGGCCGCTGGCCCGTTCACTAGCCCAGGCTGCAGGCCTGGCTTGGAGCGACGCCGCATCGTTAGCCCGCTCTTAGCTTTAGCCAGACTCCCCTGAGCCTTGGGTCTGCAGGGAGGGGTGGCTTGCTTGCATAGCAGCTTGCAGTCAGCAGATAACAGAGGGGACCCCAGATTCTCCCAGGCAGACAGGGCTCTCAAAAAGCCATGTCCTTCCCTGGGAGCAGGCAGGGGGATGGGCCCTGGGGCAGGACCCCTCCGTTTGCTCTGCCTTGGGACAGCAGGGACAGCCTGGCTCTGGCTGAGCAGGTGGCCATGGGGAGGGGTCCTGTGCCCTCGGCGGCACAGGACCACGTCACAGCCCTCGGCGAGCCCCCACCCCGCTGCCGCGCGGAGCCCAGACACTCCAGCGGCGGTCCAGGCTGAGCCGGTGCAGAGGTGCTCTGAGACACACTGAACGGCACTGGGGCATGGAGGGTGATCGCTGAGTGTCCCGGAGCAGTCACGGGACCGTTCTAGAGGGCTGTGGGTGCGGCGGACAAACCCGAGAGCTCAACCCCGGGGCCAGCCAGGCCTCACAGACCACCTGGCCCATCCGCTGGTTCCACTCACGGGAGCCCAACGCGGCTCCCAGCACTTCCCAAAGCCTCTCAGTGGAGAGGAGTGAGTCTGCAGCCCGTGCCCCAGTGGTGGGAAATCCCCTGCAGGCTGGTCCTATGGGGCTCAGCAGCTGTGAGCCAACCCGGAAGAGTCTGGGTTAGAGCAGGACCATGGGGGAGCATGTCACCAAGGGGGTGGAGCCAGAGGGACGTGGCCGGGCACGAGAGGGTGGGCAGCACGTACGCAGACTGGAGCCAGGCCCACCAGGCCCCACTGCTGGGAGAGCGGCTCAGCCGGGTGCTCAGAGGACCAGTGCCCCCACTCCAGGAGGGGACAGACGCTGGCACTAATCAGACCCACTGGGGCAGCCAGGAAGCTCCCTCCTCCCGCCATGGCTGAGACATGCCAGGGGAGGCACGTTCACCCAACCCGCTCAGAGGGAGATGCCTGCCCAGGAACCCAGAGCTCACCTCCTGCTGGGGCTTCCTGTCCGGCTCCTTGTGCTCAGCTCTGGGGGCCTTTTCCTTCCTGGGCGTCGGTGGCTTCACGCCCACCTTGCGCTGAGCTTTGGAGACAAAGGTGCTGCTCAGGTCCAGCTCGTCCTGGGGAGGGGGACACGGTGTCAGGCTGGGTGGGCAGGGACACCAATCCAACGTCACGCCCTGCGGGCTGCATGAGCAGCAGACACCTGGCCCCAGAGGCAGCGGGTGCCTTGGCCCCTGGCCCCCAGCCATCGCCGAGCCAGCTGACCCCGACTTTCCCAGCCCAGCCATTCCGTCTAGGCAGGCCGGGTGAGCGCCAGGCCCTGCCCAAAAGCAGGCCAGGGCCACAGCCCAGCACACCCAAGCCTCACCTCCGTCTCCTCCTCGGTGCTCATGTCTCCACTCCTGACCTGGACCCTGGCTCCCTCCCCTCTCCTGGGAGCTGGGACCTCGCTGGGATCTCTCCGGGAGGGGCTGGAGTCCAGGGGCCCCTTCCGCAATGACGTCCCGGCACCTTCCTCCTCCGCGTCGCCATTCAGACAAGGTTCATTCTGCAAGGAGAGCGCCGGCCCATGAGATCACAGCTCCGCTGGCAGCCCCCCCAGGATGGGAGAGCTCTGCCCCCGGCACCCACCCGCCAGACTCCCCTGGGAGGGGAGAGCCCAGCCCAGCCCAGCGCTCACGGCTCACAGCCCCTCCTCTTCTCGGACACACGGGAACCAAGAGCGCTGCTCCTCGGAAACGTGGCTCTGAGCCCGCTCCCAAGCGCGGGGATGGCAGAGCAGGCTGCCCAGAGAGCAAGGCGCTCCCCAGCCACGTACCGACTTCATCTCGGGCTTCGATTCTTGTTCTAGTTTTTCTTGCCTCTTCCGGTCTTTCTGCCTCTGGAAGCCAAAGAGAAACGAGTGAGCTCCAAAGAGCTGGCCCTTCCCCAGCCAGGGGCTCTGGCCCCGCTCCCTCCCGGGACAGGCTGCACCAGCTTCCGAGTCACTGCTGACACATTTGGTAGAGCAGTCAGCTCACCCTCCTGGGGCCAGGGGCCACCCAGCACCATGCACCCCCAAGGGACCGCCAGGGCAGGTTCTGTGCGGAGCAGGGCAGCCAGCCAGGCTCCTCCGGCAAGGGGAACGGAACTGAGACAGGCTCTCCTGCAGAGCTTGGACGCAGGGCAGCCTGGGCGTGAGAGGACCCCAGGGAAGGGAAGGCACCGGTACAGCCTGGCCAGCACTCCCTGCTCCACACTGACCGGAGAGTCCCACCCATGCGTGCGATGGCTGCACGATCCAAGAGACACTCCCAGCTCTGGCCCCAGACTCCATTCAATCTACCCGACACACCACCCCTCTCCTATGGGACTGCTTTACACTAATCTCCCCATGGAGTATAAGGAGGGGACTGAGCTCAACATGGCCCCTTCCCACAGACTGAGAGATGAAGCTGGAGAGCTCAAAACACGGGGCAACTGGGTAGCAGAGAAAACAGAAGTTTGCCCTCCACAGGATCCGTCAGGCTGTGCAGCACAGGTGGTTGGCGGGAGGGGGAAGGTCTCCCCACAGCTGGAATCGCTGCACCCCCGATCTGTCACGAGCCAGGCTGGGAGACCCCGGATTTAAGTGCCAGCAGAGTGCCCTTGCCTCGCTGGCATGACAGAGGCTGAGTTTGCTGTCACATCCATTTTGCCAACAGACCTGGTATGGGCCCCAAACAAACCCATCTCCTGGCCGCAGCCTCCCTGCCCTGCTTGGGGGTGGGAGAACGGCATGTGCGCTGCTGCGGGGGAGGCAAGCGCCGTGACGTGCTGGTGAGATGCACACCCCATGCCCGGGGGTCATCGGCCAGGCTGAGAACGCAGAGGAGGAAGCAGGCATGCCAGGCGGCTGGGACGGCAGCGGGAGCGGAGCGCACAGCCCTGGGCACTCACCTTCTTCTTAAGTCTTTTCTTCTCTGCTTTCCTTTTAACTCGCTCCTCCTCAGCTACCAGCTCCTTGGCGTTCTTCTCCGCTTCCTGGGGAGAGACCCACACCAGCTGGGCACAGCCCTACCCAGCAGCCAGCCCTTCCCAACTGGGGGCAGGGGCACACCACGGGACCCGAGAGTCCCTACCCCCAAGGCAGTCACAGGTGATGACCAGCTAGGGGTGGCAGCTGTGAGAAGGACCCCTTCCCCCACAGGAAATCACACTGCAGTGAGAGCAGAACCAAGGTCTAGAGCAAAGAGTCAGGGTAGACCGGCAGCTGAACATGTGCTCCGGGTAGGGCCATGCTGGATCTAAGAGGGGAGCGTGGGTTGATGGGCAGGCAGAGGGGCAGCAAGCAGGAGCCAGGAGTCAGTGCAACACTCGCTGGGACAGCGGGCCCACGGCTGGAGTCTCCACTTTCAAAGGGACGGTGACAAACTGGAAAGGGATCAGGGAAGAGCTACAAGGATGCTCTGAGGGCTGACCTTTGAGCAGCTCAGTCTATTCAGCTTATCCAAGAAAGCGTTCTGAGGGGACTACGAGTACCTCCTCCACGGGGAGGAGACCTCGGAGCACACACGGGCAGGGTGAGAGCCAATGGCTAGGAGCCGAAGCAAGACAAATTCAGACTAAGTTTCAGCGGGGCCACGGTGCACTCTGTCTTTCTAAGGGAGTCTCTAGCTCAGCCAAACGTCTGGGGCTGGATGCAGGAATCCCTGGGTGGCTCTCTGGGCTGGATGGTCCAATGCTCTCTTCCGGCCTAACAGCTAGAAAGCTTTCCCTGGGGCAGGTTCTCTCACTACCGCTACGGCAGGGGCTTTTGCACCTTGCTCTGTAGCAGCTGGAGATAGGCTCCGTGGAGCCCTAGGCTGATCCGGGACGGGGATCCCGGTCTGCACCCTGGCGAAATTCGAGGGCGGCTCACTCTACATCCACGCTCAGCAGTGGCCCCTCGGGCTGGTCAAAGGTAGCACTGACAGTCCTCCACCCCTTCCCCCCCACTCTGCTCTGCAGCCCGGACACCATCAGCAGGTTCTCCCGCGGAGGATTGGCAGAGATGCAGGAAGGAGCACAGTGGACAAAACCCTTAGGAAATGCATGGAGGGCCCCCAGGGCACTGTGACAGGGTGCTGGGCACGAACTGCTGAGCCAGCCCCCATTAAGGGAGGTAAATTGAAGCTGGCTAGAGAAACCTGCGCATGATTGGCAAAGGGGAAACAGCTGCCAGCTTGATTAGCCCAGGGCTGCATAAAAGCCTCAGAGGAAGGAAGCCAATGGGGGCAGACAGAGAGTGGAAGCTCTTCTCTCTTGGCTGCGAAGGCTGGGAAGTCCCTCGGCCTGAAACCCCCCTGCTGTATGTGGTGAGAAGGTGGTGGGGTTTCACGCTGTAAGTAACCTGCACTGGTGATTGCTGAGCCAGGTCTCGGAGTGGTTTTTGGAGCAGAGCAGGGGCAGGAGCAAAGGGGGCCCTGCTACACCCTGTTACACGGACCCGGTGGGGGAGAGGATGGACAGCCCAGGGGAACGGAAGGGAAAGAGAACGACCCCGGGGCTCTGCTCACCTCTGCGGTCACCCGCTGCCTCTGGGGCAGTTTCAGGTCCAGCAGCTGATAGTCCAGCAAGCTCTGGGATGGGGGCGCTGGGGAGCTGTCCTTGCACAGGAAGGATTTCCTGAAGCCACAGAAGGTGCCAGGGACTGAGTCCTCATCAGTCTTTGCATCGCACTCCTTGCTGGAATCGTCCCACTTCTCCTCCTCCTCCTCCTCGTAATACTCCCCATCGTTGTCGTAGTAATAGCAGAGGTCTTCGTCCGAGTCTGCAGAGGGAGTGCACGGCAGGCGCTCAGCCCCACGCAGCTATGGCTTGGGCTTCCCATTCCCTGTGCTGTACCACGCCCCCGTCAGGTCCCAGCCACTCTCCAGAGAGGGTCCCCAGTGCATGACTCCACCAGCCTGTACCTCCCAGGGAGCGGAGCTCTCGATGCGTCTCCTCACTCCAACCCCCTTAGTCCCCAGCACTCCCCAGGCCTCAAGTGATCAGGGAAGGAGCAGCCCCATCTCAAAACCAAAACACGGAAACAAACCAACTCCCCCCAACCTCCCCCCCGAGGGAGGAGCCTGAGATTCCATAGACCCCAAGGCCTTCCGTACTGCTGTCAATCTGCCATGGGAGGTGCCCAGACTCTGTGGTGATGGGCAGGGGGTGGGCTTGTCAGGACGGGGCCAGAGGGGATGGGAGATTCCTGGCAGTTCAGAATCCCAGCTTGGGAAGGGCTCTCACTCTGGAGAAGCATCGTTCACAAGTCCCCCAAAGGACCTCGAAACCGCAAAGAAAAAACTGCAAGGCCACATCACAGAGCCGAGGTCAAAGGAGTCAGGCTTACAAGGGTAAAAATAGCAGTGCAGAACTTCCCCCTCAGGCTGGAGCCTGGCCTAGGATGCCAGCCTCCAGCCCAAGCAGGAACAGCCTCATTGCTGTTTGAAGCCCTGTAGTGCAAGCCCAAGTCAATTGAGCTGGGCTCTGAGACTCGGGGCCGTGGGTTTTGCTCTGGAGTGGAGACGTACTCCTAGAATGTGGATGAATTTCCTTCCCCGCTGGGTTTTAGCAGGGCCGGGATGATCTGCTGACAGGCTCCCGCCCCATACATGCCTCCAGGCCAGGTAATGTCCCAATGCCCAGGGCTGGGGCGCTGACTAGCAGGTGTTTAGATGGGTATTCGCTACCCAGCCCCTCAGATTCTAACCCTGCCGGGATCGCTCACAAACTGCGAGGGGAAAGAGCACCCAGCTGACTCCTCTGCTTCTACCCTGCAGCAGTGGCCCAAGAGACTACTCTCCCAGCATGCAGTGCTCCATCTGGACCCAAGTAGCCTGAATTGCACACTGGGAACTGTAGTCTTCCAGGGCCTTGTGTACTTGAGAAGAAAAAAGCAGCTACAACAGGCCCCCTTGTGGCAGCCTCATCAGAGGCAAAGGACTTCTCGGCCCATGCAGCCTGAACCCCACCTGATTCTCCCAGGGCAGGGTGAGGCACTTGACAGAAGGCAGGGGGCATCGTTCGGAGAGAGCTTCCAGGCCAGGGCTGTGGGACTGGCCCCTCTCGGCAGCGCTGGCTTGTCCCCGCAGGGTTCCCGAGCACTTTGCCAAGAACATAACATAAGAGCGGCCGCACTGGGTCAGACCAAAGGTCCCTCTAGCCCAGTGTCCTGTCTTCCGACAGTGGTCAATGCCAGGTGCCCCAGAGGGAATGAACAGAGCAGGTGATCATCAAGTGATCCATCTCCTGTCGCCCATTCCCAGCTGCTGGCAAACAGAGGCTTGGGACACCATCCCGGCTAATAGCCATTGATGGACCTATCCTCCATGAACTTATCTGGTTTGTTTTTTTTAACCATGTTATAGTCTGGGCCTTCACAACATCCTCTGGCAAGGAGTTCCACAGGTTGACTGTGCATTGTGTGAAGCAATCAAACAGGGCTCATGGAAGCAGGGGTGAGAACGAGTGAGGAGGGTGAAGCCTGCCCGCAGCAGGGATACGCCAGGGTCCCGAGCACGGCAGCGCCTCATACAAGCACCAGAAACCGGTGGACTGTTAGCACCGCAGGGGTGGAGCCAGGAGGGGCTGGGGATTGCTCTACCTGAGGAGACAGGCTGATTCCACAGGAACAGGGGACATGCTGCTTCCAAGAGCTTCTGACCCCACAAGGTACACCCAGGAAAGCTCCTGACTCCCCTTCCCCACCCCCTCGTACCTGCTATCTCCCCGGCTTTACACTTCATGGCACTGTTGGGGGGGCCGTACAGATTCTCCAACATCAGCTTCTCCATCAAGGTGTTGAGATCCTAGGAGAAGGAACCACAGCTAGTGACTCAGGGTCTCCAGCAGTCCTCGCCAGGTCCCTCAGCACCTCCCCAAGCTCACTGCCGTGCCCTCCCGTTACAGCTGCCCCCGCCGGGTCCGTTAGCGCCTCCCCAAGCTCACTGCCGTGCCCTCCCGTTACAGCTGCCCCCGCCGGGTCCCTTAGCGCCTCCCCAAGCTCACTGCCGTGCCCTCCCGTTACAGCTGCCCCCGCCGGGTCCCTTAGCGCCTCCCCAAGCTCACTGCCGTGCCCTCCCGTTACAGCTGCCCCCGCCGGGTCCCTTAGCGCCTCCCCAAGCTCACTGCCTTGCCCTCCCGTTACAGCTGCCCCCGCCGGGTCCCTTAGCGCCTCCCCAAGCTCACTGCCGTGCCCTCCCGTTACAGCAGCCCCCGCCGGGTCCCTTAGCGCCTCCCCAAGCTCACTGCCGTGCCCTCCCGTTACAGCTGCCCCCGCCGGGTCCCTTAGCGCCTCCCCAAGCTCACTGCCGTGCCCTCCCGTTACAGCTGCCCCCGCCGGGTCCCTTAGCGCCTCCCCAAGCTCACTGCCGTGCCCTCCCGTTACAGCTGCCCCCGCCGGGTCCCTTAGCGCCTCCCCAAGCTCACTGCCGTGCCCTCCCGTTACAGCTGCCCCCACCGGGTCCCTTAGCGCCTCCCCAAGCTCACTGCCGTGCCCTCCCGTTACAGCAGCCCCCGCCGGGTCCCTTAGCGCCTCCCCAAGCTCACTGCCTTGCCCTCCCGTTACAGCTGCCCCCGCCGGGTCCCTTAGTGCCTCCCCAAGCTCACTGCCGTGCCCTCCTGTTACAGCTGCCCCCGCCGGGTCCCTTAGCGCCTCCCCAAGCTCACTGCTGTGCCCTATTACAGCAGCCCCCGCCGGGTCCCTTAGTGCCTCCCCAAGCTCACTGCTGTGCCCTATTACAGCAGCACACAACTTGCAGCTCTGGTCAAATCAGACATAAGAAGCAGGAGTGAGCTGCTCCCACAGCCTTGGCCCAGGCTCCCCATCCCCTCCTGCAAACCAGGCAGTCAGAGCACAGGTGCCTTCCAGCCCAAGAAACTCAGCTAGACCCAGGAGTCTGGCTGGGAAGGTGGGAGCCCCATGATCCCCTTGGGGGATACACCCCACACACTCCCTTGAAGGCAGAGGGATAGCAGACACATACCTCTTCCTTGTGGTGCTCTAAGTTGGGGCCACAGCCATACCTGGTGAGCAGGCTGAGGGGTAAGTGCCCCGGCGGGAAGGGCCCTGGAAGACAGCAGCTGTGAGCAAGCAGCCAAGCGGCCAGAACCGAACGTGAATGTGCACAGGGTCAGGAAGGGCAGGTAACAGACCGACCCACCTGCTGTGCAGAGAGCTGCCTGCTGATGCTCGGCCCAAGCACCCCCCTCCCCATCTCCCAAGGTGACACCCACCTAACACCCCTGCATCAGGCCCAATGTATCTCCTCACCGCTCGCTCACTCAGGGGGAGTGACCCAGGTAGGCCACCCCCCCAGCCGGCACCGGGGGCAACAACACTTTCTCCCCCACCACAGGGTGGGTGCACCCTCCCACGCCCTGAGCAGAACAGCCTGGGGCTCGGCCCCTCAGATCCCCCCCAACTGCCCCAACCCCCCCGCACCCGGCCCCTCAGTCCCCCCCCCCACTGCCCCAACCCCCCCGCACCCGGCCCCTCAGACCCCCCCCCACTGCCCCAACCCCCCCGCACCCGGCCCCTCAGACCCCCCCCCCACTGCCCCAACCCCCCCGCACCCGGCCCCTCAGACCCCCCCCCCCACTGCCCCAACCCCCCCGCACCCGGCCCCTCAGACCCCCGCCCCACTGCCCCTCAGACCCCCACACACTCACCTCGGTCCGGCACCCCGGGGGCTCCCGCCTCCCCGAGTCCCGCGTTCGGCATCAGCCCAGAGAGGAGCAGCCTCCCACCCACACCGGAAACACCCCCCTCAGCCCAGCCCACCCCACAATCCTCTGCGCCGCCCCATGACCGGAAACAGTCACAGGAGTCCGCCCTGCTGGCGGACCGGAACCTGTTATCTGATGACGCCATCTTTGTTAGGGGCGAAGAGAGCCCGTGAGCCCTGAGCTCGCCATCTTTGTTAGGGGCGAGGAGAGCCCATGAGCCCGCCATCTTTGTTAGGGGGCGAAGAGTGCCCGTGAGCCCTGAGCCCGCCATCTTTGTTAGGGCGCGAGGAGAGCCTGTGAGCCCTGAGTCCGCCATCTTTGTTGGGGGCAAGGAGAGCCCTGACCGCCATCTTTGTTAGGGGCACGTCAGCCGGCTGGTTCCTGGGGCTCCACGTGCATTTGGGCACCGCAGAGAGGAAGCTGCGCTGGGCCAAACAGCAGCACAGGCCAGGCCAGTGGTGCCCAAACATTCCCCCCCACCAGGAAAGGGATCTGTTCCCTGCTCCCCATTACTGCCCCTTGGCTCTGCACAGGAGCTTGGGCTGACAGCCAAGCCGGGGGGCTTACCTAGGGATGGGGGAGTTCTGGAGCTAGAGACGGAGCTGGTCTGGGGTACAGAGGGGCTGGGTGGCTCTCCCTCCCCACCCTCTGCGGGGGCTGGCCCAGGTCCTGAAGAGTGTCAACCCCACACCCAGTTTGGGGACCACTGGGCTAGGGACACTCAGAGCATGGGATTGCATCCCTGATGGCTAATAGCCACTGATGGACCTATCCTCCATTAATTTATCTAGTTATTTTTTAACCCTGTTATAGTCTTGGCCTTCGCAACATCCTCTGGCAAGGAGTTCCACAGGTTGACTGTGCGTTGTGTGAAGAAATACTTCCTTTTATTTGTTTTAAACCTGCTGCCTATTAATTTCATTGGGTGAGCCCTAGTTCTTGTGTTCTGCGAAGGAGTAAAGAACACTTCCTTATTCACTTTCTCTACACGAGTCATGATTTTATAGACCTTTATCGTATCCCCCCTTAGCCATCTCTCTTCTAAACTGAACTGTCCCCGTCTTCTTAATCGCTCTTCATACAGAAGCTGTTCCATACCCACAATCACTTTGTTGCCCTCTGTACTTTCTCCCATTCTAATCATTTTTTTCAGATGGCGTGACCAAAACACCGCACAGTATTCGAGGTGTGGGCAAGCCCAGTGCCCAGGGGGAACCCTACAACAACACATGGGGTGGGCAGGCCCAGTGTTCACGGGGCACCCTACAATCACACACGGGATGGGCAATTGAGGACAATACTGTGACTGCAGGCAGGAAGCTAATGTGAGTTTGCGGTTCCCCAGCACCCAGGCGGGATCCTCCGAGGGTTGGATGTGCTCAGAGGGCTGCTCCAGAGAGGACTGCCTGCCTGCCCCCACTCAGGGACTGCCTGGATTAGGAGCTGATTAGAGCTGCTATTAAGCTTATTGCTCTCTGGCTTTAGCAGCAGGCAGCTTCCTGGGGCTGTTGCTGACCCACCATGGACAAGGAGAGCAGCATAGAGAGAAGCCACAGGAAGGCCTACCTTGAGGTGAGGACTGGGGGGAGCCCTGTGTCTTTTTGGGGTGCCAGTGGGAGCAGGGGACTGAGGCCAGTCACTGGGGATTGGAGGGAAGGCTGAGCTAACCCTACAGCAGCCCTGTTACATGGGGCACCAGCTGGCACAGGGAGTTTGCCCCCTGGGGGGCTGGGTGTTTCTCAGGCCAGGCAAGGGGGTGAATGTCTCCAACACACCACAGCCCTATGGGTGGGATCGCTGGCGAGCACTGAGCTGACTAGGGAGCCAAGAGGGTTCTTCCCCAGGGACAGACACATCTGTGGCTGGACTCCAAGTAGCTTGATTTGCCATATAAGTAACTGAGGAGGACCCCAGGCTGGGACAACATGAACAAGGGAGAGGGGATCCCCAGCATCCTGCCCCCCTAACCCTTCATCTGCCCAGACACCCCCTGAAATTCTCCCCCCAACCCAGCAAGAGGGAAACAAGTCACTATAACCCGTCGCCAGCCACGCAGTGTCCTCTGGAGAGAGGGGTGGGCTGGGAGCTAGGCCCTGGCGTCGGGATCCCAATGCACACCAACGAGCCTGGCCTGCGGCAGGCCTGCCCCATGCCTTAGTTTCCCTCTGTAAAGTGGGGGCAGTGCTGTTGCCCTGCAGGTGGGGGGTTAGTTAGTTACCCAGGATTAGTTGGTCTGCAGAGAGCTCTGAGAACTGACACACGGGGTTAGGTGGGTTCTCATGGAGACCGACACCAGTGCGGAGCTCTGCAGGAAAGGGGCACCGAGTCACGACCAAAGCTGCAAGGAGTCCTGGCCCCCAGCCCGTATGCACTATGCCCCTCTGGGGAGCTGTCAGTGGGAACAGCTCCCCCCAAGCACCAGGAAAGCCAGGAGCAGCACCAGGTTCAGCTACCTCCTGCCACAAACCCATTGGTCCTGCGCCTCGACACAGCCAGGGCAGGGCAAGGGAGTGGGCAGCGAGGTCATGCAGGGGCCCCACTCCCACAGCCCAAGCTGGGAGCCAGGCTTCCCGCAGGCGTGCGCGTGCGGTGGGAGGGGGAGCTCTAGTTGTGGGGGAGGAGAAATGGGTAATGGGGAAAGCCCAGCCGTTGGCCCCAGGGCTGAGGGACTGACTCCTGGCCCTTGCTGCCCACCTGCCCCACCCCAGCTGTGGAGTCCAGGTCTCTGGCTCCCTAGTTTGGCGCCTCCCACCCCTCTGCCAGGGAGAGCGTGGCCTGTCCTGGCTCCCGTGTTTCTTCTGACCAATAAGAAACTGACCCCTTCTGCCCCCCCTTCCCTGCTCCTTCATTGCTGCACCCCTCGGCCCCTTCTCCCCTCCATTGCCATACCTCTCCATCCCCTTTCACTGCACCCCTCGGCCCCTTCTCCCCTTCCCCATTGCTGCACCCCTCATCTCTCTTCATTGCAACCCCACCCCTTCTCCCCTTCCCTGCACCCCAAAACCCCTTTCACTGGACCCCTGTCCCTTCTCCCCCATCACTGTACTCCTGTGCCCCCTTCCCTGCACCCCACCCCTTCTCCCCTCCCCCATTGCTGTACCCCTCTGCACCCTTACCTGCACCCTCTTCACTGCACCCCCATTGCGGCACCCCTCAGCCCCTTCTCCCCATCTCCATTGCTGCACCCCTCCATCTCCCTTCCCCAAAACCCCTTTCACTGCACCTCTGTCCCTTCTCCCATTCCCCATTGCTTTCCTGCAACTCTCTACCCCCCACTTCCCTGTGCCCCCTTTGCTGCACCCCCATCTCAGCACCCTTACATCCCCTTTCACTGCACCCCACCCCTTCTCCCGTTCCCTAAACCCCCACCCCCTTTCACTCTCCACCGCTTCTCCCCTCCACCCTCCTTCCCCTGCACCTCTCTGCCCCCTTCTCCCCTCTGCCCTCCTGCAGCTGCCACACCTCCATCCTGCGGAGCAGCCTCCTGAACGCCAGCCAGGCCTGTGGGTTACACACACGTTGCCACAAATCGGGACGCACCGGGGGCGGGGGTGGCTTCCCTAGGTGACGGGGTGGGTGCGCAGCCCTGTCCCTGGGTCGGAGGCGCGCTCTGGGCTCAGGCGGATGGACGTGCCGGCAGAGTGCTGGGGCTGAGCTATTGGTCTTGATTTCTGCGGGAATGTGACAGAAGAAATCGGCAGCCAGGCCTGTCGTGCTGGCTGTAGGCCTGGAGGGTTGCAGGGAAGGGGGTGGGCTGGAGGGGGAGAAGGGGCGGAGGGGTGCAGGGAAGGGGAGAAGGGAGCAAAGTGGTGGGGGGGGGGGAGCCAGAGAACTGGGTTGGGCAGCTGGGGCCAGGAGTCAGTCCCTCAGCCCTGGGGCCAACCGCTGGGCTTTCCCCATTACCCATCAACCCCCCACACACACCTAGAGCCCCTCCCGCATCGTTAAACCCGGTCCCAGGGGAGGCGCTTCCCCCAGGAGCTTCCTCCCAGGAGGACAGCTGATAGATCCCGAGCCCAGCAGGGACCAGTGTCATCTCTGTGGCCTCTCTAGCAAAGCGCAGGTCTCTGACCGCTTCAGCTTCCTCGCCCCTTCCCTGCCCGCCCGCCCCACGGCGCAGGTCTCTGACCGCTTCAGCTTCCTCGCCCCTTCCCTGCCCGCCCCACAGCGCAGGTCTCTGACCGCTTCAGCTTCCTCGCCCCTTCCCTGCCCGCCCACCCCACAGCGCAGGTCTCTAACCGCTTCAGCTTCCTCGCCCCTTCCCTGCCCGCCCCACAGCGCAGGTCTCTGACCGCTTCAGCTTCCTCGTCCTTCCCTGCCCGCCCCACAGCGCAGGTCTCTGACCGCTTCAGCTTCCTCCCCCCTTCCCTGCCCGCCCCTGCTCCTGGGGAGTTGGGGGAGGGCAGCGCTGATGAAGCCAAGCCCGTCCAGCGGCTTTTCCTGGGGCAGGAGATGAGTGATCCCAGCACATGCACACCTGCCCTGCCCCCACCCCCACCCCGACCTACACGCACACACCCCCACCCATGTGTGCACACAGCCCATCGCACAGGTGCACGCACACTCTAACACTTGCAATGCAGGCACCGCCCAGCCTGGCACTGGCACACCTACCCCGACACGCACACACCTACCCTGACACGCACACACCTACCCTGACACGCGCACACCCCAGACATGGCAAGTGACCCTGCTCTGCTTTGGAGAACGTCACAAATCTTTGCAAGAACACGGCAGAAGCCCCAGCAGACCCAAGGCATGGCCCCTCCCCGCTCGGGCTCTCCCTCCCTTCCTCGCTAGCCCCCTGGGGTCACCCCAGCAGCTGCCCTCCACACCCCAGCGCCTCTGAGCTCAGCACGAACTCAAGGGGAGGGTCAGCAACACTGAGCCTGGACCTGGCTTCCCCAGGCTGGGAGCTCAGGGAGTTTCAGGAATTCGTTCTTCCAGAGCAATGCCCCGGTGGGGTTACCAGGCGCCCCTGCTCCCTCAGAGAGCGGATCCTGTGTGTGTTCAGGGAGGCCTGGCTGGCTGGGCTAACTAGGCCACGCAACTGACCCGGTGGCACACACTAACCGAGGAGACTGGCAGGGATTAGACCTCAGGATACTCTTGGCTTTCAGTCCGCTCCCTTCATGCATAAAGCAGCCACGGAGTAAGGGGCTGGCAGTGCCTGGGAGACCTTTGGGCTGGTGTCAGCCATACTAGAACGGGGAACAGAAGCATAGAAATAGACACTCCTTGCTAACCTGACTCTCCGCCCTGTGCACTGGAGCAGCCAGTGGGCACACACACCTACGCGGCAGGCCTGCCTCCTGGTTGCTGCACATCAGTCTAGTTGGCAAAGTGCAAAGGTCCCATAACCCAGGCTGTGCAGGGAGGGAGGGGAGAGCCCCAGCTGACGGCCAGCCCAGCCACCCTGGCTTTTCGCCTCCCTCCCTGCTAAGTCCTTACCCAGTCCTTGGGTGAGTTGTTTCTGGAAGGGCCTGGGGCATGCTAGGCAGAGAAGGCCCGACCGGTCTCTGCCCCAAAGAGCACACTATGGGGCAAGTAGCAGCACAGCCCCGGCAGTCACTGGCTACACCAACTTATCCAGGGGGCCCAGGCACAGATTCCGCCCAGTACCTTCTGCAGGGGGCATCATAAGTTATGGGGAACATGGGGGTCTCTACCAGTGTGTTGCAGAGGGTTCTGCATGGGGAGCCAGGGGGGTTTGGCCAGAGGCATCACAGTGGGGCTCTGTAGGGGGCATTTCAGGGGGTTCGGCAGGGAGCTCTGTAGGGGGATTGTGAGGGGTCATCGGGGGGCTCTGTAGGGGGTTCAGCAGGGGGCGCTCTGGAGAGTGTCATGGGGGGCTCTGTAGGGAGTGTCGCAGGAGGCTCATGGGGGCTGTTGGGGGGGGTGGTTCAGCTGGGGTGTTGCAAGGGGCCCTGGGGACGGTGTTACGGGAGGCATTGTAGGCGCTTTGTAGGGAGTGTCGTGGGGGCATCACGGGGGTTCAGTCAGGGGTGACATAAGGGTCATCATGGGGGGCTCTGCAGGGGTGTCGAGAGGATTCAGTCAGGGGTGACATAGGGGGTTTATCGGGGACTCTGTGGGGTGTCATGGGTGGTTCAGTCAGGGGTGACATAAAGGGGTTCATGAGGGGCTCTGTGGGGGTGTCATGGAGGATTCAGTCAGGGTGACATAGGGAGTTCATGGGGGTTCTGTGGGAGGTGTCATGGGTTCAGTCAGGGTGACATAGGGAGTTCATGGGGGGCTTTGCAGGGGTATCATGGGGGGTTTAGTTGGGATGACAGGGGGTTCATGCAGGGACATCATAGGGGGTTCAGTGGGGTGACGGGTTTATGGGGGGCTCTGTGGGGGTGACACAGGGGTTCAGTCAGGGTGACGGGGGAATCATGGGGAATTCATGGGGCATTCAGTGAAGGGTGACATGGGGGGGCTCTGAGGGGTTCAGTCGGGGGTCTCCCGGGGGGCTCGTGGCAGGGGCACGGTCTGGCTGGTTGTAGACGGTGCAGCAGGGAGTTCCACGGGTTAGCAATGGTGGGGCCTCTCCCTGAGCCATGCCCCACAGCCCAGCCCCGCCCCGTCCACCGAGGGGCAAACCGGGCGAGGGAGGGGCAGATACAACCTCTAGGCCCCGCCCATCGCCGTCCTTACGTGGCCAGACACCGAGTTCACTTATCACGTGACAGAGCGGGTGGGGGGGGCAGAAGCAGGCGGACCCTCGTCACGTGCCAGTTCCTAGCGCGCTGATTGGGTCTTGGCGCTCGGTTCCCCGGCCCGGGCTGGGGGCGGTTGGGCGAGCGGCGGCTGCCGGTGAGTGTCGGGGCCGGGGTGGGGCCGGCGCGGCCGCCGCTCTGCGGCCACTAGGGACCCCGGCGCCGGGCTCGGGCGGCCGTGGAGGTGCTGGTTACCATGGCTACCGGGGACCGCCTTGTGCCTGCTGAAGTGCCCGGATGGAATTGGCGGTTTCCCATGGGGGCGGGGCCAACTCCGGGCAAGCCACGCCCCCTGGTCTCTTGCCCCCGCCCAGCCACCCCCCACCCCCATTCTCTTTCCCCCCCCCTCCAGCCACCTAGGGCCCAGAGCTGCAGGACAGGGAGGCTTTGGGAGGGTGGCGATGGGGGGACTTGTGGCCCCCCAGCAGGGAAAGGAGCCAGGCCGGTGCTCCAGGGACTGACAGCGGGGGGGGGGAGTTGTGGCCCCCCAGCAGGGAAAGGAGCCAGGCCGGTGCTCCGGGACTGACAGCGGGGGGGGGGGGGAGTTGTGGCCCCCCAGCAGGGAAAGGAGCCAGGCCAGTGCTCCAGGGACTGACAGCGGGGGGGGGGGGGGGGAGATGTGCCCCCAGCACCCCCCAAAGTCTGGGATCTGCAGGGCCCCCCTTCACAGCCCTGCTTCCCCCCCTATAATCACCCCCCACCCCAGACCTGCTGCTCCCCCGGCCCGGGCTGAAGCGTGTGGGGACCTGTGTCCGTGGCCTGAGCTGCCCCCCGCTGCCTGGGCATCGGCACATGCCCTTTGGGGGAGGGGGGCGCGTTCTGGGTCTGTATCCACTGCAGGGTGAGCTCGAGTTAGCAGACCCTGGCCTGGAGCGTCTAGACGCGTCTGTAAGCCCAGGTGTGGAGCTGCTACACCCTGCTCCCGCCTGAGGCTCCAGCATCTGCACTGCATTATGCGGGCCTGAGTCCAACCTCCTGTAGCCCGCAGTTCTGGCACCCTCCCAAACCATGGCCACTCTCGCCCTCTGCTCCTGGCGCAGCGTGGGGAAACTCGACTGGCCACCCAAGCTGCTCGTCCAGAGGACAAAGAAAGTCAGGGCTTGGGATTGCCGCCGGAGCATGAGTCCAGTGGGGCTGCATCTACATTGCAAAGCAACAGGGCTTGAACCTTGGCTCCAAGCTTGACTGAGGCTCAGGTCCTCCACCCCTCATGGGACCCTGGGTCCAATCCCTGGGTCAGCATGATTTGTGTGTAGGCAGAAGGGTGCTAGTCTTGAGGCTGAGTTCAAACCCTGGGCTTACACTGCAGTGTAGACACACCCTCAGTTCCTGGGTGCCCGTCTCCTGCACGTGGAGGTTGGGGGCTGGGGCACTGTCCTAAGGTGGCGGCCGAGGGCCGTGTTAGGATATGGTGCTGCTGTCCTTAGGAGGGGTCAAGGTCGGAGGCAACTAAACTGGCGGCTGCCTCTGCGGGCGATGCTGGGGTTGACCCACCAGCCCTTGTCTCTTGCAGATGATCGAAGCAGACGGCATTGGCCTGAACGCTGTCTTCATCCTCATCATGTCGCGCATGTCACAGGCCTCGGGCTCCATCCTGCCGCCGCTTAGCTCACTGGTGGGGCCCAAGAAGGTGTCTCCCACCGATGGGCAGGGGGAGCGAGAGGAGTCAGCGGACTCAGGTGAGGACAGAAACTCGGTGGGGCTGGGCAGCATCGCACCGTGACGGGTTCGGGCAGGAGGAGAGCTGGACACCAGAGCCTCCCATTGAAGGCAGAGACCATGAGCCCCGGTCGAGGGCTGTGACGGCCACGCCCTGGCAGCCTGTGGTGGCAAAGGCCGCTCACTGCGGGGCCAGGGCATGCTTGGCTGCTGCCAGCTCAGGTAGACACCTGGGGCTGGGGGGCTGCTCTTTTTAGTCTCTTGATCCTTTAATTGCATTTGTACCTCCTTCCTGCAGCTCCTTTTGTCCAGGCTGGGCCCTTTAATCCCTGAGAATTACCAGCAGGGCGAGGGCAGCTGAGGTCCCAGCAGCTGCAGAGGCAGTGGTGGGGGAGGGTAAGAAGCAGGGCAGGCTGAGGCAGTGCAGAGGGGCTGGCAGCAGGGAAGAGAGAGAAGGAGCCGAAGAGGAGAGTGGGTGACCTGCAGCCTTGTGTCACAGCCCTGACGGCACCAGGAGGCCGGGGAGACGGAGCTATGCTGGAGCTGCCCCCTTGTCCCTCTGCAGCGCTGTCACCGTGGGTGCTCACCCGTCACCCTGGGCTGTTGAGTAGTGCTGGCCCTCCAAAGCACAGCTGGGCGAGTGAGGGGTCAGCTCCTTTCCCCCTGGCAGGGGTATCCGGGGTTCCCCAAAGGAGCCTGTGGGAGTGGTGGGTTGAGGATGGGGTAATTACGGGTGGTCCGGGGGCTATAAGGCAGGTGCCCCGTGGTTCTCCATACCCCAGGCCACTGGAGCTGGGGGTGTCCTAGGGAGCGTTGGGGGCACATCTGCAGGAGCAGGATGGTCCATTGTGGGGTATATCTCTGCTCCCCCGATGTATTGTGCCCTCTCTGTTCAGCTTTCGCTGCTGGGGGAGGCTCCAGGGGGTTCCCTGAGGCTGCAGCCGCCGCCTCCCGTCTGCAGGCTCCCCGAGGTTCATGTCTTGCAGGTTGCAGCTCCCTGAGCGGCTTTGCCAAGTCCCTGCAGAAGGCGGAGGCCCTGCTGTGGAACTGCGTGAACCCCGGTGTGCGGCGCCTCCTGCAGCAGCCTGCCAGCGCCTACGACAGCGACGAGGAGGAGTCGCCCGGCGCCCTCGCCCGCCTGGCCCAGGTGGAGCACAGCTTCCTGGGGCTCAGCCGCTGCCTCCGCGTGCAGGAGAACCCCCGCACCGAGACCTTCCGAGGCCACGTCAAGCCGGCGGCCAGCGACACGGCCCAGGGCGCCTTCTCCTACCACCCCATCTACCCCAGCGTGGCCAAGCACTGTGCCACCTTGCATGCCCTGCTGCAGCACCGTCACCGCCTCCGCCTCTCCCGCGAGTACAGCCGCCGCCTCCAAGGGGCCTCGGCCTTCGTTCGCCACCTGCTGGCTCTCCTGCCGCTGAAGGACTGGGGTGGGGACCCTGGGGGGAGCAGGCGGCTCAGGGGACTCTGTGAGGAGCTGCGGACTCATACCAGCCACTGGAGCGGGCTGCAGCACAAGCTGCGCAGCGACCCCTGGCTGCGGGTGCTGCTGCTGCAGCATCACGAGTCGGTGACGCACATGAAGCGGGCGCTGGGCCTGCTGGCCCTGCACGCCCTCCGCCTGGTGGAGCGCTACGCGGAGGGGCTGCTGCACTGCCTGGCACGGGCCAGCCCCGCCGCCGTCTCCCCTGCCCAGCTCTCCGACCTGTTCCAGGGCCTGGAGATCTACAACCACGTGCTGAGCGACCAGGCCTCCAGCGAGCCGGGCGCTGATCCCGCCAGGCCACTCTGGCGCAAAGGGGAGGTGGGGGATGGCGCTCAGGCCTATCCCATTGGGCGGGTGCTGGGTGTGCTGGCGGCCGAGAGAGGCAGGCTGGCCGCCCACAGACTCCACCCGCTCCTCCTGCGGCGGGCACAGGGGGACAGCCTGGAGCCGGTGCGCTGGGAGAATGCTGTGGTGCCTTGGTCCCTGGACCTCAGCAGCAGCGAGGCAGATGTGGGGTCCCCTGGGCCCCCCACAGTGGAGGGGCTGCCGAGCCTCCCCGAGGAGCTGCAGGCGCTGTGCAGGGAGGACAAGGAGCTCCTGGATCTTGTTCTGGGAGTCCTGGTGGCCTCCACCGACACCCTCTGGCACCATGTGCTCAAGAGGCCCAAGCAGGAGAAGCCACCGGCAGAGGAGGGCCAGGAGCCCCCGGTGGTGCCGGCAGCCAGCCCGGACCTGGATGAGAGGCTGAGCTCGGCCTCCCTGCCCAGCTGGAAGTCGGTGCACTGGCTGGACGCGTTCTACTCGGAGGCTGCCGAGGTTCTGTATGCGCAGTACCGCCCGCTCTTCTGGGAGGCCGCGGCCACCTCGCTGGCCCATCGCCTGGAGCTGTGGCAGGACCAGGCCCAGCCCTTCGGAGGCCTGCCGCAGTGCACAGAAAGGGCAGCAGCCGCGCTGGCGCAGGAGCTGAGCCAGTCACTGAGTCAGGGTGAGTGCAGGGGGGTGGGACGTGGGGCCTGTCCCCTCTAGGGGGCGCTGGCTCCGATCCGGCCTCAGGGTGGGGGCCTGGTTGGTTATGGGCGGTGGCAATGGGGCACAGGGTCTTTCCCCTCCAGGGGGCGCTGGCTCCCATCCAGCCCTGGGGCAGGGGACTGGCTGGATCGGGGGACAGGTAATAGGACATGGGGTCTTTCCACTCTAGAGGGCACTGGCTCTCATCTGGCCCCAGGGCGGGGGCTGGCTGGCTTCGGGGGGGGGACGGGGGGAGGGTTTGGGACATGGTGCGTCTCCCCCACGGGGACACTGGCTCCCATCCAAGTTAACGTTTTGGTGCCCAGATATCCTTCCCGTCAGGGCTGCAGCGTGGCCCATGGGGCAGGAGTTGAAGTCTCAGGCCAGGGGTCCGCCCCAGCCTGGCAGTATCTGGCTCCCTGGTTGGCACGAGCAGCGGGGAGCCAAGGGCTGCCTGGCCTGGCCTGACCCCCCCCTCTTTGCCCGGGGCTGGGCCCAGGGGCTGGGCCTGTCCTGGTGCTCACGCCTGTGTTCGCTTGCAGCCCGCGTGCCCCCGGAGTGTGAGGTGGCCCTGCGGCACCTGTGCCTGCGGCTGATCTCTCAGGGCGTCTTCCAGAGCTGGGACCGAGGTAAGGCCCGGGGGCTGCTGGCCTGGAGGCCCGGGGGCTGCTGGCCTGGAGGCCCGGGGGCTGCTGGCCTGGAGGCCCGGGGGCTGCTGGCCTGGAGGCCCGGGGGCTGCTGGCCTGGAGGCCCGGGGGCTGCTGGCCTGGAGGCCCGGGGGCTGCTGGCCTGGAGGCCCGGGGGCTGCTGGCCTGGAGGCCCGGGGGCTGCTGGCCTGGAGGCCCGGGGGCTGCTGGCCTGGAGGCCCGGGGGCTGCTGGCCTGGAGGCCCGGGGGCTGCTGGCCTGGAGGCCCGGGGGCTGCTGGCCTGGAGGCCCTGGGGCTGGCCGAGGGCTTTGGGGGGGTCTGGCTGCTGGCACTGGGGCTGGAGGGGCTCTGGGAACAGGGGGGCTGCGTGGGGTATTTTGGGGGCATGCTGGGAGTGGGGAGGCTCTGCGGTGACCTCGGGGGAACAGGGCTGGGTGTTTCGGGGCCCCCGTGTGCTCCCCGTTGGGCCGGGTGGCAGCAGCATCTCCCTCCCCCACCGTGGTGCTCTCCCCAGGGTTCTGCCAGGCCCTGGGTTCCAGCCTCAGTGATAAGTGCGTGCCTGGGCCCAGGACAGCGGGCGCGGCGCACAGCAGGACTGCCCAGCGGCTCCGGGAGCTCCACCCGCCCCTGGCCTTCGCCCTGAAATGCCTGGACCCTCCACTTGCTGCACAGACTGGTGAGTGAGGCCTTTCCCGGATGCCGGGGTTCTCTCGGCTGCAGGGCCGGAGACTCAGGGAGGCGGAGGAGGGTTCTGTATCAGCCAGAGGGGGCGCTCACCCTGGGGGGTGGTTCCTGCTCTCAGGGACACCTGCCCCAGTGCTCTGCAGAGAAATCAGGTTGTAGGGCCCTGGCACTGCCTGTCCCGTCTCCCCCCCCCCCCCCCCCCCAGGGTTACCCCCGGCGCTGCCCAACCCACCCCTATGTCTGGGGCTGCCCCCGGTGATGCCCGGCCCCCCTCCCATGCCTTAAGGCCGCGCCTGGCACTTCCTGGCCCCCCCAACCCCCATGCCACCCCCCCTTCCACACCTAGGCCTCCCCTGGCACTGCCCATCCCCCTCCCACCCCCAGGCACTGCCTGTCCCCACCCCCGGGGCTCCCCCTGTACCAGCTCACTCTGCTCCCGGGGTCTCCTGGCTTTGCCCATTAACCCGTTGTCCCTCCCTGCAGCGAGCGGTGACCTCGTCTCCCCAAGTCTCCGGCTGGAGCTGCTGACTCGCTGCCTGGCCACGGGGCAGGCCTCCTGCTCCTGGCTCATGGCCAAGGCCTATCAGCACCTTGCGGCCTGGTCCCTCTGCCCGTTCCTGCTCGTCACCCAGGGAGATCTCCAGGCAAGTACAGCTCCTGGGCTCTTCCTTGGGCTGAGACCCTCAGCCGGGGAGATGCTGGCTGGGCCTGAGGCCTCTCCCTCCCACAGCCACAGGGACCCACCCCCCAGCACTAGCTGCTCCCAAGCCAGAATCCCTCCCTGTAGAGTGCCCGGGCTCCGTGGGCGCAGCTGGCGCGTGGGAAAGGAAGTTGGTAGGAGAGGGGGTGGGGCTGGTATCCGAGGCCTGGGGAGGGCTGCAGCTGGCCCCCAGCCAGGCTCTCTTTGGCCATGGCTGGGCTCAGGGCCTCACTTCTTCCTCTCCTCTGCAGCTTTTAAAGGCAGAGACCACCAGGTTGGCGGCGCTCGTCAGTGAGGCCTTCCCTGAGGGCGGGGACAGCCCCAGGTGGGTGCGGCCAGCCCTGGGCTCCCACCAGGAGCGACAGCTGTGCCTACAGATCCACTCCGCTGCCGCCAGCATCCAGGTAAGGGACCCTGCCCTGCCCGGCGCTGGCTGGGAACATGGCAGCGCCTCACGGTGGCTGCCTTGGGCCAGCCCCTTCCTATCTGAGCCGCAGTCCTTCCGGGAGCAGGGGCCAGGCCTGGCTGCACTCCTCTGGCGAGCCCCGGGGAACTGTGCCACAGAGCTGGGCATGGGCTGGAAACCCCTGCATGGAGGGTCAGAGCACCTTCCTGCCCCCAGCCCAGTTCTGGGCTGCAGGGCAGGGCTGACGGGGCAGTGCTGGCTCTGAGCTGGGTAGGCTGGGGGTGGGGCCGGCCCCACGGGGGTGGCACTGGCTTGGGTAGGCTGGGGGCGGGGCTGGCCCCCATGGTGGTGGCACTGGCCTGGGTAGGCTGGGGGCGGGGCCGGCCCCAAGGGGTCAGCACTGGACAGAAGCTGGCTCTGCTCCATCTCCTGGCACACGTGCCCGAGACCCACGGTGTCCTGGCAGGGCGTGCTGTCGTCCTTGCTGGACTCAGCTGACAGGTCCCCGAGGGTGGGGGTGCCAAGCCGGGCTCTTCCGGGGGTGCCGGCCCAGCTCCCCTTCTGTTCCCCAGAGCTTCTCGCAGGACGTGCTGCGGATGTTCTCCTCCGACTGCAAGCGGATGTCGGCAGAGATCTTCGGCCAGACCATGCCGCTGGGCAAGCACTGGAGAGCGGGCCTCCGTGCAGGTACGTCCCCCTGTGTCGTCCATGCCCAGCCCCTGCCCGCCGACGGACCCAGTGGGCAGAGCAGCTCACAGCCGGCACGTCAGGCTGAGAGCAGCTTCCTTCTTGCCCAGGCCTGTCCCGGACCCTGCCCTGCTAAGGCAGTCCGGAGCCCCTGCTCTGGGCCTGGGCCCTGCTAGCAGGCCGCTGACCCGGCTGTCCCTGTGGCACTCCCAGGGCTGCGTGGGTCGCTAACCCCGACTAGATCATCCCAGCCAGGGCTTTGTCAAGCCTGACCTTAAAAACCTCTAAGGAAGGAGATTCCACCACCTCCCTAGGTAACCCATTCCAGTGCTTCACCACCCTACTAGTGAAAAAGATTTTCCTAATATCCAACCTAAACCTCCCCCTCTGCAACTTGAGACCATTACTCCTTGTTCTGTCATCTTCTACCACTGAGAACAGGCTAGATCCATCCTCTTTGGAACCCCCTTTCAGGTAGTTGAAAGCAGCTATCAAATCCCCCCTCCCTCTTCTCTTCTGCAGGCTAAACAATCCCAGTTCCCTCAGCCTCTCCTCATAAGTCATGTGCTCCAGCCCCCTAATCATTTTTGTTGCCCTCCGTTGGACTCTTTCCAATTTATCCACATCCTTCTTGTAGTGTGGGGCCCAAAACTGGACACAGTACTCCAAATGAGGCCTCACCAGTGCCAAATAGAGGGGAATAATCACGTCCCTCGATCTGCTGGAAATGCCCCTACTTATACAGCCCAAAATGCCGTTAGCCTTCTTGGCAACAAGGGCACACTGTTGACTCATATTCAGCTTTTCGTCCACTGTAACTCCTAGGTCCTTTTCTGCAGAACTGCTGCCCAGCCATTCGGTCCCTAGTCTGTAGCAGTGCATGGGATTCTTCCGTCCTAAGTGCAGGACTCTGCACTTGTCCTTGTTGAACCTCATCATATTTCTTTTGGCCCAATCCTCTAATTTGTCTAGGTCCCTCTGTATCCTATCCCTACCCTCCAGCGTATCAACCACTCCTCCCAGTTTAGTGTCATCTGCAAACTTGCTAAGGGTGCAGTCCACACCATCCTCCAGATCGTTGATAAAGATATTGAACAAAACCGGCCCCAGCACCGACCCTTGGGACACTCCACTTGATACCGGCTGCCAACTAGACATGGAGCCATTGATCACTACCCGTTGAGCACGACCATCCAGCCAGTTTTCTATCCACCTTACCATCCATTCAAACAGCCCATACTTCTTTAACTTGCTGGCAAGAATACTGTGGGAGACGGTATCAAAAGCTTTGCTAAAGTCAAGAAATAGCACATCCACTGCTTTCCCCTCATCCACAGAGCCAGTTATCTCATCATAAAAGGCAATTAGGTTAGTCAGGCATGACTTGCCCTTGGTGAATCCATGCTGACTGTTCCTGATCACTTTCCCCTCCTTTAAGTGGTTCAGAATTGATTCCTTGAGGACCTGTTCCATGATTTTTCCAGGGACTGAGGTGAGACTGACTGGCCTGTAGTTCCCCGGATCTTCCTTCTTCCCTTTTTTAAAGATGGGCACTACATTAGCTTTTTTCCAGTCATCCGGGACATCCCCCGATTGCCATGATTTGTCAAAGATAATGGCCAATGGCTCTGCAATCACATCGGCCAACTCCTTTAGCACCCTCGGATGCAGTGCATCCGGCCCCATGGACTTGTGTTCGTCCAGCTTCCAGTGCTTGCCGGGGAGATCTGGGCCCTGCCCCCGGGCCAGTGCTGCCAGCTCGCCCAGGGCACCTCCCACTTTTCTGGAGCCGCCCAGCTGGCCAACTGCATTGGGCCTGCCATGTTCTGGAGCTGTACCCGGGTGCCCTAATGAGCTCCCCAGCTCCCCGTAACCCTTGCAGTGCCAGTGTGGGGCATACACCCCTCACTGCTCCCTCCAGCCATGCAGGGGTAACGCCCCCTCCCCCACCTCTTTCAGATCTGCCCAGCACCCCGAGTGAGTACGCCTTGGCCGCTGCCCAGAGTGTCCTGGGCCAGGTCCTGCAGGGCATCCAGATGCTCCCGCGCGAGTCCCAGGTCCCCGCGCTCACACACGTCATGACAGCCTTCGTGGAAGCCTGGATGGACCACATCCTCACCCAGAAAATCAAGTTCAGGTAGTGGAGCTCACGGGGTGGGGAGGGCTGCGGGTCAGGATTGAGGGGCACCGGCAGAGCTGGGTGGGAGCCCAGGGCTGGGGTCACAGGGGGCTGCAGGTCAGGATTGGGGGACGCCCAGGGCTGGGGTCGCAGGGGGCTGCGGGTCGGGATTGGGTGAGCGCCCAGGGCTGGGGTCGCGGGAGCTGCGGGTCGGGATTGTGGGGGCGCCCAGGGCTGGGGTCGCGGGAGCTGCGGGTCGGGATTGGGGGGGCGCCCAGGGCTGGGGTCGCGGGAGCTGCGGGTCGGGATTGGGGGGGGCCCAGGGCTGGGGTCGCGGGAGCTGCGGGTCGGGATTGGGGGGTGCCCAGGGCTGGGGTCACGGGAGCTGCGGGTTGGGATTGGGGGGCGCCCAGGGCTGGGGTTGTGGGTCGGGATTGGGGGGCGCCCAGGGCTGCGATCCCTTCCCCGCTCTAACCCTGGGGCTCCCCAGCCTGCAAGGTGCCTTCCAGCTGAAGCAGGACTTCGACACGGTGCGGCAGCTGGTGCAGGCAGAGGGTTCAGGCCTGTCCCCTGAGATAAAGCAGTCGGTGCTGTCGCTGCGCGTCTTCCAGCAGATGGACAATGCCATCGTCTGCCTCTTGCAGCAGCCCAGCAGCAAGGCTTGCCTGCCCTCCCACACCTGGGAGTCCTTCCGCAAGTGCTGTGAGTGCCGTGGGGCTGGACTGGAGGGGCCAACGGGCCAGGTGCATGGTGGCGGGTCAGAGGTGGGAGCCCGGGCAAGCAGGGCTGAGCCCTTGGTGGGACGTGCCCACAGATGGGGTCTGTTGGGTGCTGTTCCCCGCACACGGAGCCCCGCTCCCTGGCACGGAGACGGGCCGGACTCGCTCAGCTCTGTGCCGGCTGTGGGGGAGCACTGGGGGGGACCGGCTCCACCCAGCATGGCACCCCTGGGCACAGAGATGTCAGGGGAGGTTAGTGGGCACCTGTCAAAGGGGAGGTGCCAGTCTGTGGCCCTTTCTCAAGCTGCCAGCCTTCCGGCCTGGAGACACTCTGCACTCCTGGGTCCCGCCCTCCCAGCGGGGCTGGGCCTGGTTGGGCACAGGGGAGCAGTATCCCCTTGGCTCAGGCCCCCCTGTAGGTGGTGGGGCTGGGAGGCACCCTGGGGTGGCTCAGCCATGCTGAGGGCTGCTCAGCCATGGGGCAGTGGGTTGGGATCCCCCGTGCTACTGGGTTTGGGCTCCTCTGCAGACGGCAAGAGCCTGTCCGAGGGACCCCTGCTCAGCTCCCCAGGAGATTAACGCGCCCCAGAGCCCCGCGCATCCGCTGGGTGATTCCACCCCCAGCTCTGATCAGCCCCAGCGGGGCTGGGGGCCAGGGCAGGGGTGGAGGGCCCAGGCGATGACAGCAAGTAAACGGCACACAGTGACATCCGTGCCGGGCTAACCTCCCCTCTGCCCTCCCCTCCTCTCCTCGGCCCAGGCTCACACAGTGGCATCCGCACTCAGGACTTCCCCCCGGGCAGCCTGAACAGCCTGGAGAGCCTGGACGTGCAGGCCTTGCGTAACAGCACCGCCCTGGAGACCCAGAGCTCCGACCTCCTCAGCCAACTGCAAGGCAGCTGCACCCCGGAGTCCTACCTCCCCAGCACCCAGCAGGAGTGGCTCTCCCTGCGGCTGCATGGCACGCGACGCTGGAAGGTGCCCGGCCTGCCCTGCACCAGGAGCGCTGAGCCCTGAGGGCGGACGTATTTGTGGTTAGAAATAGAGCAGACAAGTAGCCTCAAAGCCCCATGGTTCTGTGGTTCTGTTCTGCCCCCATGGGATGCGCTGCCCCCCAGGCCTGGCCAGACAAGGCGTGCTTCAGCAGGGTGGCACATTCCCCTGACTTGCCTCCTGGAGCAGACCACAGCCAGTCTCCTCTTGGCACATTGGCACGGCTTGTGGGACTACAGATCCCAGCATGCAGTGGGCCTCTGCAAGGACAGCTGGTCGCAGAGCTCCCTGAGCCCTGTCTGAGCTGCCCCTGGGCCAGGCTCTCTGCTTGCAGCCTGGCTCAGGTGGGGTGGCGGACAGCCTCAGTGTTCTGGGTGGAGTCGCTGCCCAGTGCTTGTCTCTGCTGCCCCCCGCAAACAGCTCTGCCCAGTGACTCTGGCCTGGATGCATGGACCAGGGGTCTCCAACTGACCACCCCGGGCCCCCTGAAAACGTTGCTGTTAATGGCCCCGCGCCCCTGGCCCGGCACTGACTGAGGGTGGAGTGCCCCTACAGAGCCCCCACCCTGCTCCTCTAGCACCATGCTGGGGCATTAGGATCAGTAATGAATGGGGAGGGAGAGCGCCCCCTGCAGAGCTCCTGGGATCTGAGCCGGGAAGACACATGGAGCAGCTTTGGCAGGCCTTGCTTCGTGGGGTGATCTGGCTGCGGGCGGCGCTGGGGAGTCCTGGAGAGGAAACGGCCCCGGGGCTCTGAGCTGTTCTGCTCGCTGTGCGCATGCCCAGGGCGGAAGTTGGTTCCTCAGTCCCAGCTCCTTACACTAAGGCCTTGGCTACACTTGCAGATGTACAGCGCTGTTAGTTAAACCCGTGTTCGTACAGCTGAGTAGGGAAAGCGCAGTAACTACCACTGACGTGGCTACATTTGCGGCACTTGCAGCTGTATTGGGAGCGGTGCATTATGGGCATTCAGGTAGCTGCAACGTGCTTTTCAAATCGGGGGGGGTGAGGGGGACTTTGACAGGGAGCGTTTTTGGAAAAAGAGTGGATTTTTGGAATAGCCACAGAGTGTCAGCTCATTATTTCCACACCTCCACATCCCCTGCCTCTCTCTCAATCACTGAAAGCAAACAGCAGGGGCTTTGTTTGTTTTTAAAGAGCAGATAAAAGAGAGGAAAAAAAGCCTGTGATTAGCATCTTAAAGAACGGAGCTCTGAACTCCAACCCGGAAGTGCTGTTTCAAAACAAAGGCAACTTCGGAAGATCATTAACTCCGTTGTTCCTGGGCTACACTGAAAGACGAACGTTGCACCCACTTCGCAGCAGCTGTTATTCCTCTCGGAGAGGTGGAGTACATGCAGCGCTGTATCTGAGGAGATACAGCGTTGCACGTGCCTTGCAAGTGTAGCCAGTTAATGAGTTACAGCGCTGCCGGCAGTTTTATTACGCTGTAACTTGTAAGTGTAGCCAAGGCCTAAGTCAGTGGTAGAAAACAGTGTGAGTTCACCAAAGGCAGGGGGCTGGGTGTGGTGATGACTCATTTCCCTTTGTAACTAACTAATGGGAGGCGCTGGGGTATGAACACAATTCATCGATAACCCCGAGTGACAAGTCCCCAACACAGCCCAGCTGTTCGGGAGCTGGGCCAGGCTGCCTGCCCACCTGCAGCTTCCTTCCTGAGCGGTGGGCTCTTACGAGGCACCCCTGTCCCACTGCTACTTTGGTCCTGGAGTTTGACTAAGGAGCTGGATTTTACTGGCTCCTCGTGACAGAATAAATCTCCCTGTGGACCACGTCCCTTCATCCTCTCAGCCGCTCTGATGTGGCTGAGCCATGGAACTCCCAGACTTGCAAAGAAAAACGTTCACAAATCGGTGGCCCCTGTCACCAGCCTTCATGCCCCCTCCCCAAAATACCTCCCGCGGAAAGGTTGGGGAGTGGAAATGTGGTGTCAGAGTGACCCCGTGCGGCCTGGGCTTGCAGGTAAAGGGGCTTGCGAGTGTTGATCGGTTGTTCTCCATGAGGGCTGCATGGCTGGGCTGTGGGCCCTGGACTGACAAGAACATAAGAACAGCCAGACTGGGTCAGACCAAAGGTCCATCCAGCCCAGTGTCCTGTCTGCCGACAGTGGCCAGGGCCAGGTGCCCCAGAGGGAATGAACAGAACAGGTGATCATCAAGTGATCCATCCCCTGTCGCCCGTTCCCAGCTTCTGGCAAACGGAGAGGGGAGACAGGTCTGTATCTCAGGGAATCCCCTTGTTGCTGGGACCCTTGAGGCTTTGAACAAAACTTGTGTTTGACATCTCTGCTTATTCCTGCCCTGTTTGCAAGGGAGAGGGCTGAGCAGTGAGGCTTCATCCAGGGCACCTGCCAGGTAAACGGGAGGGGCAAACCGGGGAGAGTTCAGAGAGGCAGTGTGATCCTGTCTGAGGTGTGGCGCTACACCACGGAGCAGATACGAGGATGAGGGAACTGCTGCTCTGCCCTGCCCTGGCTGTGCTGCTGTTTTCGTCTGCCAGAGGACAGAACTGATTTCTGGCTACACCAGAGGAGGAGATACCTGGTCTGGTACCGTCCGTCACAACATTGTCCAAGAAGTCTTCATTTTCTTGCATGCTGCAGAGACAGTTTCAGACATCATTGTCCCAGCCACCCCAAGAAGAAGGATCAGCAATCAGGGAAGTGGAGAGAGGAGGAACCAAAGCAGCAGACGGGCAATGTCTGACCGAGAGGGGAAAGAGCCAGGAGGCATTCAGCCCAGCTAGACAGATTGAAATGTTTTCAGATCCTCAGGAAACCAAGGACAGGAGAACCTGGAACAAAAATCTACAGAGGACAAACCCCAGGGATGAGGGTCGTTGTGGTCTGAAATAAGCAGCTACCACTAGAGTTGGTGCAAACAGTCGTCAGTGGTGACTCCAAGAGGAGTGGAAGAGAATTCAGGCTGGGACACGAGCCAGCGGGACAGTGTGCTGTCTGCCAGAGTGAACGTAGGAGCTGTAACCACAGGATTCTGAGGCTGTCTGGCAGGTCTCCCGCAGGGATGATGACGCACATTGGAACCAATGGCACGGCATTCCATAGAACCACGCAGATTATAGAAGGCCTTGGGCAGCTCGGAAGGGAGCAGAAGTAAAGAAAAGTCCAAGTGACCGTCCAAGAGTTTACCGGTCCTGTGTGAGACAAGGCAGAAAATGCTGGAGGTGAACTCTTGGCTTCATGACTGGTGTGCGGCTGAGGGCTTTGGTTTTGTTGAACATGGTGTCCTGAGCCTCTGTTTGCCAGAAGCTGGGAATGGGCGACAGGGGCTGGATCACTTGATGATTCCCTGTTCTGTTCATTCCCTCTGGGGCACCTGGCCCTGGCCACTGTCGGCAGACGGGTCTCGGGGCTAGATGGCCTTTGGTCTGACCCAGTGCAGCCGCTCTTATGTAACACTGGGCCATGTTCCGGGGGAGAGCACAAGGAAGCTGAACGAAAACAAGATGGATTTTAGTGGTTAGATCGAAGTAGTGACCTCGGTCTCTTCCAGTCCCATTCACTGACTTCAGACAAAAGTGAGAGGCTCCTATACCGCACAACCAGCTTTCAGCTGCCCTCCTGGTGGCAATGGAGCCACTGCAGCCACAGATGGTGTCCTCTGACTCCCATTAAAGTGTACGAGGCCACATTGCTGCTGTCTGAGTCTCACAGCGATGCTGAAGCCGCTCGCTGGTTCAACTACCAGCAGCATATAGGGACAGGTTCCTCGAAGCGGTGCGGGGGCTCTGCCGGTGGCCTCTGTTTTAGAAAAAAATGGGAGCAGCGTTAAGCTAGGCCTGGCACGTAGCTGTAGAGTTAATACACGTGATTATTGGGGAGCCAGCTGCCACGGGGCAGGGCACCACCCACCGCAAGCCCACAGCCGCCACGGGGCAGGGCACCACCCACCGCAAGCCCACAGCCGCCACGGGGCAGGGCACCACCCACCGCAAGCCCACAGCCGCCACGGGGCAGGGCACCACCCACCGCAAGCCCACAGCCGCCACGGGGCAGGGCCGCACCCACAGCCACCACCCGCAAGCCCACAGCCGCCACGGGGCAGGGCACCACCCACCGCAAGCCCACAGCCGCCATGGGACAGGGCACCACCCACCGCAAGCCCACAGCTGCCACGGGGCAGGGCACCACCCACCGCAAGCCCACAGCTGCCACGGGGCAGGGCACCACCCACAGCCACCACCCACGAGCCCACAGCCGCCATGGGACAGGGCACCGCCCACTGCAAGCCCACAGCCGCCACGGGACAGGGCACCGCCCACCGCAAGCCCACAGCTGCCACGGGGCAGGGCCGCACCCACAGCCACCACCCACGAGCCCACAGCCGCCACGGGGCAGGGCACCACCCACCGCAAGCCCACAGCCGCCACGGGGCAGGGCACCACCCACCGCAAGCCCACAGCCGCCACGGGGCAGGGCACCACCCACCGCAAGCCCACAGCCGCCACGGGGCAGGGCACCACCCACCGCAAGCCCACAGCCGCCACGGGGCAGGGCACCACCCACCGCAAGCCCACAGCCGCCACGGGGCAGGGCACCACCCACCGCAAGCCCACAGCCGCCACGGGGCAGGGCACCACCCACCGCAAGCCCACAGCCGCCACGGGGCAGGGCCGCACCCACAGCCACCACCCGCAAGCCCACAGCCGCCACGGGGCAGGGCACCACCCACCGCAAGCCCACAGCCGCCATGGGGCAGGGCACCACCCACCGCAAGCCCACAGCTGCCACGGGGCAGGGCACCACCCACCGCAAGCCCACAGCTGCCACGGGGCAGGGCACCACCCACCGCAAGCCCACAGCTGCCACGGGGCAGGGCACCACCCACCGCAAGCCCACAGCTGCCACGGGGCAGGGCACCACCCACCGCAAGCCCACAGCTGCCACGGGGCAGGGCACCACCCACAGCCACCACCCACGAGCCCACAGCCGCCATGGGACAGGGCACCGCCCACTGCAAGCCCACAGCCGCCACGGGACAGGGCACCGCCCACCGCAAGCCCACAGCTGCCACGGGGCAGGGCCGCACCCACAGCCACCACCCACGAGCCCACAGCCGCCACGGGGCAGGGCACCACCCACCGCAAGCCCACAGCCGCCACGGGGCAGGGCACCACCCACCGCAAGCCCACAGCCGCCACGGGGCAGGGCACCACCCACAGCCACCACCCACGAGCCCACAGCCGCCACGGGGCAGGGCAGCGCCCACTGCAAGCCCACAGCTGCCACAGGGCAGGGCACCACCTGCCACAAGCCCCTAGCACCCAAGAGCCAGAGGGTGGGTGATGGATCAGCACAATCAGAGAGGCTGGGCCCCAGGGCCAGTCTCCTTGTGCTAGGCAGGGAGTGAGTGAGCCCATGGCTGGGCTGCCCACACTGCTCTGACTGCACCACAGAAATGCCCCCTCCTCCCTCTGCCAGCTGTGCCCGCAACAGGAGCCTGCTCCCCTGGGAGTGGGGTGGGGAGTGGAGGGGAGTTGGACAAGCTGCCTTCTGCCCAGGGTCTGAGCTGGGCTTTTATCAGTGCTCCCAGGCTGCTGGCTACACCCGCACCCCCAAGGAACCCAGCAACAGCCTGAGAAGGGGCTGGCAGAGATGCCATCTGGCCCACTACTGCCAACTGGTGCAGCATTACCCTGCGGAGCTCCTGGCTGGGTCCATGCAGATGGGTTGGGTGGGGAGTGAGGAGCGGTGGTGTGGGAGCTGGGAAGCCGGGCCTAGGAACTGGGGCAGGGTGATAGAGGAGGGGATAGCAGGCGCTGAAGAGGGGCTTACAAAGAAATCCCTAAGCTGAGCTCACCAGCCTCCTTTCACCTTGGAGCTGGGCAGGGCCTGAGCTGCCCCCGACGCTGGGTTGGTGCCCCAAGGGTTTGCCATGACCCTCACTCCCTTTGCCTCTGAGGAAGGGTCCTTCAAGCCATCAGCCCATTGCACTGGTGGGGAGGCCCACAGCAAGGGAGGGAGCAGCCGCAGGTTCCTTGGCAGAGCCCGTGTCTGCCCTGCCCTTCCGGTCAGCAGGTATTGCTGGGGCGCAATCCAGTTCATTCACAACACACTAGGTCCTGGTTCCCTGGACACAGCAGGACACGCAGGCAGTTCCCTTACTAGTCCCATGTCTGCCCCTCCAGCCAGCCCTGAGCCTCAGGAGCACTGTCTGCTCCCTCTCCGGGCCATGCTCACCACTGCTGCCTGCTCCTTCCCCTGGGCTTTCTCACACCCAGACACAACAGCTGCATCAGTCAATGCCCCAGCCCCCGTGTGACAATCAGTTCCCAGGAATTCCCTCAGCCGCAGGTCCGGCCTTGTCAGTACCTTGGGTAGTGGCTTTCTTTTTCTGCAGCTCTCACAACACAACAGGGCCTTTAATTGCCCCCTTCATTTTGCCCGAGGGAAGGGTGGTTAGCACACTACTCAAGGGTAACCAGATGTGTCACTCTTGGCTGCCCTCTTCCAGCACAACCATAGGGTCAGTGCAAGGACGATGGGGGTTGGGCCCAGCAGAGAGCAGTGCAGTCTGTTCCCTGCCCCCCTCCCATGCGGAGAGCCATAGATCGCTCTGTTCCCTCCCCACCCCCAGCCATGGATCAGTCTGTTCCCTGCCCCCACCCCAGCCATGGGTCAGTCTGCTCCCACCCCGACTTCCCCCAGGCATGGGTCAGTCTGCTCCCACCCCCACTTCCCCCCAGCCATGGGTCAGTCTGCTCCCAGCCCCGCCCCATGGGTCAGTCTGCTCCCAGCCCCGCCCCCCCGCCGAGCCATGGGTCAGTCTGCTCCCAGCCCCGCCCCATGGGTCAGTCTGCTCCCAGCCCCGCCAAGCCATGGGTCAGTCTGCTCCCAGCCCCGCCCCCCGCCGAGCCATGGGTCAGTCTGCTCCCAGCCCCGCCCCCCGCCGAGCCATGGGTCAGTCTTCTCCCAGCCCCGCCCCCCCGCCGAGCCATGGGTCAGTCTACTCCCAGCCCCGACCCCCCCGCCGAGCCATGGGTCAGTCTGCTCCCAGCCCCGCCCCCCCGCCGAGCCATGGGTCAGTCTGCTCCCAGCCCCGCCCCATGGGTCAGTCTGCTCCCAGCCCCGCCCCCCCGCCGAGCCATGGGTCAGTCTGCTCCCAGCCCCGCCCCATTGGGTCAGTCTGCTCCCAACCCCGCCCCCCCGCCGAGCCATGGGTCAGTCTACTCCCAGCCCCGCCCCCCCGCCGAGCCATGGGTCAGTCTGCTCCCAGCCCCGCCCCCCGCCGAGCCATGGGTCAGTCTTCTCCCAGCCCCGCCCCTCCGCCGAGCCATGGGTCAGTCTACTCCCAGCCCCGCCCCCCCGCCGAGCCATGGGTCAGTCTGCTCCCAGCCCCGCCCCCCCGCCGAGCCATGGGTCAGTCTGCTCCCTGCCCCGCCCCATGGGTCAGTCTGCTCCCAGCCCCGCCCCCCCGCCGAGCCATGGGTCAGTCTGCTCCCTGCCCCGCCCCATGGGTCAGTCTGCTCCCAGCCCCGCCCCCCCCGCCGAGCCATGGGTCAGTCTGCTCCCTGCCCCGCCCCATGGGTCAGTCTGCTCCCTGCCCCGCCCCCCGCCGAGCCATGGGTCAGTCTGCTCCCAGCCCCGCCCCATGGGTCAGTCTGCTCCCAGCCCCGCCCCCCCGCCGAGCCATGGGTCAGTCTGCTCCCAGCCCCGCCCCATTGGGTCAGTCTGCTCCCAACCCCGCCCCCCCGCCGAGCCATGGGTCAGTCTACTCCCAGCCCCGCCCCCCCGCCGAGCCATGGGTCAGTCTGCTCCCAGCCCCGCCCCCCGCCGAGCCATGGGTCAGTCTTCTCCCAGCCCCGCCCCCCCGCCGAGCCATGGGTCAGTCTACTCCCAGCCCCGCCCCCCCGCCGAGCCATGGGTCAGTCTGCTCCCAGCCCCGCCCCCCCGCCGAGCCATGGGTCAGTCTGCTCCCTGCCCCGCCCCATGGGTCAGTCTGCTCCCAGCCCCGCCCCCCCGCCGAGCCATGGGTCAGTCTGCTCCCTGCCCCGCCCCATGGGTCAGTCTGCTCCCAGCCCCGCCCCCCCCGCCGAGCCATGGGTCAGTCTGCTCCCTGCCCCGCCCCATGGGTCAGTCTGCTCCCTGCCCCGCCCCCCGCCGAGCCATGGGTCAGTCTGCTCCCAGCCCCGCTACCCCGCCGAGCCATGGGTCAGTCTGCTCCCAGCTCCGCCCCATGGGTCAGTCTGCTCCCAGCCCCGCCCCCCGCCGAGCCATGGGTCAGTCTGCTCCCAGCCCCGCCCCCCCGCCGAGCCATGGGTCAGTCTGCTCCCAGCCCCGCCCCCCCGCCGAGCCATGGGTCAGTCTGGGCACTGAGGAGCCGTTGCCCCGGGGCCCGCTAGGGGCGGTGCAGAGCGGCCCCGCCCCTCGCTGGCGTGGGCGGGGCCAACCTGGGCTCGCGGCCGCTCGCGCTCTGCTGCTGCGAGGCTGATGGGAGTTGGCTGGAGTCCCCGCCCCCCCGTGTGCGTCACTTCCGCAAGGGGCGGGCGCGCGAGCGAAGCAGCGAGGCCCAGCGCAGCAGCGGGGTCGGGATCGTGCCCGGCTCGGAGCTGCCGCCTGCGGCTATGTCGGGCTCGGTCAGCCCCGCCCGCGGCTCGGCCGCCCCCGCCCTGGCAAGTACCGGGCCCGCCGCGCGGCCCCAGTCCCTGCCCCTCCCCCCAATCCCTGGGCCCGCCCCCCGTCCCTGCCCCTCCCCCCGCGAGCTCCCCACTCCCTGGGTCCGCCCCCTCCCCTCCCGCGCGACCCCCCCACTCCCGCGCGACCCCCCCAGTCCCTGGGCCCGCCCCCCGCCCCTGCCCCTCCCCCCGCGAGCTCCCCACTCCATGGGTCCGCCCCCTCCCCTCCCGCGACCCCCCCCCACTCCCTGCCCCTTCTCCCGCGCGACCCCCCCAGTCCCTGGGTCCGCCCCCCCCCCCACGAGCCCCTCACTCCCTGCCCCTCCCCAGTCCCGCCCCTCCCTTCCATCCGCGCAGACACCCCCCCCCCCCAGTGACCGCCCCGCCGGTCCCCCGCCCCTCCCCCGCGCTCCGCCAATGGCTCCGTTCCCTGCCCCCATCGCTCCCGTGCGTGTCCTGCCCTGTCACCATGTGCGCTGGGGGCGGGGCGGGCTGAGCGCCACGGGGCACGAGCTGCCTGGGCAGCGGGCGGCCCCTCCCCTCGCGCGGGTATCCGCTCCGGGGGCAGTGTGGGGCACTGGCGGGGCTGTGGGTCAGGGGAGCCCAGGGGGTTGCGGGGCGGGAGTGTGGGGCACTGGCGGGGCTGTGGGTCAGGGGAGCCCAGGGGGCTGTGGGTCGGGAGTTTGGGGCATTGGTGGGGCTGTGGGTCAGGGGAGCCCAGGGGGCTGCGGGTCGGGAGTGAGGGGCATTGTTGGGGGTGGGGGTTGCCCAGTCCTGCCTGGCTCTAGCCCGATTCTCCGTATTCTCTCCCAGCGGCACAGGCCCCCAAGCCCAGTCTCCAGGCCCTGAGATGCCAGGAGCCTGGCCCGTCTGAGGGACTCTGCCCCCAGCCTGGGGGTGCAGCAGGAGGGTGCTACACCCCATAGTGAGGTCCTGGAGCTGTCTGTCTCCCTCCGGGGAAGCTGGGGGGGAATGGGGCAGCCCCTCAACTGCCCTCTAGCCTGCATGCAAGGACGCCAGGCTGCTCCCCGGCTTGGCGGGTTGGGCCTTGGCTCTTTCACTTCCCCCTGGGGCGGGAGGTTTCTGGTGCTGTGTGAATTCACAGCCGCCCCGCCCCCAGCCAGCTGCTCCCTAGAGCACCCCTGCGTGTGTGTGAATATGAAGGGAAAGGAAGCGGCTCCTGGCTCCTCCCCCTGGGGCTCTGTGTGGAGCGGCCGTGGGTCTGCTGGGGTGCAGCAGGAGTCCATGGGGCGTCTCTGAGGCCGCCATGCCTTGCAGGCCCCGTGCCAGGCGGGCTCAGAGGACGAGGCTCTGGAGGAGGAGCTGATGGATGGCGACGGGTCCCGCCCCTGGACCCCGCAGGAGAAGGCCCTGCATGAAGCCCGGCTCAAAGCCAAGGCCAAGCGGCGCCTGAGGCGCACCTCGTCCCGGGACTCCACCCGGGAGCCGGCACCCGAGGGGGGGGAGCCCAGCCCCGACCCCAGCAGCCCCAAGGGCAAGACCAACGACAGGAAGTCACGCATGGGCAAGGGCCGCGGGCTCCCCAAGAAAGGTGAGGTACAGCTGCCCGGTGCAGCCCCCAGGCTCCTCCTGCTGCCCCACGGTGCAGGCTCCCCAACCCCCCCTGCTGCCCCACCCTGCATCCCTCTGGCCCCTCCTTCTGCCTTGGGGCACACCCCTGCCCCCCGGTGCAGCCCCTGCTCCCTCCCCACCCCTCCCGCTGCCCCAGAGACACAGATCCCCACACAGTCCCCTGCTCTTCCTGTGCTGGGTGGGAGCCACTCCTGCCACGTGCTGTGGGTTTGCTGGGCCCCACTGAACTCACTACACTTGTGACAGAGTCATGCCCGGGCTGGGAGCCTGCGGTGAACCACTGCTGCTCTGGTGTCCTGCTTTGCCCTGGGCTGGGGGTGCTGAGCAGGGCACCACCCTTGCCCAGAGCCCCCGGTCCCTTTTCCGTAGCAGGCAGAGCTGAGTTGGTGCCTGGCTGGGATGCTGTGGCCCATGGGGGTGGCTGAATCAGTGTCTCTTCTGCAGGTGGCGCTGGGGGCAAGGGCGTGTGGGGTGCACCTGGCCTGGTGTACGGGTACCAGGAGCCTGATGCACGGGACCCCAACTACGACGAGTCATCTCAGGTACGTTCCCAAGGGCAGTGCAGTGTGGCAGTCCCGGGCCTCTTCCTCCCTCCCCCTGGAGCCCAGGGTCACAGAACTCGGGCTGTAGATAGTAGAAGTCCAGCACCCATCCACCCGGGCACTGCTGCCCCTGGCCTGTGCATCTGCCCCCACTCAGCCATGCCAGCCCCCTCCCATAGCCTCATGGGCTGGTGCTTGTGTGGGTGGGGCCTGTCCCAGTAGGGGTGCCGCTGGCCATGAGCCCCTCTGCCCCTCTCTGCAGGGCGACACGGTCTATGCCACGGTGACGCCGGAGCTGGAGGAGGGGGAGCTGGAGAAGAACGTGCACCCCATGGTACTGGAGTACTTCGAGCACGGGGACACCCTTGAGGTGATGGTGAGTCTGGAGAGCCCCCCTCCCCTGCGGGCTTTTGGGCTGGGAGGGTTTCGGGCCACCTCCGTCTGGCTTGGCCCGGAGAGGGGCCGGGCTGACGCGCTGTGCTGGGCACTGAGAGCCCCCGAGGGAGGAGGCCGGAGGGGCCGGGCTGACGCGCTGTGCTGGGCGCTGAGAGCCCCCGAGGGAGGAGGCCGGAGGGGCCGGGCTGACGCGCTGTGCTGGGCGCTGAGAGCCCCCGAGGGAGGAGGCCGGAGGGGACCAGGCTGACGCGCTGTGCTGGGCGCTGAGAGTCCCCGAGGGAGGAGGCCGGAGGGGACCAGGCTGACGCGCTGTGCTGGGCGCTGAGAGCCCCCGAGGGAGGAGGCTGGAGGGGCCGGGCTGACGCGCTGTGCTGGGCGCTGAGAGCCCCCGAGGGAGGGGCCGGGCTGACGCGCTGCGCTGGGCGCTGAGAGCCCCCGAGGGAGGGGACCAGGCTGACGCGCTGTGCTGGGCGCAGGAGCTGCTGAGGGAGCTGAACCTAGGCACCAGGAAGCACGCTGTCCCCTCGCTGGCCGTGGCGCTGGCACTGGAGGGCAAAGCCAGCCACCGGGAGCTGATCTCCCGCCTGCTCTCTGACCTCGTGGGCAAGGTCATGACCTCGGAGGACATCGCCAAGGCCTTCGACAAGATGCTCAAGGACCTGCCTGACCTCATCCTGGACACTCCTGAGGCTCCACAGGTGGGGGCGGGGCTGGGAACGCCCTTGGGAGGGGCGGGGGCAGGGCCAGGAATGATATGTGGGGGGTAGGAGCTGGCTGCGGGGGGCGGGGAATGCCCAGGGTGGGAGCTGGCTTGGGTGGGGGTGGGAATGCCATGGTGGCTGGAAGCTGGCTGGGGCTGGCCCCCAGCACACTGAGGGGGTGCTGGGGTTGGGTGGGGGCCAGGCGGGGGAGGTGCTGTGCCAGGCCCCTGGGCGGTGTCTGCGCCCTGACCCCACGCTTGCCTCTCTGCAGATGCTGGGCCAGTTCATTGCCCGGGCCGTGGCTGACCACGCGCTGCCCCTGGACTTCCTGGACCGCTACAAGGGGCGCGTGGACTGCGAGCACGCCCGGTAAGAGTCCCCTTCCGGCCCCGTGCCCTCGCTCAGAGCGCCCCTGCCCTGGCACCAGCCTGGTCGGCTCTGCCTCCAGCCGTTAGCATCTCCAGGGAGACCCCCCCGCCCCTCACCTGTCTCCTCCTTGCAGGGCTGCCCTGGACCGCGCCGCAGTGCTGCTCCGGATCAAGCGGGATGTGAACCGATTGGACAACGTGTGGGGAGTGGGGGGCGGCCAGAGGCCCGTGAAGCATCTCATCAAAGAGGTGAGCGCCTTGCGCCCCTCCCCGGCCGGCTTGGCCCCTGGGCGGGCGCCTGCCCGTCCCTGCGCTGAGCCCTCGGTGCCTCTCCCCGCAGATGAGCCTGCTGCTGCGCGAGTACCTGCTGTCCGGGGAGGTGTCGGAGGCAGAGCACTGCCTGCGGGAGCTGGAGGTCCCCCACTTCCATCACGAGCTGGTCTATGAGGTAGGGTGCGGGCCTGGCCTGGGGGGCCTGTTTGCTTCATCCCCTGCTGCACTGTGATCGCCAGCTCTGACCGGGGGCAGGGCCCGTGGCACCCCCAGTGGCTGCTGCGGCCCGGCCCGGGAGCTGTGCTCGCGACCTGGATCCTGCGGGGGTGTCCGTGATGGTGCTGCCCACCCCATGCTGACACCCCACCCCCCTCCACCCCCACAGGCTGTGGTGATGGTGCTGGAGTCCACGGCCGAGACTCCCGTCGTCATGATGGTAAAACTGCTCAAGGTGCTGTGGGAGACCGGCCTGGTGACCCTGGACCAGATGAACCGGGTGAGTGCCGAAGCTGGGCCAGGAGCCCGGGGAAAAGGGGCTGGGTTGGTGCCATGAATAGGGAGGGGAGCCAGCCATGAATCTTGGCAGACTGGCCAGCTGCAGCAGAGGGTGAGGAGGGCCTGGGCCAGAGGCCCTTGTAGGGGCAGATTCAGCCTCTAGGAGTGAGTGCAGCACAGGCTGCCACGCCCAGCCCAGGGAGCAAGGTCTCCCCCGGGCATCGTGGCCCCTCCCTGCTCTGCCCCAGCGTTTCTGGCTCTGATCCCAGTTCGCCTGATCCCCCAGGGCTTTCAGCGAGTCTATGACGAGCTCGGAGACATCAGCCTGGATGTGCCCCTCGCTCACCGGATCCTGGAGCGGCTGGTGGATCTCTGTTTCGAGGAGGGCGTCATCACCAAGCAGCTGAGAGACACCTGCCCAGCCAGGTACCTGCGGCATGGGGGGCTACGGGTCAGGATTGAGGAGCACTGGTAGAACTGTAGGGGAGCCCAGGGCTGGGATAGAAGGAGCCTGTGGGTTGGCAGTGGGGGGAAGCCCAGTGCTGGGATGACTGGAGGCTAGGGGTCAGGATTGAGGGGCACCGGCAGAGCTGGGGTAGTAGGGGCCGCAGGTCCCGGGTGAAGGGCACTAACAGAGCTGTGGGAGGGGGGCGCAGGGCTGGGATAGCAGGAGGCTGTGGGTCGGGAGTGAGGGGCACCGGTGAAGCTGTGTGTGGGGAGAGCCCGGGGCTGGGCTGTCTGGGGCCTGGCTCACTGTGTCTTTCCTCTCTCCAAGGGGCCGGAAGCGATTTGTGAGCGAGGGTGATGGGGGGCAGATCAAGCAGTAAAGGGCCGTCTCGTCCCCCCCAGCCCGACAGTCCCCTGGAGGTGATTGATGTCCCCCAGTCCTGGAGCTCGTCCTTGTCTGTCTCCAACTGGGAACGGCGCCAGGGAACCACCCAGCCCCAGCTCCCAGAGCGGGCGGTGCAGAGGCTGTGATGGATCTTGGGGGGGAGGGAGGGGAGGTAAGGTGGGGTCCAGGAGCAGGGAGTGGCTGATCTCCCAGCTGGGACTGCCCTGGAGGTGGAAGGGGGAGCTGGGTGCAGCTGCAGGACTCTTGCCCCCTCCACCTCCCTGCAGCCCCAGCTGGGAGATGCCTGTCCCTCGCCTAGTGGGACTGCGCCCCCCAAGCTTGGCTCCATGCAGTGGGGTTAGCAAGGGGGCATTCCCCCCACCCCCCCAGTGGCCTCCTATGCTGGCTAGTTCAGGAAAGGGCCCGGTTCTCACTCTACCCCAGGGGAGGAGCTGTGCTTGGGGGCTTTGGGATTCCTTCCTTCCCCACAATGGAGCATTTGAGATCACCCCATGTCAGTCCAGCTGGGGGGCCCTGGTGGCACAGGCCTGGCTGTGCTCCCTGGGGCCCCCCCCTTCCCACACCAGGGCGTGGCTGGCCTGAGCAGGGAGCCCAGGGCTTGGCTTGCAGACTGGGCTGGGTAAGAGCAGCCTGTCTCGGGGGAAGGCAGTGTGTCCTTACTCTGCCGCAGGGAGCGGAGCTGGGGGCTTGCAAGAGACATGCCCAGGCCTCTGCCCTGTGCTGGGCACCCAGCCACACAGGACAAGCTGCTTCCTTGTATCTTATGCCAAGGGCCAGGCACAATCTCCAGAGCAAAGGATTCTGGGTCACACCGCTCAGCTTGCCTCATGGGCATTGAAACAGGTAAGGGGGCCACACCCACCTCCCCACATCTCAGCTCTGCTCCTCTTCTAAGCAGAGATCCTGCTGTCATCCCCCCCGGGACCCACGTAAGGACTGCCCCAGAGACCAGCCTCAGCTCTGCCCCTAAGGTGGGCGGCTGAGCATTACCCACAAGCCACTGCCTTGTGCTTACTTTACTTACCCCACAGCGACTTGTCACAGTGGAGCTCCCCTGGGCTTCAGCACTGGGAGGAGGTAGCACCAACCACGGGTTCGGGCTGCACGCAGGAGCACTGGGCGTGAGAGCTGGAGTTGGGGGTCCTGCCTGGCGAAGGGGGCCCAGGTGATGAAGGGTGTGGAGCTGGGGAGCCTGTAGGACATGGGGGGCTGGGGGTATCACAGGGTGGTGAGGGGCTGGGCCTCATCTCCCATGGCAGGGGCCTTAAACCCCAGTGCTTGAGCAAGATGGGACCTGTGGGGGCTACTCCAGCACTGCCTTCCAGCACCCTGAGCAGGCTGTTGTCCCTTGGTAGGCCCTGCTGTTGGGCTGGGGGCAGCAGGGAGCCAGCAGCTGGGTGCTGAGGTGCCCCTGCAGTGCATGGCCCTCCCTGGCTTGAGGCGCAGGGGAAAGGGGCAGCGCTGATGCATAAACACAATAAAGATGTGTCCAAAGGAATTGCTGCTCCAGCCTGGGTTTGTCTTCCACTGTGCGCGTGCGGTGGGGGGAGGTTTGACCTATAGGGGGGGGGGGGGGGGGGGCGCGTCTTGACCCTAATGTATGTAGCGGGAGCTCGATGGCCAGCAGTTAGTGGGCAGCCCCAGGGCCCAGCCAGCCTGTTCCCGGCTGCAGTGGCTCCGGGCTTGAGGTTTGACACCTGAGAGCTGCTGCCAGCAGAGCCCAGCTCTGAGCGGGAGCCTGGTGCCCCTGGGGGCAGGGAACTGCCTGCCTTGGGCTGGCCCATCACCCCTCCGTGGGCGTGTATTGGGCCCTGGGGGACTGTGCTGCTGGCTGGGCCTCTCGCTCGCCCGCCCGCCTGGGAACCGAACTGCACCTGCCGTGGGGAGCTGGCATGGACTACAGCTCCCGGCATGCAGCGCGCTGTGGCTCACAGCCACGTGCTACTTGGACTACGGTGGCCGGTGCAGGGCATGCGGGGAGATGCGGTGACGAGGCCTTCAGCCCTTGCAGCCGCGCGCCTGAGGACGGTGACGTACAAGCGACGCGACAGCAGAGAGCGTAGGTGGAGCCGTGATAGCGAGGGCGGAGCTTGGCGGGGGGATTGCGCGGTCGAGGAGCTCGGGCTGGGGGCGAGGCCCAGTGGCGGGGCAGGGCTCGGTGGGCTGGGGCCCAGTATTGGAGGCGGGGCCCAGGGGCGGAGCTCGGGCTGGGGGCGGGGCCCAGGGGCGGAGCTCGGGCTGGGGGCGAGGCCCAGTGGCGGGGCAGGGCTCGGTGGGCTGGGGCCCAGTATTGGAGGCGGGGCTGGGGGCGGGGCCCAGTGGCGAGGCAGGGCTCGGTGGGCTGGGGCCCAGTGGCGGAGCTCGGGCTGGGGGCGGGGGCCCAGGGGCGGAGCTCGGGCTGGGGGCGGGGCCCAGGGGCGGATCTCGGGCTGGGGGCGGGGCCCAGGGGCGGAGCTCGGGCGGGGCCTGGCGAGCCCGCCGGAGCCGCTCGGTCCCTGTGTCGGCGCGGCGGGGCCATGGCCCGGGAGCGCAGGCGGCGGGGCCCGGAGGGCGGGCGCGGCGCGGAGAAGGGCGGGCGCGGCGCGGAGAAGGGCGGGCGCGGCCCGCAGGCGGCGCGGCGGGAGCGCGGGGCCCCGGCCGGGCCGGGCCGGGCGCTGCTGGGGCTGGCGCTGCTCTCGCTGGCGCTGGGCGCCGCCGGCCTGGCCTACGGGCTCTACGGGCGCTGGCGGCTGGGCCGCCGCGTGGTCACCCCGCACCCGGCGCCGCGCGTCCTGCCCGCCGGCAGCAGCGGCCCCCGCGCCGCGCCCCGCGCGCTTCTGGGGCTCCTACCGGCCGCACGTCTACTTCGGCATGCGGCCCCGCAGCCCGCGGCCGCCCGTGGCAGGTAGGGGCCGGGCCGGGCCGCCCCCCGCCCCCCGCGGGCTCGGCGGCCCCGGCCCGCGCTCAGCCTCCCCCTCTCTCCCCTAGGCCTCATGTGGCTGCGGCAGGCGGCGGAGGCCCGGCTGCGCCACACGTGCGAGCAGAGCGACGGGCTGCCCGGCTACGGCTGGCTGCGGCACGACGGGCTGCGCTTCGGGGCGCAGGAGATCCGCGACCGCGGCCTGGCGCTGCGCACCGAGTTCGTGAAGCGCCCCGGCGGGGAGCACGGCGGCGACTGGAGCTGGCGGGTCACGGCCAGGCCGGAGGTGGGGCCTTGCCCGGGCTTAGTGACACGGGCGGCTGCTGGGGTGGAACCCAGGAGTCCTGGTCTTCCCCTCCCCCAAGTCTCTCCTGTCCGCGTCAGGCCACGTGTCCTCCCAGAGCTGGGAGTCCTGCCCCCGGCGTGCTTCGTGCCGTTCCCTTGCCTGCCTCCAGCGGAGCGGGGCCTGGGGTCGCCGGGGATCCCTGCCTTGAGCCCCACGTGATCCCCTGATTGATGGGCGCACCGGCCCCTCGGGTTTGGGGGCGGTTCCTCTCCCGCCCCAGTCTCTGTCCCCAGAGAGCAGGGAGCGTTTCCCGCGGCCGGTGGCATCTCCTGGTTGTCAGGGTCTGGGCGGGGGGGCGGCTGCCCCTTTGGCTATGTAGGGGGGTCCTGGCGTCTCCCGCACAGACACCCCTGCCGGGGTGAGCCATGCCCAGTGTCCCTCTCTCGTTGCAGAGTGGGGGCGACTCGACCGCCCTCCTCTCCCTACTCTTCTACGTGGCCACAGACGGGCAGGGGACGCTGCAGCCGCACCTGGAGAGCACGCGGTTGGTGTCTGTGAGCGGCACGTCGGAGGAACTCGGCCATTTCAACATCACCTTCCACAAGCCCACCACCGAGACTGGGGAGCCCCTCAGCTATGCCAGGTATGGGGGGGGGGCTCCTGGCTGCTCGAGGACCAGGCTTTCTGGGGGGGGCAGCGGCGCAGACTGTGGGGTGTTCCTGGCTTCTCCCTGCCCCTGACCCCCCCTCTCTTGCAGCTATAACCACCTGGATGCCAGGAGCCCGGGCCTGCACCACCTGACCGACGTGGTGAAGAGCAGCCTGAGCAACCGCTTTGTTTACGCCGCGCCAGGCGGGCCCAAGCGCCGCTACTTCGCCGTGGACACGGACCGGGCACCGCCAGGGGAGCCGGACCAAGCTCCCCAGAGCCACCTGCTGCTGCACCAGGTGACGCTGCCGCTGCCCTGCCGCGTGGAGGTGACCTTCGAGTCGGGCAGCTTTGCCGCGCGCCCCGGCCCACTGGTGGGGGCGGTGCTGAGCGAGGAGCTGGCGGGGCACGTGGCCGCCTTCGAGCAGCGCTTCGAGGAGACCTTCTCCCCTGGCCCGCAAGGGCTTCCCGGCCCAGCAGCAGCGCTTCGCCCAGGCCGCCCTCAGCAACATGCTGGGGGGGCTGGGCTACTTCCACGGGCACTCCATCGTGCAGTCCGCGCACAGCCCGCACCCGCTGCCCTACCCCGAGGGCCCCCTGTTCACCGCCGTGCCCTCCCGCTCCTTCTTCCCCCGGGGCTTCCTCTGGGACGAGGGCTTCCACCAGCTACTGCTGGCGCGCTGGGACCCGGCCCTGAGCCGCGAGGTCATCGCCCACTGGCTGGACCTCATGAACGTGGAGGGCTGGATCCCGCGGGAGCAGATCCTGGACGACGAGGCGCGAGCCAAGGTGCCCCCCGAGTTCATCCTGCAGCACAACGAGGCGGCCAACCCGCCCACCCTCTTCCTGGCGCTGCAGCAGCTGCTGCGGGAGCCGGGCCAGGGCCCCGCCGAGCTCGCCTACCTGCGGCGGCTCTTCCCCCGCCTGCGCACCTGGTACCAGTGGTACAACGCCACGCAGGCGGGGCCCCTGCCCTACACCTTCCGCTGGCGGGGCCGGGACCAGGACACCGCCCTCTTCCTCAACCCCAAGACGCTGACCTCGGGGCTGGACGACTACCCTCGCGCCTCGCACCCCTCGCTGGCCGAGCGCCACCTGGACCTGCGCTGCTGGATGGCCCTGGCCTCGGGGGTCATGGCCGAGGTGGCCGAGCGGCTGGGCGAGCCGGCCGCCGAGTACCGGCACATGCAGCGGGCGCTGACGGACAACGCCCGGCTGGAGCAGCAGCACTGGGCCGAGCGGCTGGGCACGTTCGCCGACTACGGGAACCACAGCCAGGCGTGGGGCTGGAGCGCGAGAAGGTGGCAGTGGTGCCGGGCCAGCCGGGCCCCGCCCCACGGCTGGTGCGCGTGGTCCGCAAGCCCCCCAAGCTGCAGTTCGTGGGGGCCCTGGGCTACGTCAGCCTCTTCCCCTTGCTCCTGCAGCTGCTGCGGCCCGACTCGCCCCGCCTGGGCAGCCTCCTGGGGGACATGCGCAGCGAAGAGAAGCTCTGGACCCCCTACGGCCTCCGCTCGCTCGCCCGCACCAGCCCCCTCTACATGAGACACAACACGGAGCACGACCCCCCCTACTGGAGGGGGCCCATCTGGATCAACATGAACTACCTGGCCGTGCGGGCGCTGCACCACTACGCCCGCCAGGAGGGGCCCTACCGGCAGCAGGCAGCCGCGCTCTACCAAGAGCTGCGCGCCAACCTCATTGCCAACCTGTACCGCCAGTACCTGGCCAGCGGCTACCTGTGGGAGCAGTACAGCGACAGCACGGGCCAGGGCCAGGGCTGCTACCCCTTCACGGGCTGGTCGGCCCTGGTGGTGCTCGTGATGGCCGAGGAGTACTAGGGGCCAGGCTAGGGGCCAGGCTAGGAGCAGGGGGTTCCAGCTCCCAGCAGGAGGGCAACGGGCACCTTGGGCCCCCCTTATTCTAATCCCGGGGGTTGGGGCCCCACAGCCACCTCTGGGCTGAGCGTGAGCATTTGGGGCAGGGCTGAGTGGAGCGGGGGGGTTGCTGCATTACTGGGATACCAGGTGCTGCCCAGGCCTTTGCCCTGCTTGTCTTTCTCAGGTGTTTTCATAGGAATGTTTGGGGGGGGGGGGGGGTGGTCTCTTCACCAGCTGGGGGGGGGGGGGGGGTCTCATTTTTTTAAAGAATAAAGCAGAGTAGCTTTACCCTCTTCTGGCTGCTGCCATCTGTGGGAATCCGCAGCCTGGGGAGGGGGTGGGCACAGCCAGCCATGGGGGCACGTCACACACAGCTGCCTGGTGGGGGGGGGGGTCTGTCATTTAGGGGTACAGCTCCCTGCTGGCACTGTTCCTGCACTGGGGCCTGGGCAGGCCACATTGCCTGGAGCTGGGGGCAGGGCTGCTGCATTGCAAAAAGCAGGGGCCCAGAAGGGGGGTGCCTCTTCTGCAGCCCACTTGCCTGGGCAGCAGGGGAGCCCCCATTAAAACCCTGGGGCGTGTCAGGGGCCCAGAGTGCTGTTCCACCCCCTGGAAACAGAGAACCAGGCCTGTGTGGGAAAACCCAGCAGCCTTCTTCCCACAGGTGAGCGGCTCCTCCCCTCCCCAGGATGGGCCAGGGCCTGCCTGCATGACAGGGGGCCGGGAAGGGGCCTGGGCCCAGGGGGTGGGGTTCCTTGGGCTCTGAGCCTGGCTGCTGCAGCGCCCCCAGCTCCTCCAGGCAGGGAACCAGCCGAGGCTTGTTCCTCCTCAGCCTGTCAGCACCCCCCCCAGCGGGGGGAGAAGGCAGCTGGGAGCTCTGCGCCCAGAGAAAGTTCCCCCCTTGTTTTCAAGCCCTGCAGTGACTCCACTGTTCCTGGAGCACTGGCCCCTCGGGAGCAGCCTGCCCTGCAGGACCCCCCCAGCTTAGAACCCCAGCAGGAGGGGGGTTTGCCCCCCCCTCGCCCCATGCAGACACTCACAGGCTGTAATTCCACATCTCTTTAATAATGAGAACTACCGTCCCCGAGCACAGACCCGCAGGCTGGGAGCAGAGCCGAGTGCAGCAGGCAGCCCCCAGCCCAGGCCGCTCAGTCGCCCGCCCCACGGGGAAGGCCTGCTAGCTGCCCCACGCTCCCCAGGAGAAGCACTTCGGGAGGGGAAGGGGACGCTGGGCAGGAATAATCTGATTCGTGCAATTCCCACGGAAACCCAGTCCCGGCGGGAACTCTACAGGGAGGGGAAGGACCCGGCCAGGGGCATGTGCCCTGGCAGGGCAGCGCTACACATGGTACCCAACAAATGACAGCAGCACGCAGAGTGAGGGACACACATCATCTACAGAGAGTCAGTTCGGGGGGGGGGACAGCCCCCCACGAGGGCACGTTCTCCCCAGGGGCTCCATGCCAACAGAGTCCACACCCCAGGGAGGGGTCAGTCAGCCACGTGGTGCTGGTGCAAATCGTCCCAAACCTAGCACATGGGGCAGAAGCAGAGCTGGAGGCAGGGCCCTGGGACAGGGGGGTTTGGGTGCTGGGGGGACCCCACGCTGCAGAGCCAGGAGCTGCCTGCTGTCCTGCCCGCCAGGGAGGGGGAAAGCCCCCACATGGAGCCCCAACACTCAGGAGAGGGAAGGGCCAAGAGGCAGCTGCCCTGGCCCCAGCTCCTCCCTCACTGCCCGGCCTGAGGGGCAGGAAGAGGCCAGGGGCTGGGGCACTGCCTCTCAGCCCCACGCGGGATGCGCCCACCCAACCAGGGTAAGGCCATGGGCCAGGAAGAGCCAGCCTGCAGGGACCCCTTGGGCAGAGGCCAGAACAGCAGCTCAGCCACCTCGGCCAGGAGCACAGGGGTGGGGGCTGCCGGGCAGGGGAGGGGAGCTGGGGTCAGGGGCAGCCCCCAGCTCAGACAGGCAGGGCAGGCGAGCCGGGGCTCCTCACTGCCCCCATCGCTCTGCAGCCCACAGAGGCTCTTGCGCTCTGAGAGCTGGGGGACTCAGGCCCCCCCTTGCTGAGCAGGTGCGTCTCCTCCTCACTGTCCTCCCCACCCTCCTCCTCCTGGCAGCGCCCCACCTCAATGCCTGAATCGCCCGTCAGGCGCCGGTGCCGGAAGTGCTCACCGCTGTCCCCCTGGACCGCGCCCTCCTCCCCCTCGCCCTCCTCCTCCTCCTCGATGTCGGAGCAGCGGTGGTAGTCGGCCTCGAAGAAATCCACGTTGGAGGAGAAGAGGGTCTGCTTGGGCGGGGCCTCGCAGGGGGCCGGCTCCTCGGGCAGCTCCCAGCTGGCCCCAGTGCCCGTGCTGCTGCTGCCGCCTTCCTCGCTGGGCGTGCTGGCCTGGCTGCGCTCCGTCTCGTCCGTGAGCTGCACCGACAGTGACGTGCTGCTGGGGGAGGTGAGGCAGCTCGACTCGCACGAGCAGCTGGTGAAGTTCTCCGAGCTGGGAGACAGGCTCAGGGGACTGGAGCCCAGGCGACTATGCGGCCCGCCCAGCTGGGCCAGGATGGCGCTGTAGGGGGGAGGAGGGGTGCTGGGCCGGTGAGCCACCTCCTCGTAGGCGGGCAGCTTAAAGGAAGCCAGCATCCCTGGAGGGGAGAGAGTCACCTGAGAACCCGAAGGCGGCCAGCCACAGCCCTCCCCCCGGCAACCCAGCCTGCTCCCCGCCCTGCGAGCCCAGCTCTCCTCCAGGCCTCTGGAGCTGCCCTTCCTGTCAGCCCCCCAGTTGTGTGCTCTTGGCATTGCCCCCTCTGCCCCACACACAGCCTGCTGCACAGGAAGTGCCCCCCCCCATTGCATCTGCCCACCAGGACACAGCCCTGCCTGCCCCCCTCACCCCACAAGCTACTGCTCTCACTGTGCTCCCCGGGCCACGCTGCAGATTTTACACCTGAGCTGGTGAGGAAGCAGCCTCCGAGCAGGGCCCCCTCCCCCAGTGGAGGGTCTGGCCCCAGGCATTACGTTCCAGCAAGAGCGGGGTAGGAGCTAGGCTGGCTTTCTAGCCCAGGGCTCTGAGAGCCCAGACTGCCCGAGCTGAGCTCCCAGCCCCAGCCCGGCAGGGCTGAGTACGGGAATCAGAGGGAGACGAGCACGGGCGGGGCGGCACTCACTGAGATCCATCATGGAGGTGGGGTAGTTGCAGGCACCGTGGTAGGCGATGAGGTTGATCTCACGCTGCCGCTGCTGCTGCTGCAGGCGCAGTTTGGCGCGGCGATGCCGGTAGGCGCAGCAGCAGCTGAAGAGGATGAGAATAGTCCAAAGGAGCCAGAACCCTACAGACAGGAGAACACTTGAGAACAGCCTTCCTCCAGCAGCCCCCACCCCCCAGCACCCCCCAATGGGCCAGGCCAGGAGCAGCTGGGAGCTCCCCCCATCAGGGCCCCTGCCCCCACCCCTCAGCACCCCCTGCTGGGCCAGGCCTGGAGCAGCTGGGAGCTCCCCCCCATCAGTGCCCCTGCCCCCACCCCTCAGCACCCCCTGCTGGGCCAGGCCTGGAGCAGCTGGGAGCTCCCCCCCATCAGTGCCCCTGCCCCCACCCCACAGCACCCCCTGCTGGGCCAGGCCTGGAGCAGCTGGGAGCTCCCCCCATCAGGGCCCCTGCCCTGCACCCCACAGCACCCCCTGCTGGGCCAGGCCAGGAGCAGCTAGGAGCTCCCCCCATCAGGGCCCCTGCCCCCACCCCCCAGCACCCCCGCTGGGCCAAGCCAGGAGCAGCTGGGAGCTCCCCCCATCAGGGCCCTGCCCCCACCCCCCAGCACCCCCCGCTGGGCCAAGCCAGGAGCAGCTGGGAGCTCCCCCATCAGGGCCCCTGCCCCCACCCCCCCAGCACCCCCTGCTGGGCCAGGCCAGGAGCAGCTGGGAGCTCCCCCCATCAGTGCCCCTGCCCCCACCCCTCAGCACCCCCTGCTGGGCCAGGCCTGGAGCAGCTGGGAGCTCCCCCCCATCAGGGCCCTGCCCTGCACCCCTCAGCACCCCCCGCTGGGCCAGGCCAGGAGCAGCTGGAGCTCCCCCCATCAGGGCCCCTGCCCCCACCCCTCAGCATCCCCTGCTGGGCCAGGCCAGGAGCAGCTAGGAGCTCCCCCCATCAGTGCCCCTGCCCCCACCCCTCAGCACCCCCTGCTGGGCCAGGCCAGGAGCAGCTGGGAGCTCCCCCCATCAGTGCCCCTGCCCCCACCCCACAGCACCCCCTGCTGGGCCAGGCCTGGAGCAGCTGGGAGCTCCCCCCATCAGGGCCCCTGCCCCCACCCCTCAGCACCCCTGCTGGGCCAGGCCAGGAGCAGCTGGGAGCTCCCCCCATCAGGGCCCCTGCCCCCACCCCCCAGCACCCCCCGCTGGGCCAAGCCAGGAGCAGCTGGGAGCTCCCCCATCAGGGCCCCTGCCCCCACCCCCCAGCACCCCTGCTGGGCCAGGCCTGGAGCAGCTGGGAGCTCCCCCCATCAGTGCCCCTGCCCCCACCCCTCAGCACCCCCTGCTGGGCCAGGCCTGGAGCAGCTGGGAGCTCCCCCCCATCAGGGCCCCTGCCCTGCACCCCTCAGCACCCCCTGCTGGGCCAGGCCAGGAGCAGCTGGGAGCTCCCCCCATCAGGGCCCCTGCCCCCACCCCTCAGCATCCCCTGCTGGGCAGGCCAGGAGCAGCTAGGAGCTCCCCCCATCAGTGCCCCTGCCCCCACCCCCCAGCACCCCCTGCTGGGCCAGGCCTGGAGCAGCTGGGAGCTCCCCCCATCAGTGCCCCTGCCCCCACCCCTCAGCACCCCCTGCTGGGCCAGGCCTGGAGCAGCTGGGAGCTCCCCCCCATCAGGGCCCCTGCCCTGCACCCCTCAGCACCCCCTGCTGGGCCAGGCCAGGAGCAGCTGGGAGCTCCCCCATCAGGGCCCCTGCCCCCACCCCTCAGCATCCCCTGCTGGGCCAGGCCAGGAGCAGCTAGGAGCTCCCCCCATCAGGGCCCCTGCCCCCACCCCTCAGCACCCCCTGCTGGCCAGGCCAGGAGCAGCTGGGAGCTCCCCCCATCAGTGCCCCTGCCCCCACCCCTCAGCACCCCCTGCTGGGCCAGGCCAGGAGCAGCTGGGAGCTCCCCCCCATCAGGGCCCCTGCCCTGCACCCCACAGCACCCCCTGCTGGGCCAGGCCAGGAGCAGCTAGGAGCTCCCCCCATCAGGGCCCCTGCCCCCACCCCTCAGCACCCCCTGCTGGGCCAGGCCAGGAGCAGCTGGGAGCTCCCCCCATCAGTGCCCCTGCCCCCACCCCTCAGCATCCCCTGCTGGGCCAGGCCTGGAGCAGCTGGGAGCTCCCCCCATCAGTGCCCCTGCCCTGCACCCACAGCACCCCCTGCTGGGCCAGGCCTGGAGCAGCTGGGAGCTCCCCCCATCAGGGCCCCTGCCCCCACCCCTCAGCACCCCCTGCTGGGCCAGGCCAGGAGCAGCTGGGAGCTCCCCCCATCAGGGCCCCTGCCCTGCACCCCTCAGCACCCCCTGCTGGGGCCAGGCCAGGAGCAGCTAGGAGCTCCCCCATCAGGGCCCCTGCCCCCACCCCTCAGCATCCCCTGCTGGGCCAGGCCAGGAGCAGCTAGGAGCTCCCCCCATCAGTGCCCCTGCCCCCACCCCTCAGCACCCCCTGCTGGGCCAGGCCAGGAGCAGCTGGGAGCTCCCCCATCAGTGCCCCTGCCCCACCCCTCAGCACCCCCTGCTGGGCCAGGCCAGGAGCAGCTGGGAGCTCCCCCCACAGCCAGCACCCCAGCTCTGCTCCAGCTCCTCCCATCGCAGAGGCAGGTGCTGGCCGCCCCGTGCCGCGCCATCTCCCCACTCACACCAGAGCTCGTAGTAGTAGGTGCAGCAGCCGGTCTCTCCGCAGCAGTGGCCCGTCTCACACCATAGGGCTGGTTCTTCACCCCGGGGCAGTATTCCCGAGCCTGCAGGGAGAGGGCCTGGCATTATACTCCACAGCCACCCCACCTGTCCCCTCCGCACTGTTCTGGCACCCCATTGGGGGCACAGCCCCTGCCGGGCCGCCTGCAGGGGAGCCCAGCGCCTACGCTGCGGGCTGGTTGGCAGCCCCAGCTCAGCAGCAGCCTCACACAGACCCTGCTGAGCTCCCTGCCCAGTTGCAATGGCTGAGGGTCTCCTAGCTGCATGATGCCCCGCAGCAGCACTCCAGGCAAAGGCCGGGCGGCCACGGAGCCTCTGGTGGAGGCTCATGCAACTGGGGCAGGGCCAGGCCAATCCCCTGAAGCCCACAGAGGGGTCAGGAACCCACCTCACCAGTGCCTCACCCCCAACACAAACACTCCTCTCTGGAGCCAGCATATCCCCCCCGGGCTGCAGGTTAGCATTGACCAGCTGCACTGCCACGGAGGGTGAAGTGTCCCTAGCTGGTTAAAGGGACCCCACCCTCTAGCACCGCCCCTCTACACAAGACTGGAGCCGGGCACTCCCCTGGGGGGGCCACTCTCCCCTGCCTAGCCTCTCCTCAGGTCGCATCATCAACATCCCTAAGGGTGCCCCAGTGGGTGTCCCGTTCTCTAAGCCGGGGTCATGGCGCTCTCCCTCCCTTTCCTGTGAGGAGTCTCCTGCTCATGGGGAGCCGTTGGCCTTTTCAAAGCCTCACACCTCGTCTACACAGACCTGCTCCACTTTCATTGTAGGTGTGATGTGAAGCGGATACAGGCCTGCCCCGTGAGAAAGCTGCGCCATTTGGGTTAAAGGTGGGATTTGACACTGACTGCGCCCAGCCCTGGGCCGAGGCTCTACTCCGGTTTCAATCAGGCTCGTGGTGCTTTGGCGTCCGTCCGACACCAATGAGGCTGAGCAGACCCCAGAGTGCCACTGTCGGCCAACACAGGCCCCTGAGCGGGTTTCAAACCGCAAGCGAGGCCGGGGATTTCTCTGGGCCAGGGCCAGTCCCTGCGGCGGGTTTTGGTTTAGAAGCCGCTGGGCAAACCCCGCCAGGCAGGGGGCGTCTCCTGGCAGAAGCACCGCCCCAGCGCAACCAGCGTCCCCAAGCCCAGCCGCACCGGGGCTGTGCCGGGACACGAGCCTCGCTCTGCTCTGCCGGGCTCAGGCCGGGTCTACACCGCAGACACGGCACCGCCGGGGGTCACCCGCGGGCTGTTTGGGTCACAGCCCGGCGTGTGGACACGGGTCAGGTGGGGGGAGCGCAGAGGCTGGAGGGGGGAGGCCGGGGGCTGTTTGGGTCACAGCCCGGCGTGTGGACACGGGTCGGGTGGGGGGAGCGCAGAGGCCGGAGGGGGGAGGCCGGGGGCTGTTTGGGTCACAGCCCGGCGTGTGGACACGGGTCGGGTGGGGGGAGTGCAGAGGCCGGGGGTGTTTGGGTCACAGCCCGGCGTGTGGACACGGGTCGGGTGGGGGAGCGCAGAGGCTGGAGGGGGAGGCCGGGGGCTGTTTGGGTCACAGCCCGGCGGACTGACGCGCCGGGGCGGACACGGGGGTCAGGTGGGGCAGAGGCCGGGTGGGGGGCAGGCCCGGTGGGGGTGCTTGGGTCACAGCCCGGCGTGCGGACACGGGGGTCGGGCGGGGGGGACACAGAGGCCGGGGGCAGGCCCGGGGGGGTGTATGTGTTTGGGTCACAGCCCGGTGGACCGACGTGCCAGTGCGGACGCGGCGGGGGGAGCGGGGTTCGGACCCGAGTGAAGCGGGCGGCGGCAGCACCCCGTGTCGCCCTGCCCGGCTCCTGCAGGCGGGGGGGTCGGTGCGGCCGGGCCCGGCTCCTGCAGGCGGGGGGGTCGGGGCGGGCGGGGGGGGGTGCGGCCCGGGCGGGGGGGGGGGGTCGGTGCGGCCCGGGCCCGGCCCGGGGGGGGGGGGGGTCGGTGCGGCCCGGGCCCGGCCCGGGGGGGGGGGGGGTCGGTGCGGCCCGGGCCCGGCCCGGGGGGGGGGTGGGTCGGTGCGGCCCGGGCCCCGCCGGGGGGGGGGGGGGGGTCGGTGCGGCCCGGGCCCGGGCGGAGGTGGGGAGGGGGTCGGTGCGGCCCGGGCGGGGGGGGTCGGTGCGGCCCGGGCCCGGCCGGGGGGGGGGGGGTCGGTGCGGCCCGGGCCCCGCCGGGGGGGGGGGGTCGGTGCGGCCCGGGCCCCGCCGGTACCTGCTGCTGCTGCCGGCCCAGCAGCGCGGCCCAGGCCCCCTCGGAGCCGCCGCCCCGGGCCGCTCCATGGCGCCGCCTACAGCCGCCCGCGGCCCCGCGCCAGCGCCGCCGCCGCCCGCAGCAGCCGCCGCGCCCCCGGCCCCGGGGCCGCCGCCTCCATCCCGGCCGCCCGGCCCGTCTCCTCAGCCCGGGCCGCAGCCGCCGCCGCCGCCATCACGCCCGGGCCGCAACGCCCGCCCCCGCCGCCGCCTCCGGCCAATCCGTTCCCGAGCTGCGGCCAGCCGCCAATCAGCGCCGCTACCCCCACCCTGCCTCCGCCAATCAGCGGCAACTTACCAGCACCCTCACGCCCAACAACAGGAGACAAAGAGACCGAGACCCGCCCCCGGCAGTGACTGACAGGAAGCTTGACCAATTGAGATCGCATTCCCGCCTCTCCAAGCGTGACTGCCACTATGTCTGGCCAAAGACAGGACTGAGCTCGGTCTCGGTGAGAGACTGATAGATACCACAACCAATGGAAGACGGACACCCGCCCTCTGGGTCGAACTTAACGGGCACCTGCCCAATGGAAGGAGAGATCCACCCCAAGTGTATTACTGGCACTAACTGTGACCAATGGAAACCAGAGACCGGCCATTGTGAACGTGACTGACAAGGGACTCAGCCAACGGAACCTCCGGGCTACCCTCTCAGGCACTAATGGCTGCAGTCCGCCCTCTGTCGGCTGTTCCCGGCGGCGGGGCAGGGGCCCTGTGCGTGCGGGGGGGCGGGGCTGAGCAGGGTGGGTGCACGTGCAGTGTTGGGGGCCCCTGGGCAGTGTGCGGGGGGGCAGGATGGAGACCCCGCGGCGCTGTGCAATGGGGCAGGACCAGGAGGGTCTCTGTGCAACCGGGGCGGGGGCCTGTGGGCAGGGCGGGGTCTGGGGGGCTGTGGGCGGGGCGGGGGTGCTGGGGGCAGGGCGGGGTGCTCGGGGCAGGGCGGGGTCTGTGGGTGGGGCACGGCGGGGGGCTGTGGGTGGGGCGGGCGGGGGGGCTGGGGGCACGGCGGGGGGCTGTGGGTGGGGCGGGCGGGGGGCTGGGGGCGGGTGGGGGGGCTGGGGGCACGGCGGGGGGGCTGTGGGGGGGCTGAGGGCGGTGCAGGGGTCTGTGGGCGGGGCACGGCGGTCGGCTGTGGGTGGGCGGGCGGGGGGCTGTGGGCACGGTGGGGGGGCTGAGGGCATGGCGGGGGCTGTGGGTGGGGGGCTGGGGTGCTGCACAAGGGGTTGGCAGGTTTCTCATTGCCCAGGCTGCTCCATGCACAGGGCAGAGCTCAGGGTGGCCAGGGCCCTGTGTCTGGCCCAGAGGGGGCCAGTGTGGTTACCAACTCTGACTGAAGCTATTCCGGGAGATTTTTTTCCCCCAGCATGACAATGTCATTTTCTTTAAATCTCCTGGATTTCTTTCAGGAGTCACCGAGAGATTCACGCTGATTCCAGGAGACTCCAGGCCAGACCTGGAGGGTTGGCACTCCTAGTGGCCAGGGCCCTGTGGCTGGGGCAGAGGGTGGGGATGTCCCTTGGTGTTAGCACTTGGCCCAGTGCCCTCTGTACAGGCCCCAGGCTGCTGCAAGTGGAGTCACTCACAGACATCCAACCACTTCCCAAGCCAGCAGAGTCTGGCTACAGTCCAGTCCCTCTTTCCACTTCTGGGGCCTTAGGCACCCAAACTTAGACCTCTTCTCTGACCCCCTTCCCTGGGACGTGGGGCCCAGCAGCCCTTGACCCCACACTCAGGGTCTCAGAAGGCCTTGTGTCACTTACAGAGGCTCTGCCCGAGTTCCCTCCAACTGGGGGTGTAACGATGCTGTCCGTGGGAGCCAGCAGAGGTCACTCCATCAGAGTGAACTGCAAACAGAACCCCAAACGCTGGGGGATATTTCAATGTTTAGATTTACCAAGACAGCCCAAAACAGCCTTTGTGTCACCCCACTGATTATTCAGAAGTCCAAACAACGCAGTTCCCTTAAAGTACCCAGCCTCAGGCCTCCATCCAGACACACATCAAATATACAATGATACATTCCGAAAATCTTATTTCATCATATCAAAGAAAAGGTTCTCCCGATCCCAAAGGATCAGCCACACGCACAGGTCAAATGATAACTTAGCTCTTACCCCAAATACACACTTAGAGCCAATTCTTATTAACTAAACTAAAATTTATTAAAAAAGAAAAGAGAGAGAGTTGATTGAAAGATCAATATACAGACAGACTTGAGTTCAATTTCTTGAGGTCCAGTTACATAGCAGAGATGAGTTTGTAGTTGCCAAAAGTCCTTTTAGAAATAGTCCATAGGTTACAGTCCAATGTCCATATTCAGGGTGATGCCAGTCAGTGACTGGGATCTCAATCCTTATGGCTCAGGGTTTCCCCTTCTTGAAACCCAAAGCAGATCTGAGATGAAGAAGGATCGTGCCCCAGGGTTTTTATACATTTCCAGCAGCCTTTTTGGCCTGAGAGAATAAGCTTAATCTTCTGCCTCCCAACCATTCTGGCAATTAGCACAGGGTAATTTAACCATTACACAGTTCAGACACAGGTTATCACAACCTTCAAAGAGACATAGACAATAATACTGTTTCACTCAAGTGTCGTCATGTTAATATTCCCTTTTCAATCTTTGAATCAAAGCCATAGTAATAGACAAGACTTGTTTGCTTACATCACAAGCCCTGAGCAAACAGCTCCTCCTCTATCTCCAACAATGCCGGCTGCATTTCAAAGCTCTCTTCATTTCCATCTCTTCCTAACCAGTCTTTAAAGTCCGGCCCTGGGTCAGGTGAGTCTGGGAGTGAATTAACCCTTTCTGGCCCTGTGTCGCCTTCAGTGTGAGATTATGTCACACTCCTAATGTCACAGGGGCACCTAGTTTGACCCCGGTGGGGCCAAAGGGCTGGAAAGCAAGCCGCACAGCCTCAGCAAAGCGATTTCTTAACGCAGCAGCTTTACCCAGAAAGCCCTGGAGTATTGCAGCTCTTTGAAAACAACAGAAGGCCCGAGACATCGGCCTGCCCCTCCTTCAGAGCTCACCCCATGGCTCATGAGAGAGGCAGGCGAGGCAGAGTCCCTTCTGCCCTCTGGCTCATGCAAGCCCTTCTTACGAGCGGTCATAGGCTGCCAGCAGAACCCCGCTCGTAAACAGGCCACCATCTCTGTGCCGTGCGCTCCCACGCGACGCTCCATCTCCCTTCTGGGCCCCCGTATGGAAAGACTCTTGTTCCCTGGGGGTGGGCCACTGGCAGAGAGTTATACAGAGCGGATCCCCCCCCCCCCATGCATTCTTCACGAGGGCTCTTACAGCTGGTCCCTCTCCGGTGTTAAATACCTGTCCCAGGCAGGTCAGCGTCTGGACAGCAACACAACAGGCTGGGCAGGGCTGCAGAGTGGGGCAGCCGCCGTGCCAATCTTTCAGCCCGGGCACAGGACACTGCACACGTCGATACAGGCATAGCCCGCGCTGCCCCAGCTCCTGGCTGGCACAGTCAGGACTGGCCCCAGGGAAGCGCTGTCTCCTAATCCCTTGTTGTAGAGGGGCCCATTGTGCCGGTGGACAGAGTTCTCCTCCCGGGCCAGAGACGTCAGGGCTCTCTTACCGTCCTGCGCCCAGATCATTGAGTACCTCGAAGATAAGGATTGAAACGTTGAACTTGGGTCCATGGGAGCCCCTGCGGAGAACCAAGGACCGACCGTGCTGGGGAGCTGCTTGGCAGCGTTCTCTAGCAGCTGGAGTCCAGCTGGGAGGTGACGCAGGCTTGTCTAACCAGGCCCAGGTCACCGGCCGCCAGGATGGGACGGCGTCTCCTAGCCAGCCCGAGGGGATAGAAAGCTTGACTTGGGAGTGCTGTTATGTGAGAGCTCAGCATCACGAGGGATCTAGAAGCCTCCCAAACTGCAGACTGAACCAACCAATTGTGGGCACGAACTTTCCCCTAACAGGGACGACGACGCGGCTGCAAACTCGTCAGAGTGCTTTCCTCTGCCCGCCCGCGTTACCTCCGTCTTGCCGGGTTTCAGCTTCCGCCGGCTGTTCCTCGGCCCTGAGCCCCTCATCCACGCCTGGCACTAGTGGTGCACGATGATGGGTAAATAACAGAGCTGTCTCTCACCTGCATGTTGCTGTAGCCAGCTCACCTCCCATTCCCCAGGGCCCCTCGGCAGCATTCGACACCACCGCCCGTGGGATAGGGCTGAGGTGGCAGGGCCCAGGTAAGGCACTAGAGTGGTGAGAGTCCTTCCCGAGGAGATGGGAATCTGCACCTCCATCGAGGGACCCCCTCTGGGGAGTCCTGCAGGGACCCATGCTCTCCCCGCTATTAACATCTACCTGCAGCCAGGTGAACAGGTCGGACGACACGGAGCCAGCGCCAGTAACACGCAGGTGACACAGCTCTGCCCATCCTCACGCACGAGCGTCCAGCTCCCGCTGGCCAAGGAACCGCCGGGGGAAGCTGAAACCAGGTTCTCTTGGCCTGTAACCCAGCCTCAGCCACGGGCCGCAGGTATCATAGGCCGGGGGTGTGTGTTAGGTCTCCCCAAAGAGCTGTGTGGCCCTGCCCACACTCTGCCTCCAGGTCCCTTCCTGCTGCCTGCTGGCAGCCTTCCCCCATGGCCGGGCTGGGGGCTTGTGGCCCAGGTAGCTGGGGCCGGTGCTCACATCACCCAGCGCTCTGGGCTGGAGGCGCTCGGGCAGCCTGGGGCTGGGGAACCAGCAGCTGTGGGGAGGGGCCCGCCTCCCCAAGTTCATGCGCCACCCATGGTCTCCGTGTAGGGATTTGGTGAAGTCTTTGTGCTGAAATCAGTCACGGTGCCGGGGAGCTGGGAGCTCCAGCCGTACCTTAGTGATGGTCCTGCTTTGAGCAGGGGTTGGTCCCTTCCAACCCCAATATTCTATGATGCTCAGCGCTCGGCTGTGATGTCCTCGCCCCTGACAGCTGCACCGCAGAGCAGGGCCCAGGCGTGACCGGCTGGTGGGTGGGAGCAGAGGCGACCTGCGAGCACCCAAGGGAAAGGAGGGGGAAGATGGGGGCTTCTCTGTGACTGTGTCCCCATGAACGGTGAAGTGTCCTGGGACAGGTCTCAGTGATCATCTCTGAGCAGGTCTCGCCGAGCACTTTTGGGAAGACTTTGCTCGGTGGTGGTCCGTTAACGAGCATAAAATCTGTTCGCCTTGGCTCTGGTTTCTGGGCTTCGATGACTCCGGTTTACCTAAGGGACCTGTTGGATCTGATATCTGCTGCCTTGTCCAATCTGGGTCTGTGATGGGCCTAGCAGCCTGAAGGGGCGAGGTGGGCAGGCCGCGTCACCCAGCCAGGTCCCTGGAGCCCACCTGGGCAGCACCCCCCCGCCACACACAGCCAGCTTGGGCCCAGCCCCTGGGCTGCAGCAAGAAACCGCAGGGGAAGCAGCTCATTTAGAAAAGTGTCTGTCCTTCCTCGTTGCAAGGGGCCTCGAAAGCAGCATAGCCTGCTGGAAGGGCCAGGCAGCCGGGCCCTCGATGGCGGGAGGCTGTAGGACTGAGAGAAGCTCATGAGGAACTTCAGGGGACGGGGCAGCACCCTGGCAGCTGGGATTCCGATGCAAAGTAAGGCACATTGGAGGGTTGAATCCGACTCCTCATGCGCCTTCTGAGGGCTCAGTTCTCGGAGCAGGACCCACTGGCACAATGGGCAGCTCAGAGTATAGCAGCCAACGAGCTGTTGGGGTGCAGAGATTGAGGGGGGAGGATAACGGGCAAACCGGTCTAGTGGCGCTCGATACACCGATGGGCAGCCCTGGTCTGGGGTCCAGTTCTGGTCAGGCCAGCTTGGGGAAAGGACAGAGCAGCAGCTGAGGGGGTTCCTGATAGGGCCAGAGAGACCCCTGTCTGAGAAGAGATGCCAATGCAATCCATGGACAAATCACTCCAAGGAACCACACATCCCCCCATTGTCCTGGGGAACTCCCTGCCCCAGGGTGCTCTGAAATCAAGAGCAAGAGCTGTGCAGGAAGAAGGAAGGGCCGTGGCTATAGGCTCTGAGCCCATCCCCTGCTGCCCCAGAGAGGGGATGAGGGTGGTTAGGAAGGACAGGCAGATGGCAGCCGAGGGGGGTTGTACAGACTGGGGAGGAGGCTGAGCTCAAGGTTAGCTCATGAACGTTAAGGGTTCACCTTGTTAACCTGCATCTGCACCAGGGACCAGGTGGGGGCTGGGGTCGGCTCCACCCCAGCCATCCCTGACCATGGAGACCCTCACTGCGGGACAGGAAGGCGCTTCTCCTTTGAACAGGTTGGCCCATAACAGTCTAATGGGGGCCGAGGGACCCTCTCGCGTCTTCCTGTGAAGAGCTGGCCTGGTGCCCTGGAGACAGGAGCCTGGGCGAGGGGGCCATGGGATCTGCTGCGGTGCGGCCATTCCTCGAGGTGAAGCCCCCAAACCCTCTGCTCCTCCCACAGCTCTGCAGGCGGCCGTACGTGGGGAAGGGGAGCCCGGTACGCTGGAGGGTAAAACCGTTTGTTCTGAATGCTGCACACACCTGTGTTACTGCAGGGTCCCCATTAGAACCAGGGCTGCCAGCCGTAAACCCGAAACTACAGCCCAGACCTTAAATGGACTTTCCACACCGCGTGCTCTGCCCAGGGGCGCTGCCGGCCCAGGACTTTCCACACCGCGTGCTCTGCCCAGGGGCGCTGCCGGCCCAGGACTTTCCACACCGCGTGCTCTGCCCAGGGGCGCTGCCAGCCCAGGACTTTCCACACCGCGTGCTCTGCCCAGGGGCGCTGCCAGCCCAGGACTTTCCACACCGCGTGCTCTGCCCAGGGGTACTGGGCGTGGCACTGCCGGCCCAGGACTTTCCACACCGCGTGCTCTGCCCAGGGGCGCTGCCGGCCCAGGACTTTCCACACCGCGTGCTCTGCCCAGGGGCGCCGGGTGCCAGCGAGCTGGGGGAGGCACTGCCAGCCCAGGCACAGGACGAGGGGAAGAGTGAGGAATTGCAGCTCTAGGACGATACTTCACATGCACACAAGAGCGCGAGTGTCCTGGGACAAGGCACCAGCAGAGAGAGCTCAGAGCACGAGGTGGGAATCCCAGCCTGGGCCCCGGGCCAGGCTCTCGCTTAGCACTTGTCACCAGACGCCGGGGCACAGCAGGGAGACCCGAGTGACTGACACTGGGTGAGCGACCCTCGGCTACATCTCGGCACTGGGCTCAGGCCCCACAGCCTCTGCTTTACCCCACAAGACTTACTGCCCCGGCTACTCCCCCAGGTGACTTGATGAAATCAGGCTGCCCTGGACGTGTCCCCTGGGGCCTGGTACAAGGGGCTCTGGAAGTGGGGTGGCCGAGGTCCCAGGCTGGGCTCTTCCCCCCTCTGCATGGAGCAGAGACCAGCCTGCCTTCACCAAGAGACCCTGAGAGCCCAGAGCCCCCCGCCACAACCCACCTGCCCAGCCGCGAGGTCAAAGAGAGGCTCCCCCCGGCCCTCATCAAGGGAGCGGCAGATCTTCCTTCTATACTGTGGGGTTTAATGAACATTACAGGTAACGAGTGTCCCTGGGCCCAACCCCCGGCAAGAGCATGAAGGGGCCCTGCGGGGGGGGGGCGGGGGGCGGGGGGGAAGAAGAGCGACAGCAGAATCTGCCCTGCAGCATCCCCCCCAGACACGCTGCCACCTTCCCGCGCACACTGGTCTGAGCTCCGGAGAGCTGCAGTGACACAGCGAGGAGGCAGCGAGCTGGGCACGCACAGCCAAGCCCTGCCCTGCCCTGTCCCGTCTAGGGGCAGCCCAAAGACCACTCCCTGGAGAAACAACCCCCCCCCCCCCATCTGATTGATCCCACTCGACTGCCTCCCTGCATCAATAGTTACTGAGGATGAGTGGCAGCAGGGGGCCCCCCCACATCCCCGAGGCCTCCCCCGGCCCCACAGCACCTGCCCTGGGTAGGAGGGGCTCTCTGAGCACACCCAACAGAGACTTTCTCCCCAGCCAATGGGGCTGGCTGATTGACCGCTCCTATCCTGGGGCGGAGGAGAGCTAACGGCCTCCTCCGTGTGTGGGCCCAACCCGTCCTGCCACTGACAGCTGCAGGAAGCCACCCGCAGCCGCTCCCTCCCCCGAGCACAGCAGAGCTCAGCAGTGCAGGCAGGCGGGCACCCAAGGGTGGGATACACCTCCTTGTGGCAGGGCCCGGAGACACCACACGGACACCCCTCCAGTCCCCAGGGAGGGTGGGAGAGACACGGGGAGGCCAGGCTGCGTGGAGCCACGTAAGGTGCACTGGGGCCCCCAGGCCCAACCCTGCCGCGACTGGGCTCAGCCAGGACTCAGCTCTCAGGGAATGAGCCTGTCCCAGTAGGGTTCCGGCTGCCAGGGTCCTCAGCTCGCAGTCACAAGGGCAGTCGTGAGCTGATGGAGAGTGGCCTCCCCAGAGGGAGGGGACGCAGGGATCTTCAGCCACGCCCTCGGAGAGGTGGAGCCTGGCAGCAGGGGTCAGCGCCAGGACCCCTAGCCCACCGCCTCCTGCAGCTGCAGGTTCTTCTGGTAGCAGGCGAAGCTGCAGAGGGGCACGCCGGTGCGGGAGCAGGAGTAACGCTTGCGGTTGGGGCAGCCGCTGACCCCGCAGGTGGCGGGTGAGGGCATGGGCGGCGGCGCGCAGGGCGGCAGGGGCAGCGTGAGCCCGGGCGGGAAGGACACGGTGATCCGGTCCGCGGCGTTGCAGTAGCGGATCATGGGGCACGGGGCCTGCTTGGCCTTGCGCTCCCGCAGGGTCTTCACCTTGGCCTTGCTGGTCTTGGTGAGGCGCTCGATGGTCTGGTTCTTGTTCTCCTCCGCCTTCTTGGCCGCCTGCAGGCGCCGCTTGCGGGCTCGCTCCTCCCGCTTCACCAGCATCTCCTCGGTCATCTCCTTCGCCTTGTAGCCCATGGGCAGCTCCAGCAGCGGCTGGCTCTGCTGCTTGTGCAAGAGGGCTTTCTGCGGGGGGGCACAGAGCACGGTCAGACCCAACACACGGGCTGCAGGGGCTTGGGGGAGGGGCTCCGATTCTGCCCCAGCTGGGGCAGACTGGCCGGCTCGGGGGACCGTGTGTGCGCAAGGCAGGCAGGGAGCCCGGCAGGACCCAGGGGCTCTGAAGCCCCACGCATGGGAGAGTTTTGGACACGGGATTCTCTCTGTACCGAGCAGCCGCTGCAGCCACCGCCCTGGACACATGGGCCATCGGCAGGGGGCAGCACGCACCAGCCACCCGCAGCCTATGGGAGGGAGGGACGGACCCCTACAGGAGCAGCTCCCAGCCTGCCCGGCTCAGGCTCCCAGCCCCCCTCACCTGTCTGGCCGTGAGCAACGACTCGTCCACCTCCTTCTTCAGCTCGCCGTTGTCGTCCAGCTCGCCCTTCTCCAGCGCGTCCAGCCAGCGCTCCTCCTCCTCGTCCTCACGGGCAGGGAAGCAGCTCTCCGAGTCGAGGTCCGGCAGGGGCGACGGGTCCAGGTTACTGTCTTCATCTGCGCAGCCCCGGCAGGGAGACGCGGTGTTACCACCTGGCCTGGGCCCCCTGTAACTCCCAGTGGCCGGCCTGCTCCCAAGGGACTGTTCTCTCCAGGGGCGGACACCCCAACAGACCCCGACTTCCTCTGGCCCCTGGGCGTTGGATCCATCTCTGGCTCCCACCAGGGGAAACCCCAGAGACCGGCAGAGCTCAGCCCTGGCTCCCCGGGCAGCACCCACAGCCTCACCAGCCAAGCCGGAACAGAGTCAAGGGGGCAGCCCAACACGGGGGAGAAGCTGGGGTCCCCCAAAGCGGTTTACAGCTCTTTTGTTACTGCCTACGGGAGGGAAACGAGAGCACGTAAAGCTTGGCTGGGCGAATGTGGCATCGCCTGATGGGCCCCTCCCCACCCTTATCCAGGGGCTGGGCTCCCTTGACTGCTGTTTGGGAACGGTGTGGAGCTGCACAGCGCAGATCTCCCCCTTTAGCACTCACCCAGCCAGGCCCGATACTGCTCAATGGGGACCCCCTCCATGGGCTCGTCCTCGTCATCCACGACCATGAGGGGGGAAGGTGAGCGCGGCACCTCGGGGATCACCGTGAAGGTTGGCACGCTGGGGAGACAGCCCAAACCCTGCCCGTCAGGCTGGAGCGGAGCTTGCGCGCCCACCCAGAGAGCTGCACTAGGATCCGTGGGGTGCGTCTTCCCACACAGCACCAGCATTGGCCCCTGGGACGGCTCCAGGGCAGAGGGCCCATTGGTCTATTCTGGGGAGGTGGGAGGCAGGGCCAGGGGGGCCTGCTGATTCGATAGGGCCTAAAGGGAGAGACCAGACTGGTCTGATCCAGGCCCGGATCCAGGCCGTGGTCTGGTCACTATGGCGAGTCCTTTTGCAATATAAGCCTTGGCCCCCAAAACGTCGCACATCCCTCCCAGCGCCCCCATCACCCAGAGCAGATGCTGGGGCCCCCCTTACCTCTTGGTGCCCAGAATCTGCCCCCCAAGCTTGATTTTGAGCTTGAGCTGGGGCTTGGGGAGCAAGGGGCTGGACTCCAGGGTCTCGGCGGAGAAGCTGGGGCCCACGTTCTCATGGTGATGCCTCTTCTTGTGCTTCTTCTTGTGCTTCTTGTGCTTCTTCTTGTGGGAGCCGTGCCCGCTGGACTCGTCCTGGTCCCCTGGGGACACGCGCAGACGCTTACGTCACCTCGCTGCCCACGGGCGGCCTGGGGGGCGGCCTGGGGGGCGGCCTGGGGGGCGGCCTGGGCCTGGGGTGTTTCCAGGGGGCTCCCCGGGCCTGGGGCGTTCCCGGGGGACTGGGCCACAGGCTGACGGGATGAGCTGCCCTGGTTCCCCGGGGCAGGGGGTGAGACCCAACGGCCCCTCCCGGCTCCTATGCCCCCTGTTCCACTCCCACCCCAGCGCCTGCTTAGCCAGGGGCTGGGCCCCCATGGCTGGGGTGCGGAGTAAGTGCAGGCCATAGATAACCCCGGGCCCCAGTCCCCGCCCCTCCCCCCCCCCCTGCCGGGCCCCCCAGCCGCTCCCCATCCCCCCACCGGGCCCCAGTCCCCGCCCCCACCAGGCCCCCCAGCCTCTCCCCCTCCCCCCACCGGGCCCCAGTCCCCGCCCCCACCAGGCCCCCCAGCTGCTCCCCCTCCCCACACCGGGCCCCAGTCCCCGCCCCCACCGGGCCCCCCAGCCTCTCCCCCCGCCGGGCCCCCCCGGCCGGTCCCAGCGGCCCGAGCCGTTACTGCTGGGGGTGGGGGACCCCGGGCCCCGGTGTCAGCAGCGGCCGGGGGGGGGGTGGCTGGGGACCGCGCTCGCTCCTCACCCGCCTCGGCCCCCTCCATCCTGCCGCCGCCGGGGCCGCCCCCTCTCCGCCACGCCTTGCTCATCGGGCCCAGGCTCAGTTACGGGCCGGCTGGCCGCCCGGGGAGGGCTATTCCCGACGGACCCGGGCACCGCTTCCGCCCCGCACAGCGCTCAGTCGCTGAACACTCCCCCGTGGCCAGTGGCCATCTTTGTTCGGGGCGCAGTCCGCCGCTAAAAGGCTCCCTCTAGAAACATGCCTCTGGGCACTTGTGACCGGGCTGGAGTAAAGGTCCGGAAGGAGCTGCCCTAGTGGGGTGCGTGGCCTAGGGAACAGCACGGGGGTCCTACAGCCCCCAACCCCAGCCAGGCTCTGACCCACTGGCAGCCAGTGCAGAATTCCCCCTCCCACCCTGTCCCAGCCAGCAGGAGTCTCCCCCCATCCCTGGCTTGGGGTGGGGAGTGACCCATTCCCCCCGGGGACTGGCAGAGCCTGCTTCCAACACAGCCCGCTGCTGGGCTGCTCCAGGGCATGTGGGTTTGGTGCTAGGGGGTGGGGAGCCACCGAGCTGGTGAAAGGGAGAAGGAGAGCCCAGATTGTCAGCTGTTCGGGGCAGACGCCATCTTTCCTTGTTCTATGCTGGTGCAGTGCCTGGCGCGAGGGAGTCCCGCTCCGTCATGGGGCCCACGCACCACCGCAGTGCAAATAATGCGTAATGATAAAAGGGCACTGGCCTGGGACAAGGGTCAGCTGGGATTCCCACCCTGGGTCTCAGGAGTTCAACTCCTGGCTCTGTCCAAGACTCCCTGGGTGACCTCGGCTAAGTCACTTAGACCCACTGTGCAACGCGGGTAGCCCTGGCCTGCCTCCACTGCGAGACTCAGACCAGGCTGATAGAGAGAAGGGCAGCGGAAGGCACACGTCTCCCGACCCCGCAGGCAGAGGCCCTAGGGACAGGGCGAGCAGATTTGCAGAGAGGATTGGGGGGGGGCATGGAGGGCGGCCAGTGCAGTGAGTGGGGGCGTCGCAGCTGGGGGTCCATGCACAGAAGCGTCTGGTTTCACTGCCTGAAGCAGCTAGTGACATGAGAGGAAGGATGGTCCAGGGCCTTGGGCATTATCCTGTGAGGCCTGGGGTCAGGTTCCTGCTCTGCCCCAACCTCCCTGTGACTTTGGTACATCCCTTGCTCTCCCTGGGCCTCAGTTCCCACCTGTACCTGGGGGGATAGCCCTGCCTGCGTCTGCGTGAGGATGACTGCAGGGTGGCCAGGGGCCCGGGCCATTCGTTCGCCCTGCCCGGGGTCCAAGCGGCTCCCTTGGCCACGCGCTGTCCCCACGTCCGCTTGGTGCCGTGTGGTCGGCACGGAGGTGTGCGAAGGGACCCAGCATTTCTAGTAGGTGTTGACACTTCGGCCTTCCTGGTGCAGTGCGTCTGCATTGGGCACAGGCCCTCACGTGCGAGGGTCAGTCTCCTGCCCCTTTACTGCGGACTCGCTGGTGATCATTGGTCCTTCCCCCAGGTCTTGCATTGCCTGATTACATCCATCCCAGAGGGTCCAAAGTCTCCCCACGCACCCTCCTCGCTCCCTCCCTCGCCTCCCATTCAACACAGGCAAAGTCCCTTCCGCCCTCCTGCTCTGACGCACTGGCCAGCACTCCCTCGGTGTGTCCCATGGGTGCCGCTGCCAGGCCAGATGCCAGGTCTTGCCCAGGCCGCAGGCAGTGTCATAGCTGGAGCCTGGACCAGGTCACCCGTATGTTAAACTTGCTCAGAACAGGTGTGAGTCTTCGAAGGCTGTATTCAGTGTTTAGCCTGGGAAATGCTGGCCTGTTGCTGCCTGCGTTAATCTCACTCTGCTATCTGGGTTCCAGGCTATAAGAAAACACGTACGTTTTACTTTATAACTTTGAAAATGTTTGCTCTGAATTTGTGACCTCAGGCACAGGAATCAGTTCCCCTCTCCCCTGCACATTCAGAAGGCCTATCAAAATCAGATGGGCCATCAAGGAATATCCCAATACAAAGGACTGGTTAATGGCCCTATCTCACCTGGGAAATTCTACCTGCAAAGAAACTCCTCCCTCCTCTGGACTTGGAAGCTGAATGAAGGAAATAAAACAAAGTCACAGGACAATTTCCCTTCTCTCCTGGCTGTTTGAACTCTTACAGGGCCAGAGACTCTCAACTGAGACCCCTAGGGTTTACCCCTTGGTCTGCCCTGAAAGATACTTTGAACTGACAAATCACTACCACTTGGTCACTCTTAGGATTTTAGATGTTTGCTGGCTTTACTCTATACGTTTACTATTTCTTTTTCCTAGTTAATAAACCTTGAGATGGTTTATCACAGGATTGGCTACTGGCGTTGTCCTCAGTGTAAGATCTAGGGCTGGGGTGAGCAAAGTTTCTGGCCTGAGGGCGACATCGGGGTTCCGAAACTGTACGGAGTGCTGGGTAAGGAAGGCTGCCACCTTCAGAACCCCTGACCCATCCAACCCCCCCCTGCTCCTTGTCCCCTAACTGCCCCCCTGGGACCCCACCCCCTACCTGGCACCCCACAACCTATCCAACCCCCCCGTTCCCTGTCCCCTGACTGCCCCAACCCCTAGCCACACCCCTGCCCCCTGACAGGCCCCCCCAGGACTCCCACACCTATCCAACTGTGACAAAATAGGACTGTTGTTAATGTTTTTCCTGAGTACTGTGTGGGTGCCTCGGTTTCCCTATGCAGTGCTTGAGTATCTAGGTGGTGGGACAAGGGTGCATGATTGTTACCGAGCCCTAGAAGGCAGGTGGGGGCAGGGGCCTGGACACAGAGAATGGCCGACACTCTGTCTCCTAGCAACTGATGGCCCTGGCCCCTTCCCTGCAAAGGTGAGAGCTGAAGGTGTTGGAACAAAGGGATCAGGTGACCTCCTGGCCCAGGAAGGAGATGAGGACCAGGCATGCTGAAGGCTCACAGAGGAGCACTTTCGGGGAGCGGAGGAGCTATGCTTAACCCCTGGGAGTGTGTGACCAGCGAGAAGGACTGTGCAATGATGGGGTCCCCCTGTGGGCTGCAGTGAGCAGTCCCAGGGGCGGAGGAGCCTGCGGCTTGGCCCTGGGAGAGAGAAGGATTTTTGCAGTGACAGGGTTCCCCTGGGGGTGCCGTGAGTGGACCCAGGGGCGCAGGAGCTGCAGCTCGACCCTGGCAAAGAGGCGGTGACCTGGAGAAGGGCTGGCACACTTGGGGTTCTTCCTGGAAACCGTGGGGAGCTAAGAGCACACAGGCCTGCGGATCCACAGCAAACTTGGGAGCAGTGAAGTGATGGCCTATCGCTTTCTCCTTAAGAAGAGCATTGTAACCCTGTGCAAAAAGAGAGAGATACACATTGGGAAGCTCACGAAAGCCCAGTTAATCACGCAGCTGGAGGAGGATGACCATTCTAGGGAGCAGATTCCTGACCCCAATTGTGACGAACTAGGACTGTTGTTAAGGTTTCCCTGAGTACTGTGTGGGTGCCTCGGTTTCCCCTATGCGGGGCTTGAGTATCTAGGTGGTGGGACAACGGTGCATGATTGTTACAAAGCCCTAGAAGGCAGAGGCCTGGACACAGAGAATGGCCCCGTCTCCTGGCAAGAGATGGCCCGGCCCCTCCCCCGGCAAAGGTATGAGCTGAAGGTGTGGGAACAAAGGGATCAGGTGACCTCCTGGCCCGGGAAGCAGACAAAGGGGGAGGAGGGGCGGCTGGAGAGTTTTCAGTTTGGAGCTGGCTTGGGAAGAGGAGGGGAGGGGGGCAGACAGGGTCTGGCCTCCCTGCCCCATTTGGAGCTGTGGGGCAAAATGCAGGGAGCCCCCAGGCTGGGGTCTAAGCTCCCTGCCCCCCGGAAGGACCCGACTGAGGGGTCCTGGATGTACTGACAAGCTCTGGTTGGACTGTGTTCCTGGCATCTCTAATAAACCTTCTGTTCTACTGGCTGGCTGAGACTCCCAGTGAATCCGGGGAAGAGGGGTGCAGGGCTGGACTCCCCTATACTCCGTGACACCAATGGGGCTACAGCAGGATCTGGGAGCAGCTGGAGTGATAGCCTGGCATCCCCAAGAGTCTGGTCCCCAACCAGACGGGGGGTCTTCACGATCGGGTTCCCCAGCAGGGGATCGGAGACGGATGGGACTGGAGCTGAGTCCGAGAGAGCAAGAGGACGGTGAGAGACAGCAAGAGCCCGAGAAAGACCTACAGAAGAAGCAGCAGCGTGAACTTGCGGTGGTGGAATGGAGAGGCATAGGGGACTGGCCAGGGGTAAGTGGGGACAGATCCCGGGGTGCCAGCTCCGCAGGGAAACTCGATCCTAAATTACTGCCCCTGGTTAAGGAGGGTGGGGATGTGGAGGCCCACCTCACTGCCTTGGAGCAGGCTGGTGATTGGAACCAGGGAGACCCTGCGGAAAAGCCCCGGGATCTAACCCCCTTGCTGGGTCCCAAGGCCATAAACTCCACCAGCCAGATGGGTGGGATGGTGGATGGATTTCCACTCCTGGCCCTGGACTCAAGCCCTATGGACCCCCAGTGGGAGCGGAAGGTGATGGTCAATGGAGAGACATTCGGGGGGTGGCAAGACCCCGGGACAGAGAGAATTGTGGTCAGGCCCCGGGTGGTGCACCCCCACCAGATGCTGAGGGGCTGTGTGACCTGGGTGAGGTTCCCAGGGATGGAACCGTTCGCCCTGCCTATGGCCCAGATCCCTGTGCAGACCCAGGAGGGGTCGGGCTGGCTGGTGGTTGGGGGTCTCCAGGATATCAGCGGTGAGGTGCTGTTGGGGGGTGACTGTGTATCTTTGGGACAGGATCCAGGCCCTGGCCCTGTAATGGCCGAGGATTTGAATTTGAACTCAGGGAACCAATTGGCTAAGAGGGAAATGGTCAGTGAAAATGCAAATGACCTGGCAGGCAGGGGGGAGGAGCTGCCAGACCCCGGTTACCTGCCTGACTGTAACCAGACCCCTAGGGTGGGGTGGGACAGAGAGATGCTCCCTGCCCCCCTGCACAATAGAGAGCGGGCTCATGCTGGCTCTGACGCTGTTACCAAAGCAGCGAGCTCGCTGCCTGGCCCCACAGGGACAGCCTGGGCGGCACTGAGCATGGGGGGGAGCAGAGACCCCAGCCGAGTGGGGGGACACACAGGCAGGGCAGGACGGCTGCCAACCACGCTGGCCTGGTCCAGGGGTGCTGCCGGGAAGTGATTCCATGGCAGGGAGGGAGCCACCAGGTACAGGGCTCAGTGGGGCGGTGACCCCAGGCCCAGACAGTGAGCTGCAGAAGGATCCCGCCTTGCAGAAGCTGAGGGAACTTGCTGGCCACAGCGCTGCAAACCCCCTTGGGGAAGGCTACAGGGACAGATCCCTGTGGGAGAAGGGATTCCTGTGCCGGGAATGGGCTTCCCAAGGGGAAGTAGAACTGTGGGGAATCAGGAGGCAGCCAGTGGGGCCCCAGAAGTATCATCACCGGCTATTGTACCTGGCCCAGGGTAAGGGAGAAGATCCCTGGAGGTCCCTGCCCATCAGAGAGGAACCTTTCCAGAAGGTGGCTATGGATAGAGTGGGGGTCCCCAGCAAGGTCCTTACAGACCAGGGATCCGAGGTCATGTCAGCCCTGCTCCGGGGCGTGTGGGAGAAAGGTGGGATCTGGCCCACCTGGGCCTTTGCATATCACCCTCAGTCCAACGGGCTGGTGGAGAGAGTTCAGGGGACCGTGAGGATGATGCTGAGGACTTGTATAAATCAGCATCCACAGGACTGGGACAAGTACCTGCCCCACCTGTGGCACAGGGAAGTGCCCCAGGAATCACCAGGGGGCTCCCCTTTCAAGCTGTGGTATGGGAGGAGATTAAGGGGACCCCTAGAACCGGTAAGGGATGATTGGGAGGAGAAGGGGGAAGACCCCCTGGTGGATCTCTCCCCTGAGATGGGAGCCCATCCTCCCATCAGGTGTTCCCCATTCAGAGTAACTGGGAAAACATCCCAGAACCTGGAGAGAGAGGCCAAGGACAGGCTGGCTTTAGAGGTGATCCAGTCATTCAGCAGCCCAGGGCTGGCCAAGGTGGAGGCGATCAGAGATTGGCCTGTTCCCCAGACCAAGAAACAGGTCCAGGCCTTTAGCGGGATGGCGGGGTACTACCAGAGGTTTGTACCCCCCTTTGGCTCCCTAGCTGCCCCCCTCACAGAGCTAGGTAAGAAGGGGAAGCCAGACAAGGCAGTCAGGACCGAGCAGGGCCAGAGGGCTCTCTGTGCGCTGAAGGAGGCTCTAATCCAGGACCCAATAAATCGAGTAAACCCAGACAGAGCCAAGCCCTGTACAGTGTTCACCGAAGCCTCAGACACAGGGCTGGGCGCGGTGCTGATGCAGGCCTATGCGAAGCGGGGGAGACACCCCATCGGGTATCTGAGCAAGGAGCTGCTGCCCTGGAGGCAGAACGGTCAGGCCATAGAGAGGGAATGCCTGGCCATGGGGCAGGCCCTTAAGAAGCAGCAGCCGGATCTATTTGAGTGGCGCTTTACGGGGTATAGTCACCACCTCGCCCCGACGTGGCTGCATCCAGGAAAAAGGGGCCGATGCCGAGTGGCTGGTGACACAGCCACGTGGTCAGAGAGGGGACCAGATCAAGAGGGAGGCTCTTAACCAAGAGAGCCCGAATTACAGCCCTCCAGACTGGAGCGCTGGGAGAGGACCCGATCTCAGCTTGAACCCCAGGGGTTTTGGGATGGAAAAGTGCACGGGCCGCATAAACCTTCCCACATGCGGCCTGGGGGTGCCATGAAGCACACCCGACCTAAGGGAGGACGTCGAAGTGGAACGGCCTGGTGTAACCGGGTTCGAACTTCCCCAGGTCACTGGCTAAAGTGACCCCGCTCAGTTCGGTCTCGAAGGGAGGAGAGATGTGACGAACTAGGACTGTTGTTAATGTTTTCCCTGAGTACTGTGTGGGTGCCTCGGTTTCCCTATGCAGTGCTTGAGTTTCTAGGTGGTGGGACAAGGGTGCATGATTGTTACCGAGCCCTAGAAGGCAGGTGGGGGCAGGGGCCTGGACACAGAGAATGGCCGACACTCTGTCTCCTAGCAACTGATGGCCCTGGCCCCTCCCCGGCAAAGGTGAGAGCTGAAGGTGTTGGAACAATGGGATCAGGTGACCTCCTGGCCCGGGAAGGAGACAAAGGAGAGAGGAGGGGCTGGGAGTCGTTTGGAGGTAGCTGGGGGAACATGGAGGGAGGCGGAGACAGGGTCTGGCCTCCCTGCCCCCCTTTTGGAGCTGTGGGGTGAAATGCAGGGAGCCCCGGGCTGGGGTCTAAGCTCCCTGCCCCCCGGAAGGGCCTGACTGAGGGGTCCTGGATGTACTGACAAGCTCTGGTTGGACTGTGTTCCTGGCATCTCTAATAAACCTTCTGTTCTACTGGCTGGCTGAGACTCCCAGTGAATCCGGGGAAGAGGGGTGCAGGGCCGAACTCCCCTATACTCCGTGACACCGACCAGCCCCTGCTCCCTGTCCCCCTGACTGCCCACTGCAACCCCCCTTATCTAACCCCCCTGCTCCCCACCCCCTTACCATGCTGCTCAGAGCACCAGGACTGGCAGCCTTGCCGCCCGGCTGGAGCCAGTCACCCGGCCGGAGCCAGCCGCCCGGCCGCGCTGCCCAGCAGGAGCTCTGAGCCCCGCCGCCCAGAGCGCTGGCAGCGTGGCGAGCTGAGGCTGCAGGGGACGGGGGACATCAGGGGAGGGACCGGGGGCTAGCCTCCCTGTCCGGGAGCTCAAGGGCCAGGCAAGACGGTCCCGCGGGCCGTAGTTTGCCCACCTCTGATCTAGGGTACCGGACGGGTTGATCTGGCGGTAAGTGACTGGTCTCTTGAGACTGGACTGTGAGGTGAGTTTAGTGTAAGTGACCGTTTCTCACGGAGGCCAGTTTGTCTGGGTGGCAGGACAGACTGGAGAGTGTGAGGGGCCTGGCTGTGACTCCAGGGTACGATTGTTATAATGATCCAGGAGTTCACGTCGTGACACACACCAGCCTGGCGTATCCGCAGAGGTGGATTAAGCTTTTGTTGGGCCCTGGGCCACAGCAAGTGGTGGCCCCTCCCCACCCCTTCCACCTGCAGCCCTGCCCTGCTCCCGCCAGGGAAATGGGGTTGGGGCATGGGGGCTTGCCCCGCCCCCCAGTGCCGGGTGGGTGGGCAGAGCGGGCCAAGCCCCCGCGTCCCGACACTGCTCCCCGGCAGGAGCACCAGGCGGGTGGCGTGGGTCAGGGCATGGGGGTGCCCATCATAGGCGCCGAATTCCCCTCTGAGCGTTGACACCGACCCTTCACACTCCCTGGTACTTAAACACATGCCCCGAACTCCCCCCACAGGCGTGACGGTTCTGGCCGGTTTCACGCTCAGGGGCAAGCAGTAGTTGTGAAGCAGACAAAACACGCTCACACTTTGCACCGTCTCACACATTTATTCTCGTTTCTGCTTCGTCATGTAAAGCACGGATCATACAAAGCAATAAACCCTAAATGCATGCCCCTGCCTCAGTTTCCTCACCACTCCAGGGCATTCTCTGGGCTGGGGCATGAGTCCCTTGGGTTGGCCGGGATCATTGGGGCCCTCTGGGCTCAGGAAAACCCGCATGCCTCTGCTGCCCCAGGAAGCTGCTGTGTTGGGTGATCTCTCCCTCCTGGACCAAAGGAAAGATGCCCCCCTGGCGTGTTCCTGACTGTGTGTTTCTTGATTTAAACTCCCCTTGGTCACCTGGTCTCTTCTGCTCTACTCCTGGTAAGTTTCCGTGGCTCCTCGCTTCCCCCCTCCCTCCAGAGGAATCAGCTGAACTAGTTTTTCGAGGGATGCGGCTGCTTTTTGGAATAACCTTGGTACGGTCTGAGTGCCGTATTCACGTGGTTTCCCTTTGTGTCTGTCTGGGGTGTAGGTGCGTCAGGCACACACCTACCTGACTCCTGACAGCAGCTTTTCATCATACAGCTTCCCCATGGCAACCCGAATTCGTACCTCGTGCGTCCTCAGCCCCAGGTCCTCGCCGGGCCCTTCCGGAGGATGCTTTAGTGCAGCCCCAGTCCTGGGCTCGCTGCGAGGGCAGCTGGGTGAAATGCGGTGGCTACGCAGGAGACCAGACCAGATGGGCGAACGGTCCCTGAGGCGCTCCGAGCGGGTGGGAGACCGAGCGGCTGAGTCACGGCCATTCATGAGCAAGTGGAGATCCCAGGGCGAGCTGGAGGGTTTTCCCAATCAGAGCAGCCCATGACTCAAGAGACAACAGAGACAGACAGACAGACGGCTGGCCGGCCGGCCGGCCAGGGCAGCAAGGTGAGGCTGGCAAGGCAGGCCGGGCACTGCTCTCCGCTGAGGCTTGTCAAGTTTCGTATAAGCACCAGGGCAAAGGCGAGTTGAACCGGGGGGTCTCAGAGGGCAGAGCCCCCTCCCCCACCTCACTCCCTGTAGTCCCCCCCTGCCCCCCACACTGTTCTGGGTATTGGCATCAAACTGCCCAGGCGGAGAGAGCGCCCGCTACTAGACCCCTCCCCCACACCGCCTGCAGCGCCAGGGATTTTCCCCGCTGGTGAGATCTGAGACACTCACCGCCCAAGGCAGCCTGGCTGCCTGCAGAGCTGTGTAATGGGGCAGCCGCGGCTTGCCCCGCCCTGGCTTGCATGCCCCGGCTTGCAGAGCGGAGCGGAGTGGTGGGTAGGGCTAGCTGTGGGTGGGTGCGGGGTGGGGGTCTGCCCCTCCCAGCCCAGGATGCTGGAGTTTCCCCTCCATGGCTGGTAGCACATGGGGCCTAGTCAGGGAGAGTCTGTTCCCAATGTGGGTCTCACAGCTCTGTGGAGCTGCTGTGTGACCCCATCCCTTAGCCGGCAGGAGGGAATAGCCCCTGAGGCTGGAATTTCCCTATTTCACCATGTTCCTTCCTGTCCCTGGCAGAGTTAAGCTCATGCCTGGGAGCCCTGGCATGGCTGATCCTGACAATTGCTGCCCAGGAGCATCCAGTCCCCTTGGAACCCCTGTTAAGTTCTTTGTTTCAGAAAGAGCCTGTGGCAGTGAGTTCCACAGGTTAACGATGCATCACTGTGAGCCGGCAGGGTCAGCAACACAGCCCTGCTGCAACCAGCCATCACCCAGGGAGCTGCCCTCCCCAAGGGCCTCCCAGGCTTCTGGAGGGCTCACCCCTCCCAGCCCTGCCCCACAGCCATTACTGTTTCTGTTGCAGTGGGTGCATGGGCCAGAGCCAGGGGGCTGCACAGCCCCGGAGGCACAGTCCCTGCCCCAGAGAGTCATGGCCGGGTGGGGAGCTCAGCAGCCTGGCCCCTCTGCGTGCAGCTCAGGGGGAGCTGCTCGGCTGGTGTCGCTGCTCCTGGCCCCTCGGCCCCAGGAGCGGGAGGAAGTGCCGGGAGCTCAGAGACGGAGGTTGGGTCACTGCCCGACGGCAGATGAAAGGAGCTAAATCCGTCCGGCTTGGCTCCGAGGGGACCTGATAAGAGTCAGCAAATATGTGAGGGGTGTGGGTGGAAATAGGAATTGTGGTGTGTGCAGACATGGTGCAAATGCGGGGGGGTTGGTGTGTGTGTGTGTTACACGTGGGTATGTCCAAGCCTGTGGCTGCGTACACACACACACACACACACACACACACACACACACACACAGAGGCCTGGCACCGCAGGGCAGAGGAGTGTGACAGGGTGCCCCTGCTGAGCAGCTCCAGCCATTTCAGGGGGGCAGAGGCACAGGGTTGTGCAGCCTTGGGCAGAGCCAACCCGGGAATGAGCCCAGCACCTTTGGGGCCACAGTGCCTGGGCCAATTCCATACCCGAGTGTGCAGGGGGACAGTCCCCGACAGACACACACGGTGTGCACACCTGCATGGGCGTAGCAGCATGCAGCTACGCACAGACACACGGGCCCACCTTGGCGTGCGCCCCCGTGCACTCACATGGGCACACACCCAGGTACCCCTGGCACACACACACGTACGTCCCCCTCATACTGACACACTCACCCGCCCCCGGCTCCTTCTGACACGCTCCCATGTGCTGTCTCACACTGTCCCATTGTCCCCGCTGCAGGCCTGGCAGTGCCAGGGGGCTCCCGCCAACTCTCTGCACCGGCTCCTCCGTGCCAGCTGCTGCCTAGCTCCACAGGCCCCTTCCCCAGTGTGGCAGCCAGCCTGGGCCCGCCCCAGGGGATTCTGATCCAGATCCCCCCTAGGGAACCAGCACCCACCCTCCCGGCCCGGCCCAGCCCAGCCCAGCCCACACCAGCTGGCTTCACGATTCTCTCTGTGCCGGACTGGGGAGGCCCTGCCTGGTTCTTTATCAAAGCAGCCTGCTCCCTGATACCCAGACCTGTGGGGGGCTGCAGTGCTGCCCGCCCCCGCCAGGGGCCGCCCGGTTCGGTTCCCCCGCCCCCGCCAAGGGCCGCCCGGTTCGGTTCGGTTCCCCCGCCCCCGCCAAGGGCCGCCCGGTTCGGTTCGGTGCGGTGCCCCCGCCAGGTTCCGCCCGGTTCGGTTCGGTTCGCGGCTGCAGCGTTGCCCGCCCCCGCCAGGGGCCGCCCGGGGGCGGAGTTTGACTCGAAGTTTGGAGCCGAGAGTGAAACTTCCCTTGGGAATCGGGAGCGGAGCCGGGACTGGGCGTGCAGGGGCCGGGCCGGGCCGGGCCGTGACCTCGGAACCGAACCGGTGGGGACCGGGCCGGACCGAGGTAGCACGATCGGAACCGGGACCGCCCCGCCCCCCCGCTGGGGGTTGCAGCCCGGAGCACAGCGGCTCCGATCCCCCAGACATTTGGATCGGGCCGGTCCCGGCTGCGCCAGGATGTTCTGCCGGAACCAGCGGACCCGAGTGACCGTGGCGCGGGGCTCGGCCCTGGAGATGGAGATCCGGAGGGGCCGCTTCAGGCTCAGCCTCCTCGGGGACACCCCCCAGGTAGGGATCTCCCCGCCCCCCTGCACCGCCCCGGCCAGCCCCGAACGCTCGCTGCCTCCAGCCCCCGGGGGGCGACCGGGCTCCCCCGCTTCCCCTGCGCCGCACCCGGCTCCGGCTCCCCCTTGCCCGGGTCTCCGCTCTTACCTGCGTCCGCGCCACGCTCCGGCCCGGGGCGGCCCCAGGTGCTGCCCCTGCCGGCCTGGGCGGCTCCCTGGGCTGGGCCGCTCTGGGGCCGGGAAGTTTGAGACCCTCTGTGGGCTTTTGGGGCTAGGGTGACCAGACAGCAAGTGTGAAAAATCCGGACGGGGGTGGGGGGTAATAGGAGCCTATAGAAGAAAAAGACCCCAAAATCGGGACTGTTCCTATAAAATCGGGACATCTGGTCCCCTAGTGCAGCGCCTCCTACAGAGCCCCCTGCCCCACAGCCCCCTAACCGGAGCATTGGGGTCAGCACGGCCACGGGAGAGCGCCCCCTAGGGAGCCCCCTGCCCCACAGCCCCCTAATGGGAGCATTGGGGTCAGCACTGACGAGGAGGAGAGCGCCCCCTAGGGAGCCCCCATCCTTGCCCCATTCCCCCTAACGGGAGCATTGGGGTCAGCACGGCCAGGGGAGAGCGCCTCCTAGGGAGCCCCTGTCCCTGCCCCATTCCCCCTAACAGGAGCATTGGGGTCAGCACGGCCAGGGGAGAGTGCCCCCTAGGGAGCCCCTGTCCCTGCCCCATTCCCCCTAACAGGAGCATTGGGGTCAGCACGGCCAGGGGAGAGCGCCCCCTAGGGAGCCCCTGTCCCTGCCCCATTCCCCCTAACGGGAGCATTGGGGTCAGCACTGACGAGGAGGGGAGAGCAGAGCGCCTCCTCTGGGTCCCCACCCTGCAGCACCAGGGGACTTCCAGGCCTTCCACCCGCCCGCTGGCCACGCCGGCCCCAGCTGAGATCATGCTCAGGCGGCCGCCGGCCATGGGACCAGAAAACCGAGATTCTCGCTGACTTCGAGGCCATTTAACTTGCTTCAACTGGGCAGCAAGCCAGCCCGGGATTGGCAGGGGCTGGCCCCCCGGCGAGGAGTGTCACCGGCCTGCTGTGTGGGGTCCCCGCTGGGGGGGGTGGCTGGGCTGCCGTGGTGGCAGCCGGGGGGAGCAGAAGGAGGTGGCTGCCCCCCCAGGCACAGCGCTCTGCCGCTTGCAGGGCGGGGTGCTGCCATTGCCCCATTTGAGGGGGGCTAGGAGGGAGTGGGTAGGACTGGGAGTCAGGACTCCTGGGTTCTCCTCCTGGCCCTGCCGTCGCCTGGCTGTGTGACCCTGGGCGAGCCGGGCCTGCCATCTCTCCCTGAGACGTGTGGGATTTCAAACCCGACTCCTCCCAGCCGGGCCTGGTCAGTGACTCTGGGGTTGGGGGCAGGGTTCTTGGGGGGCAGCTGGGGGCATGCTCTGGCTGGTGGGGTTCCCGGCCTGTCAGTGTCACAGAGGGGCACTCAGCCGCTGCAGACCCAGGGAGCGCAGAGCAAGCGGCAGGGTGCTGGGCCCCACGTCCCCAGCCCCAGGGGTGAGATCTGGGACTGAAACCTGGGCCCCACTGGGGGGCCCAGGCCTGGCTCTGTACCCCCCACCCCAGCTCCCCGCATGGCAGCACAGGGCACTGCCCCCTGGGGCATGGGGCTTGCTGAGCGAATCAGACTGGTGGGGGCGCATGCCCCACCCAGCACAGGTCCCGGGGAAGCCAGGCCTGGGCTGGTTGTGCTGGGGGGGGGGGGGGGGGGCATGGGTGGCTCAGAGCTGAGACATGCTGGGAAATCTGCCCCCGGGTGGCAGGCTCTGGTCTCGGCGGGGAACGGGCTGCAGGGAGACTCTGGCAGTGCCTCTAGCCCGGGGTCCTGCCCTGCACCCCTGCTGAGTCTCTCCAGTGCTGCTTGCGGCCCCACAGAGGAGGAGTCCCTGCCAACCCTGTGCCCGGCTGCAGTGTGTCCTCTTTCCCCTGCGTGTCAGCCAGCCCCGTGGGGCCGGGGGGTGCAGGGTCATCGGCAGAGCCCTCTGTCCCCCCCATTCCCATCCCTATTAGCAAAGGTATGTGCCCCAGGAAGTGCCCGTGGAGCCCCAACTACAGGCCTCTCTAGCTCCCAGCTGGGCCGTGGGCACCTAGCGTCTGACTGTGTCTGCTCCCCACACGCCGGGGGGCTGCTGCTGGGGGCTGCCTGCCTCTGCAGCCTCACCTGGAGGAGGGTCCATGGGTGGCCAAGCTGGGCTGGTAAAGGGGTGTCTGGGCTCGGGGGGGAGCTGAGGCTGCTTACAGGGCGCACTCCTTAGCCCAGGAGTCTCCCAGCCCCCGTCTGTGCTCTGGGATGGGGGCAGCCGCCTGCCAGCATGGGGCACCGAGGCCAGTAAGATGTTGCAGTGTCCCATGGGGAAGGAGGGGCCGTCCTGTCCTGTGGGCACAAATCCACCTCCTGAGAGGCCGGCTCCATGGCCGAGTTCCTCCATCCACCCGGGGCTGGCCGTTGCCGCTTGGCAATTTCCCCGCCCCTCAGTGATGGAGTTAAACTGACCGGGGGGGTGGGGGGAAGACCTGGGTCACGAGGGACTTGCTGCACCCCCTGAGCCATGGTGCTGGTCCCGGGTTCTCCCCTTCACGCTGCAGGGTCCCCAGCAGTCGAGCATCACACCCAGCCCTGTGCATGGAAAGGGTTAACTCCAGCTCCTCCGCCAGCCTGCCGCCTGCTCCTCTCCCAGGGGAGCTGTACCTGGCAGCAGGTGGAACAAAGGCCCTGTTCTCACCTGGAGCTGGGAATTCCCGCAGGGACTGGCCCTTCTGACGGCTAATGCCCCCCCCCTCCCAGCAAGCCGCAGCCCTGCTCTCACCTGACCTCAGCACTCCCCTGCTGATGTCACTACCCTTGCCTTGTTCCCTGCCAGCCAACCCCGGCCTGCCCCCAGCACCACAGGGGGTGCTAGCCCATTGGGGGCCTGCCCTGATCCTGCACCCACCCCCTAAAAACACTCGTATTAGTTCCACAAATCAGAAAACAGCCCAGCCCAACACTCCCGCCCAGCCCACCTCAGCCCCCACCTCAGCCCCCACCCACCCGTTGAGAGACTCATTAAATGTCCACACTCAATCAGACAAACTGTATTTTGGCGGTAACACTGAATCAGGCCCCCCTCATAAGAACATAAGAGCGGCCACACTGGGTCAGACCAAAGGTCCATCTAGCCCAGTGTCCTGTCTTCCCACAGTGGTCAATGCCAGGTGCCCCAGAGGGAATGAACAGAACAGGGAATCATCAAGTGATCCATCCCCTGTCGCCCATTCCCAGCTTCTGGCAAACAGAGGTTAGGGACACCATCCCTGCCCATCCTGGCTAGTAGCCATTGATGGACCTATCCTCCATGAATTTATCTAGTTATTTTTTGAACCCTGTTATAGTCTTGGCCTTCACAACATCCTCTGGCAAGGAGTTCCACGGGTTGACTGTGTGTTGTGTGAAGAAATACTTCCTTTTCTTTGTTTTAAACCTGCTGCCTATTCATTTCATTTGGTGACCCCTAGTTCTTGTGTTATGAGAAGGAGTAAATAACACTTCCTTATTCACTTTCTCCACACCAGTCATGATTTTATAGACCTCTATCATATCCCCCCTTAGCCGTCCCTTTTCCAAGCTGAAAAGTCCAAGTCTTATTAATCTCTCCTCTAATCGTTCCATACCCCTAATCGTGTTTGTTGCCCTTTTCTGAACCTTTTTCAATTCCAATAGATCTTTTTTGAGATGGGGCGACCACATCTGCACGCAGTATTCAAGATGTGGGTGTACCATGGATTTATATAGAGGCAACATGATATTTTCTGTCTTATTATCTATCCCTTTCTTAATGATTCCCAACATTCTGTTCGCTTTTTTGACTGCTGCTGCACATTGAGTGGATGTTTTCAGAGAACTATTCACAATGACTCCAAGATCTCTTTCTTGAGTGGTAACAGCTAATTTAGACCCCATCGTTTTATGTTTATAGTTGGGATTATTTTTTCCAATGTGCATTACTTTGCATGTATCAACATTGAATTTCATCTGCCATTTTGTTGCCCAGTCACCCAGTTTCGAGAGATCTTTTTGTAGCTCTTCCTGGGACTTAACTATCTTGAGTAGTTTTGTATCAACTGCAAATTTTGCCACCTCGCTGTTTACCCCTTTTTCCAGATCATTTTTGAATAGGTTGAATAGGACTGGTGGTCCCAGTACAGACCCTGGGGGACACCACTATTTACCCGTCTCCATTCTGAAAACTGACCATTTATTCCTACCCTTTGTTTCCTGTCTTTTAACCAGTTACCAGCCCATAAGTGGACCATCCCTCTTATTCCATGACAGTTTACTTTGCTTAAGAGCCTTTGGTGAGGGAACTTGTCGAAGGCTTTCTGAAAGTCCAAATACACTGTATCCACTGGATCCCCTTTATCCACATGCTTGTTGACCCCTTCAAAGAATTCTAGTAAATTGGTGAGGCATGATTTCCCTTTGCATGTTGACTCTTCCCCAACAAATTATGTTCATCCATGTGTCTGACAATTTTGGTCTTTACTGTAGTTTCAACCAGTTTGCCGGGTACTGAAGTCAGGCTCACCGGCCTGTAATTGCTGGGGACACCTTTTTGAAAATTGGTGTCACATTAGCTATCCTCCAGTCATCTGGTACAGAAGCGGATTTAAATGATAGGTTACCTACCACAGTTAGCAGTTCTGCAATTTCACATTTGAGTTCCTTCAGAACTCTTGGGTGAATCCCATCTGGTCCTAGTGACTCATTACTGTTTAGTTTATCAATTTGTTCCAGAACCTCCTCTAAAGACACCTCAATCTGGGACAGTTCCTCAGATTTGTCACCTAAAAAGAATGGCTCAGGTCTGGGAATCTCCCTCACATCCTCAGCCGTGAAGGAGGAGGCAAAGAATTCATTTAGTTTCTCTGCAATAGCCTTATTGTCCTTGAGCATCTCGATCATTCAGTGGCCCCCGGGGTTGTTTAGCAGCTTCCTGCTTCTGATGTACTGACAAATGTTTTTGCTATTCCTTTTTGAGTCTCTGGCTAACTGTTCTTCACATTCTTTTTTGGCCTTCCTACTTATATTTTTACATTTCATTTGCCGGTGTTTATGCTCCTTTCTATTTTCCTCACTAGGATTTGACTTCCACTTTTTAAAGGGTGCCTTTTTGCCTCTCACTGCTTCTTTTACTTTGTTGTTTAGCCACAATGGCCCTTTTTTGGTTCTCTTACTGTGTTTTTTAGTTTGGGGTATACATTTAAGTTGAGCCTCTATTATAGTGTCTTTTAAAAGTTTCCACGCAGCTTGGAGGGATTTCACTTTTGGCATTGCACCTTTTAATTTCTAAAAACCACAAGGAGTACTTGTGGCATCTTAGAGACTAACAAATAAGTGTTCGTGGGCTAGAACCCACTTCATCAGATGCATGGAGTGGAACACACAGTAGGGAGGTATAAATACACAGCTCATGAAAAGATGGGAGTTGCCTTACCAAGTGGGGGATCAGTGCTAACGAGCCAATTCAATGAACAGTAGGATACCAAGGGAGGAAGAATCACTTTTGTAGTGGTAATGAGAGTGGCCCATTTCAAACAGTTGACAAGAAGGTGTGAGTAACAGTAGGGGGAAATTAGTATGGGGGAAATTAGGTTTTGTAATGACCCAACCACTCCGTCTTTATTCAGGCCTAATTTCATAGAATCAGAGAATCTCAGGGTTGGAAGGGACCTCAGGAGGTATCTAGTCCAGCCCCCTACTCAAAGCAGGACCAACCCCAACTCAATCATCCCAGCCAGGGCTTTGTCAAGCCTGGCCTTAAAACCCTCTAAGGAAGGAGATTCCATCACCTCCCTAGGTAACCCATTCCAGTGCTTCACCACCCTCCTAGCGATCAAGTTTTTTCCTAATATCCAACCTAAACCTCCCCCACTGCAACTTGAGACCATTACTCCTTGTTCTGTCATCTGCCACCACTGAGAACAGCCGAGCTCCATCCTCTTTGGAACCCCCTTTTAGAGTTCATAGAATCATAGAATCATAGAATCTCAGGGTTGGAAGGGACCTCAGGAGGTCATCTAGTCCAACCCCCTGCTCAAAGCAGGACCAACCCCAACTAGATCATCCCAGCCAGGGCTTTGTCAAGCCTGACCTTAAAAACCTCCAAGGAAGGAGACTCCACCACCTCCCTAGGTAACCCATTCCAGTGCTTCACCACCCTACTAGTGAAAAAGTTTTTCCTAATATCCAACCTAAACCTCCCCCTCTGCAACTTGAGACCATTACTCCTTGTTCTGTCATCTTCTACCACTGAGAACAGTCTAGATCCATCCTCTTTGGAACCCCCTTTTAGGTAGTTGAAAGCAGCTATCAAATCCCCCCTCACTCTTCTCTTCTGCAGGCTAAACAATCTCAGTTCCCTCAGCCTCTCCTCATAAGTCATGTGCTCCAGCCCCCTAATCATTTTTGTTGCCCTCCGTTGGACTCTTTCCAATTTATCCACATCCTTCTTGTAGTGTGGGGCCCAAAACTGGACACAGTACTCCAAATGAGGCCTCACCAGTGCCGAATAGAGGGGAATAATCACGTCCCTCGATCTGCTGGAAATGCCCCTACTTATACAGCCCAAAATGCCGTTAGCCTTCTTGGCAACAAGGGCACACTGTTGACTCATATTCAGCTTTTCGTCCACTGTAACCCCTAGGTCCTTTTCTGCAGAACTGCTGCCCAGCCATTCGGTCCCTAGTCTGTAGGAGTGCATGGGATTCTTCCGTCCTAAGTGCAGGACTCTGCACTTGTCCTTGTTGAACCTCATCAGATTTCTTTTGGCCCAATCCTCTAATTTGTCTAGGTCCCTCTGTATCCTATCCCTACCCTCCAGCGTATCAACCACTCCTCCCAGTTTAGTGTCATCTGCAAACTTGCTAAGGGTGCAGTCCACACCATCCTCCAGGTCGTTGATGAAGATATTGAACAAAACCGGCCCCAGCACCGACCCTTGGGGCACTCCACTTGATACCGGCTGCCAACTAGACATGGAGCCATTGATCACTACCCGTTGAGCACGACCATCCAGCCAGTTTTCTATCCACCTTACCGTCCATTCATCCAGCCCATAATTCTTTAACTTGCTGGCAAGAACGCTGTGCGAGACTGTATCAAAAGCTTTGCTAAAGTCAAGAAATAGCACATCCACTGCTTTCCCCTCATCCACAGAGCCAGTTATCTCATCATAGAAGGCAATTAGGTTAGTCAGGCATGACTTGCCCTTGGTGAATCCATGCTGACTGTTTCTGATCACTTTCCCCTCCTTTAAGTGGTTCAAAATTGATTCCTTGAGGACCTGTTCCATGATTTTTCCAGGGATTGAGGTGAGACTGACTGGCCTGTAGTTCCCCGGATCTTCCTTCTTCACTTTTTTAAAGATGGGCACTACATTCGCTTTTTTCCAGTCATCCGGGACCTCCCCCGATTGCCATGATTTGTCAAAGATAATGGCCAATGGCTCTGCAATCACATCGGCCAACTCCTTTAGCACCCTCGGATGCAGTGCATCCGGCCCCATGGACTTGTGTTCGTCCAGCTTTTCTAAATAGTCCCGAACTACTTCTTTCTCCACAGAGGGCTGGTCACCTCCTCCCCATACCGTGCTGCGGAGTGCAGCCATCTGGGAGCTGCCCTTGTCTGTGAAGACAGAGGCAAAAAAAGCATTGAGTACACTAGCTTTCTCCACATCCTCTGTCACAAGGTTCCCTCCCTCATTCAGCAAGGGGCCCACACGTTCCTTGACTTTCTTCTTGTTGCTAACATACCTGAAGAAACCCTTCTTGTTACTCCTAACATCTCCAGCTAGCTGCAACTCCAAGTGTGATTTGGCCTTCCTAATTTCACTCCTGCATGCCTGAACAATATTTTTATACTCCTCCCTGGTCATTTGTCCAATCTTCCACTTCTTGTAAGCTGCTTTTTTGTGTTTAAGACGAGCAAGGATTTCACTGTTAAGCCAAGCTGGTCGCCTGCCATATTTACTTTTCTTTCTACACATCGGGATGGTTTGTTCCTGCAACCTCAATAAGGTTTCTTTAAAATACAGCCAGCTTTCCTCGACTCCTTTCCCCCTCATGTTATTCTCCCAGGGGACCTTGCCCATCAGTTCCCTGAGGGAGTCAAAGTCTGCTTTTCTGAAGTCCAGGCTCTGTATTCTACTGTTCTCCTTTCTTCCTTGTGTCAGGATCCTGAACTCGACCATCTCATGGTCACTGCCTCCCAGGTTCCCATCCACTATTGCTTCCTCTACTATTTCTTCCCTGTTTGTGAGCAGCAGGTCAAGAAGAGCTTTTCCCCTAGTTGGTTCCTCCAGCACTTGCACCAGGAAATTGTCCCCTACACTTTCCAAAAACTTCCTGGATTGTCTGTGGACCGCTGTATTGCTCTCCCAGCAGATGTCGGGGTGATTAAAGTCACCCATGAGAACCAGGGCCTGTGATCTAGTAACTTCTGTTAGTTGCTGGAAGAAAGCCTCGTCCACCTCATCCCCCTGGTCTGGTGGTCTGTAGCAGACTCCCACCATGACATTACCCTTGTTGCTCACACTTCTCAATTTAATCCAGAGACACTCAGGTTTTTCTGCAGTTTCATACTGGAGCTCTGAGCAGTCATACTGCTCTCTTACATACAACGCAACTCCCCCACCTTTTCTGCCCTGCCTATCCTTCCTGAACAGTTTATATCCATCCATGACAGTACTCCAATCGTGTGAGTTGAAAGCAGTTATCAAAGTTTGATGTTGTCCAGTTTGCAAATTAATTCCAGTTCTGCAGTTTCATGTTGGAGTCTGTTTCTGAAGTTTTTTTGTTGAAGAATTGCCACTTTTAGGTCTGTTATTGAGTGACCAGGGAGATTGAAGTGTTCTCCTACTGCTTTTTGAATGTTATAATTCCTGACATCTGATTTGTGTCCATTTATTGTTTTGTGTAGAGACTGTCCGGTTTGGCCAATGTACGTGGCAGAGGGGCATTGCTGGCACATGGCATATATCACATTGGTAGATATGTAGGTGAACAAGCCCCTGATGTTGTGGCTGATGTGGTTAGGTCCTGTGATGGTGTGACTTGTATAGATATGTGGACAGAGTTGGCAACGAGCTTTGTTGCAAGGATAGGTTCCTGGGTTAGTGTTTTTGTTGTGTGGTTGCTGGTGAGTATTTGCTTCAGGTTGGGGGCTGTCTGTAAGCGAGGACTGGTCTGTCTCCCAAGATCTGTGAGAGTGAGGGATCATCCTTCAGGATAGGTTGTAGATCTTTGATGATGCGCTGGAGAGGTTTTAGTTGGGGGCTGAAGGTGACGGGTAGTGGCGTTCTGTTACTTTCTTTGTTGGGCGTGTCCTGTAGTAGGTGACTTCTGGGTACCCTTCTGGCTCTGTCAATCTATTTCTTCACTTCAGCAGGTGGGTATTGTAGTTGTAAGAATGCTTGATAGAGATCTTGTAGGTGTTTGTCTCTGTCTGAGGGATTGGAGCAAATGCGGTTGTATCTTAGAGCTTGGCTGTAAACAATGGATCGTGTGGTGTGTCCTGGATGGAAGCTGGAAGCATGTAGGTAAGTATAGCGGTCAGTGGGTTCCCAGTATAGGGTGGTGTTTATGTGACCATCACTTATTAGCACTGTGGTGTTCAGGAAGTGGATCTCTTGTGTGGACTGGTCCAGGCTGAGGTTGATGGTGGGGTGGAAATTGTTGAAATCCTGGTGGAATTCCTCAAGGGCCTCCTTCCCGTGGGTCCAGATAATGAAGATGTCATCAATGTAGCGCAGTATCCTACTGTTAACTGGGCACAAACTCCACACGTGCCCATGCGTTGTCATTCCCCCGCCCCGCCCGCCCGCCCATTAAAATAAATGTATGGTTGAAATTTCCCACTGGAGACCGGGTTCCCGGGCAGCTGTACTGTGTGTGCGTGGCAGGGCCGCAGGACGGCACCTCCTACCTGGAGGCTGCCTGTCCCTGGCCTGCCTCGCACAGGGACAGGCCGTGCTGTGGCTTCCCTCCCTGCCTCAGTTGCAGAGGATTATGGGTCTGGGATCTGCCACCAAGGTATTGGGCCAGGCCTTGCGGGCCCTACTGCCCTCACCACCAGCTCTGCGCAGGGGCCCCAGGATAGAATCCCCATGGGGAGCTGGGACACGCCTGCTGATCCCACCCATCCCATCCCCAAGCACCTGCCCAGGTGTCTCTCCCTGGCTCCACCCTGTGCAGGGGAGGGTGGGTTTGAGCGCCCCCTGGTGTGCAGATCAGCGTCAGTGCAGGTGAGAGCTCTTATGGCCCACCCCAGGAGCTGCGGGAGGGGACGGGTTTGGGGGTAGTGCCCGTGAGACCCTTACCACTGCAGATGGCACCCCTGGTGGCGACACCCAGCGTTGCAGCCAGTTTGCCTGGGGCGTGCCAGGTGGGCTGGGGGCTATCACCCCTCCAGGGTACCCAAAGTCCAGGCTAAAGGCCGAGGAATGGAAACTCTTCACCTCCCTGAGCTCAGTCCCCAGCACCCCCTCCCGGGCTCTGCAGGGCTCTCTCCCTGGAGTCCCTGTCCCTGCCAGGCCGCTGACCTTCCGGGCATCTTCCCTGGAGTCTTTAGTCTGCTTCTCTCCAGGCTGGTCCGTATCCCTGGTTTACTGCCCAGGCCATCAGGGCAGGGGAGGAGGGGCAGTGTTCGGCCTCCTTCACTCCTGTTGTCCTCTGCCCGTGTGAGCGCTGAACATTCCTGGGGGGGGCGCCTTGGGTGGGCACCACGTGTTTTGGGAGGAGAGAGGGCAGGCTGGGCACCGAGCGTCATCTCGGGGCGTGGGGGGGGGCAGGCTGGGCGCTGAGCGTCATCTCGGGGCGTGGGGGGGCAGGCTGGGCGCTGAGCGTCATCTCGGGGCGTGGGGGGGCAGGCTGGGCACTGAGCGTTATCTCGGGGCGTGTGGGCGGGGGGGGTGGGGTCAGGCTGGGCGCCGAGCGTCATCTCGGGGCATGGGGGGGCAGGCTGGGCACCGAGCGTCATCTCGGGGTAGGGGGGGCAGGCTGGGCGCCGAGCGTCATCTCGGGGCATGGGGGGGGGCAGGCTGGGCGCTGGGCGCCGAGCGTCGTCTCGGGGCGTGGGGGGGGGCAGTCTGGGCGCCAAGCGTCATCTCGGGGCGTGTGGGGGGGGGGCAGGCTGGGCGCCGAACATCGTCTCGGGGCGTGGGGGGGCAATCTGGGTGCCGAGGATTATTCGGGGGGGGGGCGGTGTTGGGAGCTCTCTGAGTGCCAAGTGTCCTCTTGGAGAAGGGGGGGCCAAATGGGCACCGGGCATCACCTTGGAGCGTGGGGGCCTTCTGGGCATTGAGAATCCTCTTGGGGTTCAGGGGCTGTCTGGGCGCTGAGCGTTATCGGGGGGCTGGGGGGCTGTCTGGGCGCTGAGCGTTATCGAGGGGCTGGGGGCTGTCTGGGCGCTGAGCGTTATCGGGGGCTGGGGGCTGTCTGGGTGCTGAGCGTTATCGGGGGGCTGGGGGGCTGTCTGGGTGCTGAGCGTTATCGGGGGGCTGGGGGCTGTCTGGGTGCTGTGCCATATTGGGGAGCGTGGGGGCCGTTTCCCATCTGGATCCATCTGTCCCGCATGGGGAAGTGACAGGCTGTGGGCTGGGCCTTGGGTTCCGGTTGCAGGATGGGACCAGCTCCCTGTCTGGCCGGGGGGCCGGTCCTGGGTTCGAGGGGTTCCCTGCCTGGCCCCTCTGTGCTACCCCAGGACTGGGCTGGTTCGCGGCCCCCTGGCAAAGGCAGGGCGCGGGGGCTGCCGGAGGGGGTGTGCTAGGGCCGGGCACCGCCAGCGGCGCTGGAACATTTCTCATAGTGGGGGTGCTGAAAGCCAGCCCCCTTATCTCCCCCCCCCCCCCCCCGAGCTGAGGCCGGGAGCAACGTTCTGGGGGGCGGGGCCGGCAGCCGGGCCCCCAGGGGTGCTGCAGCCCCCCCTGCACCCCTAGTTTCTGCGGCTATGGGCGTCCTGTGTGCTGGGCACAGATCAAGCATAGGCCTGCCCCCCGGCTCCGCTCCCCGCTCCAGCCCGGGGCCCCCCCGCTGGCCAGGGAGTCCCCCGGGCTCCCCCCTCCGCTCTGCCACGAAGTGGCCGCGTGGCTCGGGGCGAGCCCGTGCCAGGGCCGCCCTGCACCAGAAGGGGGAGCCCCGGGCCGAGCCGGGAGCCCCCTGCAGGGCCCGGGCGCCTCAGGCCCCTCCACGTGCCAGGGCAGGGAAGCCGGGCGCCCAGCCGCTTCCTGCCCATCCCCGTGGGCTCCGGGCGCCCCCTCGCCAGCTGGGCCCCCCCGCGGGCCGGGCTGCACAGACTCGGGCCGCGGGCAGGGGCCGAGCGCGGGACCCCCGGGGGCCCACCCCGCCTGTGCCGGGCGCCCAGCGAGGCCAGGCCCGAGGCCTGGGTGAGGGGCAGCCAATGGCTGGAGCCGGCGCGGCTCTGGCCCGGCCCCGCAGCCCGGCGTCGAGGGGCCGCCCCTGTAACCCGAGCCGGGCGGGGTCTGGCCAGGGAGGGAGCCGGGCGGGGGCCGCCCGGCCGGGACTCGGGCAGCGGGGAACCGGCGCCTGGAGGAGGCGAAGGTAACGGGGCGGGTTGGGGTCTGCCCCCCGCCACTTCCAAGGGGGCACGGAGAGGGGGGGCGGGGTGCTGTCGGGCCGAGCCCCGATCTGTGTGCAGGGCTGCGAGTGGGGGGGCCTGCCCTGAACCCTGCCCCCCCGGCACTGGGCTGGAAGTGGGGAGTGCTGTGCTGAGCCTTGCCCCCCCGGCACTGGGCTTTAAGTGGGGGGTGTTGCCCTGAGCTCTGCCCCCCTGGCACTGAGCTGGAAGTGGGGGGCCTGCCCTGAGCCCTGCCCCCCCGGAACTGAGCTGGAAGTGGGGGGCCTGCCCTGAGCCCTGCCCCCCCGGCACTGATCTGTGAGTGGGGAGCGCTGCCCTGAGCCCTGCCCCCCCCCCCCCCGGCACTGATCTGCGAGTGGGGGGCGCTGCCCTGAGCCCTGCCCCCCCGGCACTGATCTGTGAGTGGGGGGCGCTGCCCTGAGCCCTGCCCCCCCCGGCACTGATCTGCGAGTGGGGGGCGCTGCCCTGAGCCCTGCCCCCCCTGGAACTGAGCTGGAAGTGGGGGGCCTGCCCTGAGCCCTGCCCCCCCGGCACTGATCTGCGAGTGGGGAGCGCTGCCCTGAGCCCTGCCCTGCCCCCCCCGGCACTGAGCTGGAAGTGGGGGGCGCTGCCCTGAGCCCTGCCCCCCCCCCCGGCACTGAGCTGGAAGTGGGGGGCCTGCCCTGAGCCCTGCCCTGCCCCCCCCGGCACTGAGCTGGAAGTGGGGGGCCTGCCCTGAGCCCTGCCCCCCCTGGAACTGAGCTGGAAGTGGGGGGCCTGCCCTGAGCCCTGCCCCCCCGGCACTGATCTGCGAGTGGGGAGCGCTGCCCTGAGCCCTGCCCCCCCGGCACTGATCTGCGAGTGGGGAGCGCTGCCCTGAGCCCTGCCCCCCCCCCCTGGCACTGATCTGCGAGTGGGGGGCGCTGCCCTGAGCCCTGCCCCCCCGGCACTGATCTGCGAGTGGGGGGCGCTGCCCTGAGCCCTGCCCCCCCCCCGGCACTGATCTGCGAGTGGGGGGCGCTGCCCTGAGCCCTGCCCCCCCTGGCACTGATCTGCGAGTGGGGGGCGCTGCCCTGAGCCCTGCCCCCCCCCGGCACTGATCTGCGAGTGGGGGGCGCTGCCCTGAGCCCTGCCCCCCCGGCACTGATCTGCGAGTGGGGGGCGCTGCCCTGAGCCCTGCCCCCCCCCCCCCCCGGCACTGAGCTGGAAGTGGGGGGCGCTGCCCTGAGCCCTGCCCCCCCCCCCCCCCCCCGGCACTGAGCTGGAAGTGGGGGGCGCTGCCCTGAGCCCTGCCTCCCCGGCACTGATCTGCGAGTGGGGGGCGCTTCCCTGAGCCCTGCCCCCCCCCCCCCCCCGGCACTGAGCTGGAAGTGGGGGGCGCTGCCCTGAGCCCTGCCCCGCCCCCCCCGGCACTGAGCTGGAAGTGGGGGGCGCTGCCCTGAGCCCTGCCCTGCCCCCCCGGCACTGAGCTGGGAGTGGGGGGCACTGCCCTGAGCCCTGCCCCCCTGGCACTGAGCTGGAAGTGGGGGGCGCTGCCCTGAGCCCTGCCCCCCCCCCACCCGGCACTGAGCTGGAAGTGGGCCTGCCCTACCCCCCCCCCCCCAGCACTGGGCTGCGAGTGGGGGGTGCTGCCCTGCCCCCCCAGCACTGGGCTGCGAGTGGGGGGCGCTGTCCTGGCCCCTGCACACTGGCTGCTTGTTCGGTGGGAGGAAAATGCGCATTACTGGGGCTGGGATGAATGGGCCTTTTCTCTTCACAGCTGGGCCGGTGGCTGGGAATCTGCTGACGGAGCCAGCCGGGGGCAGGGGGAACGCGAGGAGGCAGCGAGCCCGCCCCACGTACCCTCCTGCTCCAGGCGAGATCGGGGAGCCCCGCCCTGGGTGCTTGGCCGGAGTGGGGCAGAGCTCGGGGCACCGCTCGGGGCACCGCTCACAGGCACCTTGCACCGGACCCTCCAGGTGGGGGAGAGCGGGGGCTGCGGGCAGGACATGGGCACTGGTGAGCGGGCACCTGTGCAGGGGCCCGGGGGCTGCCCGTGACCGGGCCGGGGCTGTAGCGGGTTCCATGGACACGGCGGCGAGGGACAGGTGTGCAGAGATGCAGGACAGGCTTCGGATCCTGGAGGACCTCAACATGCTTTACATCCGGCAGATCGCACTCAGCCTGCAGGTACGGCTCCCGCAGCGCCCCTGCCAGGCGTCCTGCCCTGCCCGGCGGCTCCGGCCTCTCACCCTGGCACTCGCCATGGCAGGGTGCCGGTCCTGGGATCCCTATGGCCGGTCAGTGCCAAGACCACACGGTTACCCCCACAGGGAGCCAGCGTGGCTTTGCAGGGGACGAGCGAGGGCAGAGCCGGGCTTTGGGGCTGGTGGGACGTTGAAGTGCCTGGGGCGCTTGGCTGGTAGAGGTTTTGCTTGGGGCAGCGTCCCGCACCCCGTGGCTGCAGGCAGCCGGTCTCGGGCTGGCACACTGGAGCAGAGGGATCCCAGTGAGGTGATGAACTCTGGCCTGGGAGCCCGGACTCCTGGGTTCTGACACCCCCGACTCCAGGCATCTCCCTGTGGGCAGTGGCCATGAGCTCAGGAATGCGTGTGGGATCCTGGCTGGGGTGGAGTAGGCTGGCGTGGCTCGAGGGCACTGCGCGGGCTCCTGGGTGTATTGGGATCTGTGGGGCAGCCTGGCAGGGAGGCATGTCAGTGCCGGTGCGCAGGGCAGGCGGGAGGGGCTCATGCATGGAGGGCGCCTCTGGGGGTGTGGGGTGGGGACCAGACTCTGAGTGCAAAGACCAGGCTGGCAGCGGGTGCCCCTGGGCGGAGCCTGCACCCGAAGGCGTCTGCTCCCATGGGGAGACCCAGGTTTCCAGCCGGTGGTGTGGCCTAGTTGGTGCTGGCGGGAGCCGTGCATGCTGGGAGCTGTAGTCTCCGCAAGGCCACCCCGGCCCTTGGTTCTCTAGCCCCGGGGAGAGCACAGAGCCTGGCACTGGGGTTGTGTCCGGGCATGGAGCATGCGGGCAGGTCGGGGGCTGGCCCTCGCCCTTCATACTGCCGGGAAGCTGCTGCAGCTTCCTGCTCTCTTAGCAAATCCAGCCCCTGGGGCCACTTTCCGTCCCCGGCCCTAGGAGGGAAGGGGGGTCCGGTAGCTTGGAGCAGCGGGGGAGGTGCTAGAAGCCAGGACTCCTGGTTCCATCCCTGGATCTGGGAGGGGAGGGGGGTCTGGTGGGTTGGAGCGGGGGGGTAGGTGCTGGGAGCCAGGACTCCTGGGTTCTGTCCCTGGCTCTCGGAGGGGAGGGGGATCTGTTGGGTTGGAGCAGTGGGGGAGGTGCTGGGAGCCAGGACTCCTGGGTTCTGTCCCTGGCTCTTGGAGGGGAGTGGGGTTTGGTGGGTTGGAGCAGTGGGGGAGGTGCTGGGAGCCAGGACTCCTGGGTTCTGTCCCTGGCTCTTGGAGGGGAGTGGGGTTTGGTGGGCTGGAGCAGTGGGGGAGGTGCTGGGAGCCAGGACTCCTGGGTTCTGTCCCTGGCTCTTGGAGGGGAGTGGGGTTTGGTGGGCTGGAGCAGTGGGGGAGGTGCTGGGAGCCAGGACTCCTGGGTTCTGTCCTTGGCTCCTGGAGGGGAGTGGGGTTTGGTGGGTTGGAGCAGTGGGGGAGGTGCTGGGAGCCAGGACTCCTGGGTTCTGTCCTTGGCTCTCGGAGGGGAGCGGGATCTATTGGGTTGGAGCAGTGGGGGTGGTGCTGGGAGCCAGGACCCGGGGGTTCATTTTCCAGCTCTGCCATGACTCACTGTCACCTGGGGCTCGTCCTTCCCCCCCCCCCCCCCCCCGTGCCCGTTGCTGGGTGGGGGACGCTGGCAGCCGGGGGCTGGCGGCTGTGGGGGCTCTGCTCTCTCCCCCGGCGGGCTGGGGGAGGGGCTCCCCAAGCTGCTTTTAATCTGGCGCTGTCTGCTCGTCGGTCGGGGCTGCGAAGGGGGCGGCCGCCGTGGGCGTGTGTGAGCCTGGGGGCTCAGGAGAGTGTGGGGGGGGGGGCGCGAGTGGAGCAGACATGAGTCCCCGCTGCAGGGCAAGGAGCTGGGCCCCCTCTCTGCCTGCAGGGGGCGTGCGGCCTCAGTCAGCACCAGGTGCCCCTGCCCCCAAAGGCATCTCCGGTGCCCAGGGCGGAGTCGCTCCTGGCCAGGTGCTGCTCTCCCTCCCTGGGGCTGGGTCTCCCCCACCCAGGTGCAGCAGATGAGTGTAATGCTTCCTGTGGGCCAGAGCCCCCTAATCCTAGACCCCTCCCCATTATCCTCTGCTTCCCCAGCCCCCTCTCCCTCCAGCTCCCTCTCCGCTCCTTGTCCCCCATTCACACGCACCCCGGCTGTGCCACGCTGCTCCTCCCAGCTCTGCAGGGCTCTCTGGGTGTCGGCACCTCCTGCCCCGCTCTGTCCACATGCAGTCCCTCCCCGGGTGATGCTAGAGCATCTCCTCACCCGGCCTCGGCTCTCCATCCGCTCTGCTCTTCCTGGGGCGCTGGGGAGCCCTTCCCCGGACAGCAGCCAGGGGCTGTGGTACCTCCCGTATCCCTGCCTTTGGGGAGCCCCCGGGTGCCCTTGGCCGGGCACTCACTCCAGGCCTGCGATTTGGTGTCTGTGTCCAGCCCCAGCCCTGGGGCGGGGTGGGGGGTCGTTTCTGAGTTAGGATCCGGCAAGGGGAGGATTTGAACCCATGGCCATCCAGCCCTGCACGGGGAGAGAGCACCCCCTGCTGAGCTGTCTTGCTGGGGCGGGGGTGGAATTGGTGAGACTCTGGCCAAGGGGGAAACCCCAGTGTCTGTCCAGCTCCCCCCCCACCCCGCTGGGATTTACTGAGCAATCCTATTAGCAAATCGGCTGTTAATCACCTCTAGGCCCCAGGCAGCATGAGACCGAACACGACTGGCTTAGCCAGCGCCAAGGGGTGGGGACCTGTTCCCGCTCCACAAGGGGCCGTGCCCCCCATAGCTGGGGGAGACCCGTCCCCACCTTGCCCTCCAGTACCCCTCCCCACACCGTCACCCGGCCTCCCTCCCAGAGTAGCGCCAGACTGGCCTGCCCGCCCTGCCGTGCCTCTCGGGGAGGGGGGGACTGTTCCCCCAAACACCCCGTGTTTGTCTTGGGGCCCCACCTCCAAGGCGAGCCCATCCGGTGGGTGGGTGGGTGCTCCCTGTGACCAGGGCGGGGGTGGGGAGTCCCTCCTGCCAGGGGTCCCTTGGGGTGCCTCCCCCCCATCACTTTCTTGTGAGCTGGGGGTGGGACGCAGCTGCTGCCCCCTCTTGGCTTCACCCTGCGCCTGCAGCTGTGCCCCCCCCCCCCCACCTGGGAAAGGAGGCAGCTGTCCATCCCCCTCGCCAGTGCAGCTGTCAGCCCCCCCTCCCCACTGTGCTATTTATAGCCAGCTGGTGATGTCACCGTTTCCTCCCCGCTCTCCACGGTGTGAATTGCTGGAGCCACCGGCTCAGCCTTGGAGCTGCCGGAAAACAGCTCCTGCTGATCCCCCTTCCCCTGCCGGCTCCCCGGCCCCCTCCCTCCCCTGCGCCCAGCGCCGGCTCCGCAGGGAGCTTGGCATTGCCCTGCTCAGCTCTCCCTAGCCCTCCGTCCAGCACCAGGCGAGGGCTGCCGAGCCGTGCGCAGGCTGGGGGCGATGGGCCGGGGCGCTGGCATGCTGGGGGCACGCGGCTAGGAGCGGGAGCCCACAGGCAGCTGGGAGCTCGCAGCATGGACAGCTGCAGAATCAGCAACGTGAGTGCCAGGGAGACCTGGGGGCGCCCGCTGAGACGCCGCAGGGAGGGGGCTGGGTTGATGGGCTCGGGGGGCAGGCGGGACCCAGAGAGGCAGGCTGGCGGGGGCATGCAGAGGGACGGGAGAGCCAGACCGGGTTGGTTGGCGAGGGGATGGGGCAAGGCCAGGGAGACACGGGGGACAGGCTCAGTGGGGGGCGGGATGCCGCTCCACCCCCAGCCATGCTGCAGGCCTGAAGGAGCATCTGCCAGGCCCTGCGCCTGCCCCAGCGTGGAGGGCTCAGCGCCTCAAGGGTAGGGAGCAGATCGGCCCTGGCTGGGGCTGTTCCTGGCGCGGGGCCCTCCCTGCATCTCCTCCAGGGGCCTGCTCAGCCGGTGCCCCTCCCTGGCAGTCTGGGAATCACCCCTAGCTGAGCCCCGGGCACCTCCCCGGGCTGGGGCTGGGCTGGGCCCCAGGCTTCTCCCCAGGCCGGGGCTGGGCTGGGCCGGGCCCCGGGCACCTCCCCGGGCTGGGGCTGGGCTGGGCCCCAGGCATCTCCCCGGGCCGGGGCTGGAGCAGGTGCCTCCCTGGACCTGCCCCTGGCGTGCGGTGAGAGTTGGCGCACACACCTGGCAGCAGGGTGGTGCCCGCGGGCGGGGAGGGGGCCTGTCCTGCCTGCTGGCGGGTTGGGTCCTTTCTCCCAGCGCCTGGCGCGCTGCTGCTGTATGTGAGGGCTCCGTGCCAGGAGCACTGCGGGGTGATGGGCGTGTGGGTTTCACGGCCCGGCCCCGGCCCCTGCCCCAGCCCCTCGGCGTGGCCAGCCTGAGGCAGTCGGACGCGAATCTCTTGCTCAGCAGGAGCTGAGGGGGGCAGCGTTGCCCTGGGGGGGCTGATTTTCTCCTCTCCTCTGCGACAGAGGTGGGGGGGACTTTACATCTAGGAGCTTGAATTCCTCACCCCGCCACCGAAAAACTGTGAGAGCAGCCGGGGGCCCCGTGGCCCCCACTCGACCCAGCCTTGCGCCCCATAGGGGAGCGGGGTGTGATCAGCCAGGCAGCCGCTAAAGGGGTTGATACTGCAAGTGTTCCACGGGTGCAGAGTGAGCACCCTGGGGTGCTGAATGGGGCAGCTGGGGCAGACGTCGGTGATGGGCTGGGCATGTCTGGGCTGGTTTCTCATCAGGGCAGCTCACCCTCGGGGTGGGGGGGGGGCAATTGCACAGCCGTTCTCTGGGGCCTGGCTCATGGGGCTTGCTGGGGGGAGTGTGTCTGGGGGGCGGTCGATGCTGTTCTGGGTGGGTGCTCTGGGGACTCTGGTCTTCAATCCGTGGGACTTGTGAAGCGTCAGGGGGCAGCCGGTGTTACCTGTGGGGTGCTGGGTCACGGGGTGGGGAGCACTCAGTGACCTGGAACTGGGGAGTGTCTAGATTTGCTTCCAGCCCTACAGACTCCCCCCCCACCCACCCCGCCCCTCTTCCCCAGCCACTTAGGAAATGGGGCAGAGGCAGATGGCACCGCCGGCCCCGACCCTTTCTCGGGTCCTGGGTTGCTGCATTTCCCAGCTGTGCAGGGGGCTGGCAGGGGACTGAGGAATGGGGGGCAGATGAATAGTGGCTTAGCAACCAGGGCTGATTTCCTGATGGCAGCACAAGATTTGTGAAGAAGGAAATCGCTTCCCCCCCCCCCCCACTCCACTGGTGGGGGCAGGGTTTGGCCCTGGGGGGGGCTTGGGGCCTGCATCCTGCTGTGTTTTTCACTAGAGTTTGGCGCTGGGGTGCCCAGGACCTGGTGGACTTGGGCTGAGTGTGTGTGTGTGTATGTGGGGGGGAGGGGGGGGGTGTCGGTCGGATGCGCCTCCCCAGGTCCGGTCCTGTCCTGTGAGAGTGCAGGTGTGGGCAGGGTCCGGTTACCTGCCCGGCACAGGACAAGGTCCGGGCCATGTCGCTTCCAGGGGAAAGCGGGCGTCTGCCAGGCCCCACGTAGGGTTGCAGGATGTAGGGCCGGGGGGCTGTGCAGGTGGCTCCCCCCATTGCCACGTATGGGGGCTGGGCAGGGCATGTGCATGGGCATCGGCCCAGTGGGCTCTCCTAGTTCCCCCCCCCCCCGTGATGGGACCGATGGGCCCCCCATGTCCCATAGCCCCCCCCCCCCCCCCCCCCCCAGGGCCCAGCATGCCCTGTCACTTGTGGGGGACGGGACCCCTGCTGCGCTGCGCCCGGCCCTAGCTCTGTGCTGCCGCTATCGCTGTGCCCGGTGTCAGGTCATGGCCTGGCGCCCACAGGTCAGGCAGGAGGTGGATGAATTGGGGAGGGGTCAGAGAAGAGCTGCGGGGAGGAGTGAAGGGGCAGAAATCTGCCTGCCCGTGAGAGGCTCCGGGAGCTCGGTGGAGCCGGCTCAGGGGCGACCTGGTCCCAGTCCGCAGGGACCTGCCTGGGGAACCCCCTGAACAGGGGGCTCCGCCGTCCGGCCGAGGAGGGTCGAATTCACGTGCAGTGGGGTGAGCAACGAGCCTTCAGACCCGGGGGGGCCCTCCATCCCCTAGCCAGACGGGCCGAGTTTCCAAGGGCTCTGTGGGGCAGGGCTCAGGCCTGGGCTGTCTGCCGCGGGGGGCGGACTGGGTGAGCACAAGGGTCTGTCCCGGTCTCCTCTAGCCCCCCTGCTGCCACGGCCCCTAGGCCAGAGCCCTCCCAGGTAACGAGTCCCCACGAGAGCCTCTCGCCCACCCAGGCCACTCCTCAGCCCCGCCCTGGGCTCAGCTGCCCTCGTGCTGGGAGGGGGCTCAGGCCCACCCCCTGCTCCGGGTTTGGCCCAGGCAGCCTGGGCTCAGAGGCCAAGACGGCTCCTGGGGCTGCTTCTCGGAGCCGCTTCCCACCTCCCAGCCCTTGTGGGTCCCCCTGGGACCTGCCAGCTCCGCTTTCAGAGGCTGTCGCCCCCCCACCCCCGGCCATCTCTGTGGCCGCCTCCGCGCTCTGCCCTGGCCCTTCCACAGCTGGGCTCTCCAATGGGAGGTTAGCGGCTACCTGGCCAGCCGGCCTGGGACAAGGGGTGGATTCCTTCCTGACCCCAGGGCCGTGCCCTGGAGCCTGGGTGTGGATTCCCCCTCGCTCTGACATGGCTGCAGCTCCAGACCCTCTTGTGCCCTCCCTACACCTTCCCCTGTGACTGGGGGGCCCCAGGCTGCCTCCCCGGGTGGTTCCCCTGAGCTGGCAGTTGTGTGCCCGGGTGGCCTGGGGCTGGGCCCAGCTCCTCGGGGGGGGCAAAGGGGCACTGTCTGGGCTTTCTCTGTGTGGGCGGGGTCTGTGCCTGCCTGAGTTCCCCCAGGCACCCGCCATGCCCCTGCCGCTGTGTCTCTGTGCTGACGTCCCACCCCAAGCCCCCCGCACACCCCCCAGCAGGGCCTGGGCTCCGTCGTGGCCCATCTGCGGGGTGACCCGTACCCCTTGTGGCTTGCAGCTCCCCAGGGCTGGGTGTCCCAGCCCCTCCCATGGGGGGGTGTCTCCCCAGCTGGGGGGGTTCTGGGATTCACCCCCAGGCACCCCTAGAATCCTCCCTATCCTTTGTGGGGCTGCCCCCCAGGTGCTGCATAGCCCAGCTCTGCATGTTTACTCCCCTCCCCCTTCCCCTGCCCATGGTGCCCACTCATGCCCCAAAGCCGCAGTGCCCACAGCCCCACTGACCCCGCCCCCAGTGCCCACTGACCCCATTAGCCCTGGCCCCGACCCCAGTGCCCACAGCCCCACTCGCCCCACCCCCCAGTACCCCCAACCTTCACTGACCCCTTCCCACCTCCCCCGGTGACCCCGCCCGTCTCCCCAGGACACTGACATCCAGAAGAAGATTGACCATGAGCTCCGGATGCGCGAAGGCGCCTGCAAGCTGCTGGCAGCCTGTACCCAGCGGGAGCAGGCGCTGGAGGCAACCAAGAGCCTTCTGGTCTGCAACAGCCGCATCATGGCCTACATGTCCGAGCTGCAGCGCATGAAGGAGGCGCAGGTGGTGCAGCGGACGGCCCGGCGGTGAGGACGCCGCGGACGGGACCTGGGGGCAGGGGCTGGGGGGAGCTGGGAGGCGGGAGTGGGGCAGACGCGCGGCCCCGGCGGCTGGTCACAGCTCTGTGCTTCCCCTGCAGCCCCTCGGACGCCGGCCCCATGGACGACCGCTTACCCTGCAGGGGGAAGGTCTGCCTGTCAGGTAAGGGAGTGGGGCTGTGCCCCACGGTCTGCAAGGAAGAGACCAAACTTCCTCAGAGAGTGATGAGCGCCCGAGTGGGGAGGTGCCGGCCCCCAGAGCCCCCACCCAGGGCCCCGCAGCCCCCCTGGGACATCTGCTGAGAGCAGGAATCCTCCCGCCGTGAGTCTGGGCAGGGCAGGCCCAGCGCAGGGCTCTGCTCCGGGGAGCAGCCCCATAATGGGGTGCACCCTCCCCTGCCTTCCCCCTGAGAGTCCAGGCCACAGGGGGCTCACAAGGGGGGCCCCACTGGGGGTCGAGCCCTCAGCCTGCAGAGGGTCCGTCCGTGTCGGAAACTGAGGGGTGCTAGTCGGTGAAGTGCTAGGCCCCTAGCGGGGGGCTGGGGGAACGCTGCAAGGCCCAGCAGTCCCGGTTCTAGGCCCAGGATGCCCCGTGGGCTAGAGGGGCGGAGCAGCATAGGCTGGTGCCTGCTCGCTCATGCTGCCCAGGGGCTCCGTTAGCAGCAGCGTCCCTAGGGGTCCCGTGGGTGGAGGGCTGGCGGAGGAGCACCGGCCGTGCCCGCTACACCTTGGTGCTCCAGCTGGGGGGCACGCTCCCCTCGGGGCCCTCCAGGTGGTGCCAGAGCACCACAAACGCAGCCCGGTCTGTTCTCGGGGGGCGGCTGCGGGGGTCAATGGCCTGGGACCCTCCTGCCCCACAGCCACGTCCCAGCCCTGCAGGCCGGCGCCCGCTCTCTGCCTGCCCCACGGCCGCGTCCCAGCCCTGCAGACCGGCGCCCGCTCTCTGCCTGCCCCACGTCCGCGTCCCAGCCCTGCAGACCGGCGCCTGCCCTCTGCCTGCCCCACGGCCACGTCCCAGCCGTGCAGACCGACGCCCGCTCTCTGCCTGCCCCACGGCCGCGTCCCAGCCCTGCAGACCAGCGCCCGCTCTCTGCCTGCCCCACGGCCGCGTCCCAGCCCTGCAGGCCGGCGCCCGCTCTCTGCCTGCCCCACGGCCGCGTCCCAGCCCTGCAGACCAGCGCCCGCTCTCTGCCTGCCCCACGGCCGCGTCCCAGCCCTGCAGACCAGCGCCCGCTCTCTGCCTGCCCCACGGCCGCGTCCCAGCCCTGCAGACCGGCGCCCGCCCTCTGCCTGCCCCACGGCCACGTCCCAGCCCTGCAGGCCGGCGCCCGCTCTCTGCCTGCCCCACGGCCGCGTCCCAGCTGTGCAGACCGGCGCCCGCTCTCTGCCTGCCCCACGGCCGCGTCCCAGCCCTGCAGACCGGCGCCCGCCCTCTGCCTGCCCCACGGCCGCGTCCCGGCCCTGCAGGCCGGCGCCCGCCCTCTGCCTGCCCCACGGCCGCGTCCCAGCCCTGCAGGCCGGCGCCCGCTCTCTGCCTGCCCCACGGCCGCGTCCCAGCCCTGCAGGCCGGCGCCCGCTCTCTGCCTGCCCCACGGCCGCGTCCCGGCCCTGCAGGCCGGCGCCCGCTCTCTGCCTGCCCCACGGCCGCGTCCCGGCCCTGCAGGCCGGCGCCCGCTCTCTGCCTGCCCCACGGCCGCGTCCCGGCCCTGCAGGCCGGCGCCCGCCCTCTGCCTGCCCCACGGCCGCGTCCCAGCCGTGCAGACCGGCGCCCGCTCTCTGCCTGCCCCACGGCCGCGTCCCGGCCGTGCAGACCGGCGCCTGCTCTCTGCCTGCCCCACGGCCGCGTCCCGGCCCTGCAGGCCGGCGCCCGCTCTCTGCCTGCCCCACGGCCGCGTCCCGGCCCTGCAGGCCGGCGCCCGCCCTCTGCCTGCCCCACGGCCGCGTCCCAGCCGTGCAGACCGGCGCCCGCTCTCTGCCTGCCCCACGGCCGCGTCCCGGCCCTGCAGGCCGGCGCCCGCTCTCTGCCTGCCCCACGGCCGCGTCCCGGCCCTGCAGGCCGGCGCCCGCCCTCTGCCTGCCCCACGGCCGCGTCCCAGCCGTGCAGACCGGCGCCCGCTCTCTGCCTGCCCCACGGCCGCGTCCCAGCCGTGCAGACCGGCGCCCGCCCTCTGCCTGCCCCACGGCCGCGTCCCAGCCCTGCAGGCCGGCGCCCGCTCTCTGCCTGCCCCACGGCCGCGTCCCAGCCCTGCAGGCCGGCGCCCGCTCTCTGCCTGCCCCACGGCCGCGTCCCGGCCCTGCAGGCCGGCGCCCGCTCTCTGCCTGCCCCACGGCCGCGTCCCGGCCCTGCAGGCCGGCGCCCGCTCTCTGCCTGCCCCACGGCCGCGTCCCGGCCCTGCAGGCCGGCGCCCGCTCTCTGCCTGCCCCACGGCCGCGTCCCGGCCCTGCAGGCCGGCGCCCGCCCTCTGCCTGCCCCACGGCCGCGTCCCAGCCGTGCAGACCGGCGCCCGCTCTCTGCCTGCCCCACGGCCGCGTCCCGGCCGTGCAGACCGGCGCCTGCTCTCTGCCGGGCAAGGTGACGCCCAAGCGGGCGGCATCTCCGGGGAGCGTTTAGGGTGCTCCTGGCCCTAAGGTTTGGTCTGGGGAGCAGCAGAGGACAGGGAAAGCTGAGAGCGAGGGCCGGGGGGAGCTGCCCCCTAGGTCGGCCTGGCGGTTGGGGGGTCACTCAGAAGCCCAGCGAATCTGGATTGTGATTCAGACCTGCCCTGTGCCCCCAGCGCCCACCCCATGCGCACTCTGTGCCTCTTCCCCCCCATTGGTTGCTGCCCCCAGCTGTCTGGCAGTGTGGGGGGTTCATTGCTTTCCCAGCCCCCCCCATCTCACCTCCCTCCGCAGATCTCCGTATCCCCTTGATGTGGAAGGACACGGAGTATTTCAAGAACAAGGGAGGTGAGTGTGAGGGGCGGGGCTGGTGGTGGAGGGGCCGGGCCCTGGCGGAGGGCTCGGCGGGGGGGTGGGGTTCTCTCTGACGCTGGCGGGTTCCCCCCCTGCCCAGACCTGCACCGCTGCGCCGTGTTCTGCCTGCTGCAGCTGGGGGCGGAGATCTACGACACCGAGATGGTGCTGGTGGACCGGACGCTCACCGACATCTGCTTCGAAAACGGGGTTCTCTTGTGAGTAACCGGCCCCAGGGCCTGCCCGTGTAGCAGCTACCCCTCCCCGGGGGGGCATGTTCCCAGAGAGCCCCACAGCCAGTACCCCCTCTGCATCTTACAGCGCCCCCTGCTGGGAGAGGTTGGGGTAGCCAGGAGCTCCCCCCCCAGCCAGGGATCCTGCCCCGCCCCCACAGTGCCCCCTGCAGGAGGGGCCAGGGTAGCCAGGAGCTCCCCCCCCCCCCCCCCCGGCAGCCAGGGATCCTGCCCCGCCCCCACAGTGCCCCCTGCAGGAGGGGCCAGGGTAGCCAGGAGCTCCCCCCCGCCCCCGGCAGCCAGGGATCCTGCCCCGCCCCCACAGTGCCCCCTGCGGGAGGGGCCAGGGTAGCCAGGAGCTCCCCCCCAGCCAGGGATCCTGCCCCGCCCCCACAGTGCCCCCTGCAGGAGGGGCCAGGGTAGCCAGGAGCTCCCCCCCGCCCCCGGCAGCCAGGGATCCTGCCCCGCCCCCACAGCGCCCCCTGCGGGAGGGGCCAGGGTAGCCAGGAGCTCCCCTCCCCCCGCAGCCAGGGATCCTGCCCCGCCCCCACAGTGCCCCCTGCAGGAGGGGCCAGGGTAGCCAGGAGCTCCCCCACCCCTGCAGCCAGGGATCCTGCCCCGCCCCCACAGCGCCCCCTGCGGGAGGGCCCGGGTAGCCAGGAGCTCCCCTCCCCCCGCAGCCAGGGATCCTGCCCCGCCCCCACAGCGCCCCCTGCGGGAGGGGCCAGGGTAGCCAGGAGCTCCCCCACCCCTGCAGCCAGGGATCCTGCCCCGCCCCCACAGCGCCCCCTGCGGGAGGGGCCAGGGTAGCCAGGAGCTCCCCCCCGCCCCCGGCAGCCAGGGATCCCGCCCCGCCCCCACAGCGCCCCCTGCAGGAGGGGCCAGGGTAGCCAGGAGCTCCCCCACCCCTGCAGCCAGGGATCCTGCCCCGCCCCCACAGCGCCCCCTGCGGGAGGGCCCGGGTAGCCAGGAGCTCCCCTCCCCCCGCAGCCAGGGATCCTGCCCCGCCCCCACAGCGCCCCCTGCAGGAGGGGCCAGGGTAGCCAGGAGCTCCCCCACCCCTGCAGCCAGGGATCCTGCCCCGCCCCCACAGCGCCCCCTGCGGGAGGGGCCAGGGTAGCCAGGAGCTCCCCCCGCAGCCAGGGATCCTGCCCCGCTCCCCACAGCGCCCCCTGCTGGGAGAGTGGGAGGGGAGTAAAAGGGTGTGCCCCCGCCCCCAGACAGGGCTCCTGCCCCGCTCCGCACAGCGCCCCCTTCTGGGAGGGGCCGGGGTAGCCAGGAGTCCCCCCTCCCCCAGCCAGGGATCCCGGCCCGCTCCCCACAGCGCCCCCTGCTGGTTGGGCCGGGGTGGACGGGCCCGGAGCTCCCGCGGTGCCAGGCTGACACGACTCTCCCTGGCAGCACGGAGGCGGGCCCGGACTTCGAGCTGAAGGTGGAGCTGTACAGCGCGGGGCTGGAGGAGGACTCGGCGCTCGGGAGCACCCCGAAGAAGCTGGCCAGCAAACTGAGCAGCTCGCTGGGACGCTCCTCCGGGAAGAGGCTGCGCGCGGCGTTGGACGGGGCCCCGGGGAGCCCCGTGAGTAATGGGGGGAGCAGCCCGCTCCTGCTGCCGGCCCCCAGCGTGGCGTGAGTACCCATCGCCCTTCCATTGCGGTGCGCCCCGGGGCCCGCTGGACCCTAACCCCCTCTCCCCCTTTCAGGGGCCCCAAGTACCACCTGCTGGCCCACACCGTGCTCTCCCTGGCTGAGGTGCAAGACAGCTTCCGCACCCATGATCTGGCCATCACCAGCAATGGTAAGGGTGCAGGGATGGAGGGGGTGCAGGGAGGGGGGTGTAGGGGTGGGGGCTGAAGGGAGGGGGTGTGCAGGGAGAGGGAATGCAGGGAGTGGGGTGCAGGGAGGAGGGGTGCAGGGGGTGTAGGGAGGTGCAGGGAGGGGGGTGTAAGGGGATACAGGGAGGGGGGTGTAGGGGTGGGGGTGCAGGGAGGGGAGGGATGGGGGTGCAGGGAGGAGGGGTGCAGGGGGTGTAGGGAGGTGCAGGGAGGGGGGTGTGGGGGTGCAGGGAGGGGAGGGATGGGGGTGCAGGGAGGAGGGGTGCAGGGGGGTGTAGGGAGGTGCAGGGAGGGGGGTGTAGGGGTGGGGGTGCAGGGAGAGTGCAGGGATGGGGGGTGCAGGGAGTGGGGTGCAGGGAGGAGGGGTGCAGGGGGGTGCAGGGAGGGGGGTGTAGGGGGATACAGGGAGGGGGGGTGGGGGTGCAGGGAGGGGAGGGAGGGAGAGTGCAGGGATGGGGGGTGCAGAGAGGGGGGTGTAGGGGTGGGGGTGCAGGGAGGGAGGGAGAGTGCAGGGATGGGGGTGCAGGGAGTGGGGTGCAGGGAGGAGGGGTGCAGGGGGGTGTAGGGAGGTACAGGGAGGGGGGTGTAGGGAGGTACAGGGAGGGGGGTGTAGGGAGGTACAGGGAGGGGGGTGTAGGGGTGGGGGTGTAGGGAGGTACAGGGAGGGGGTGTAGGGGGATACAGGGAGGGGGGTGTAGGGGTGGGGGTGCAGGGAGGGGGGTGTAGGGGGATACAGGGATGGGGGGTGCAGGGATGGGGGATGCAGGGGGAGGCGCAGGGGGGCAGGGCATGGGGCTGGCAGTACTGGCGATACCTGCAGAGAATTCTGCCGGCCGCTTGGCCCCCCTGCGCCCCCCAGAGCCCCTTGTGAGCCGGGTGACGCCCTGTCTCTCCTCCGCAGAGGAGAGCTCCTCCTGGCTGCCCCTCTACGGCAGCATGTGCTGCCGCCTGGCTGCCCAGCCCACCTGCATGGCCCAGCAGATGATGTGCGGCTTCCTGAAATTGCAGGTGCGTTCGCACCCCGGCGTGGAGAGCCTGTGCTGGGGAGGGCGTGGGACACGGGCCCCTCTCCTCCAGGGGGCGCCGGGCCGGCTCTGGGGCGGGGGGGCATGGGGGGGAAATGGGCCCGTCTCCCCCGCCCTGCAGTAACCCGGGCCTGGCCTGTGTCGGCTGCAGCAGCAGGCGGGCGAGCAGCGGAGCTGGGCGCGACTGTACTGTCTGCTGCGGGGCTCCAACCTGCTCTGCTACCGCCGGCCCCAGGACGCCGAGGCCCCGGTGGAGCCGGCGCTCACCATCGCCATCAACAAGGTGAGGGGAGGGGGCGGGGCTGGGGGGCTCTGGGGGGAGGGGGCGGGGCTGGGGGGCTCTGGGGGGGAGGGGGCGGGGCTGGGGGGCTCTGGGGGGGAGGGGGCGGGGCTGGGGGGCTCTGGGCGGAGGTGTCAGGGCGGGGGCTGTGCTGTGTTGTGGGGGGGGGAAGGGAGCTGGACTGGGGGGTCTCTGCGGGGGGATCTGTAGGGGCGGGGGCTGGGTTGTGTCGGGGGGGGGGGCGGGAGCTGGGGCCGGGCTGAGGGGTCTCTGCAGGGGAGCTGTCGGGGCGGGGGCTGTGCTGTGTGTGGGGGGGGGAAGGGAGCTGGACTGGGGGGGTCTCTGCGGGGGGATCTGTAGGGGCAGGGGCTGGGCTGTGTCGGGGGTAGGGGGACGGGAACTAGGGCCGGGCTGAGGGGTCTCTGCAGGGGAGCTGTCGGGGCGGGGGCTGTGCTGTGTTGTGGGGGGGAAGGGAGCTGGGGCCGGGCTGAGGGGTCTCTGCAGGGGAGCTGTCGGGGCGGGGGCTGTGCTGTGTGGGGGGGGGGGGAAGGGAGCTGGACTGGGGGGGTCTCTGCGGGGGGATCTGTAGGGGCAGGGGCTGGGCTGTGTCGGGGGTAGGGGGACGGGAACTAGGGCCGGGCTGAGGGGTCTCTGCAGGGGAGCTGTCGGGGCGGGGGCTGGGCTGTGTCGGGGGGGTGGGGAAGGGAGCTGGACTGGGGGGTCTCTGCGGGGGGATCTGTAGGGGCGGGGGCTGGGCTGTGTCGGGGGGGGGGAAGGGAGCTGGGGCCAGGCTGAGGGGTCTCTGCAGGGGAGCTGTCGGGGCGGGGGCTGTGCTGTGTTGGGGGGAGAAGGGAGCTGGACTGGGGGGGTCTCTGCGGGGGATCTGTAGGGGCGGGGGCTGGGTTGTGTCAGCAGGGAGCGGGGGGAGCTGGAGCTGGGGCCGGGCTGAGGGGTCTCTGCAGGGGAGCTGTCGGGGCGGGGGCTGTGCTGTGTTGGGGGGGGGGGAAGGGAGCTGGACTGGGGGGTCTCTGCGGGGGGATCTGTAGGGGCGGGGGCTGGGCTGTGTTGGTGGGGGAAGGGAGCTGGGGCCGGGCTGAGGGGTCTCTGCAGGGGAGCTGTCGGGGTGGGGGCTGTGCTGTGTTGTGGGGGGGGAAGGGAGCTGGACTGGGGGGTCTCTGCGGGGGATCTGTAGGGGCGGGGGCTGGGCTGTGTTGGGGGGGGAAGGGAGCTGGGGCCGGGCTGAGGGGTCTCTGCAGGGGAGCTGTCGGGGCGGGGGCTGTGCTGTGTTGGGGGGAGAAGGGAGCTGGACTGGGGGGTCTCTGCGGGGGGATCTGTAGGGGCGGGGGCTGGGGCTGTGTTGGTGGGGGAAGGGAGCTGGGGCCGGGCTGAGGGGTCTCTGCAGGGGAGCTGTCGGGGCGGGGGCTGTGCTGTGTCGGGGGGGGGGGGGAAGGGAGCTGGACTGGGGGGTCTCTGCGGGGGGATCTGTAGGGGCGGGGGCTGGGCTGTGTCAGGGGTGAGGGGACGGGAACTAGGGCCGGGCTGAGGGGTCTCTGCTGTGGCAGGAGACGCGGATCCGGGCGACGGAGAAGGACCCCGGGAACAAGCTGCAGAGCATGTCGGTGACCAACCGCTATGGGGGGGAGGAGGTGACCCACACGCTGCTGGCCGAGAGCCGGGCCGACACCCAGCGCTGGATGGAGGCCTTCTGGCAGCACTTCTACGACCTGAGTGAGTGGGGCCAGCCTGAGCCTGGGTGGGGGGGAGCTGGCTGGGGGGCACAGCTGGAGGCTGGGGGGACATAGCTGGAGGTGGGGGAGCTGGCTGGGGGTGGCACAGCCTGGGGGGGGGGCACAGCTGGGTACTGGGGGTGGGGCATACCTGGAGTGGGGGGACGCTTGGGGACGCTTGGGGCCTGGGAATAGGGCCAGACTCCAGGAGCCAGTGGGACCCAGGCCCACTGGGGGGCAGAGCCAGGCCGACACAGAGGGGGATGGGGGCCCTGAGGAGCGAGTGGGGCTGGGGCAGCGTGTGGCTGGGAGCGCTCTGCGGTCAGGCTGTGCCATCACCGGGGTGAGGAGCGGTGCCAGCCGAAGTGCCCTGGTGCAGGCCCCACAGCGTGTCTGGCTGTGGGTAGAGGGCCCTGGAGTCACCGCCCAGGGGGCTGCCCCAGAAGTGTGTGTGTGGGGGGTGGTTAAGACACACCAAGGGCAGCGGGTGTCAATACACAAAGCAGCCACATGGGGGCAGTGCACGTCCATCCGGGCGGCACTCAGCGGGCACGGACCCCCCCACCCCCGGCCCCCTGGCTGCTTGGGGGGCTGTGGAGTGACCCTGCCCCTCCCCTCCCTGCAGGCCAGTGGAAGCAGTGCTCCGATGAGCTCATGAAGATCGAGATGCCGTCGCCACGCAAGCCCCCAGCCCTGCTGGCCAAGCAGGGCTCCCTGTACCACGAGATGGGTAAGGGAGAAGGGGCCCCTGGGGTCCCTGTCCTGGGGATGGGCACGGAGGGCCCAGCATTGGGGGGCCAGGCTGTCTCTGGCACGGGGGAGTCTGTGGGGGGGCCTGGGCACAGGGTCTGGGCACTCTCTGTCTGTCTTGGCTTCCTGTCTGCAGGGCCCTTGCCCGCTGTCTGCTAACCCAGCTGCTGTGGGGGTGACCCCCCCCCACTCGCTGCCCCTGTCTGACTCACACCCCTGGGTGTATGTCTCTGTAACCACTCCCCTTTCTCTCCCCTCCTGGCGCTGCCCCCCCTCCCTTCTTCTGTCTCTGTCCCTCCCCCGGGCTGCCCCCGGGCACCAGCTCTCCCCGGCCCTGCGGTGCCGCCCTCGGCCTGCGAGGGGCTCCTGCTGCAGGATAACGCTGTCTCCGCTGAGATTCGGGCGCTTCTCTCCTCCTATTACAGCGACAGGTGACGTACGGGGCGGGGGGCGCATGGAGCTGGCCTGGCTCCACGTGACCTTTCTCTGCGGTACCCCCCTCCGCAAACACTGGACCAAACTGGTACCCGCATGCCTGTCGCCTCAGGGGCACCCCGTCCCCTCCGGGGCAGTGACCAGCCAGGGACAAGCTAGGGAGCAGGGCAGGAGTGATGTCTGGGGTGGGGGGGGGAGCTCTCGGCTACTACAGCCCCAGCATCTCCCAGCAGGGGGCGCTGTGGGGGGGGCAGGGGAGCTGGCTGTGGGGGGGAGCTCCCAGCCACTCCAGCCCCAGCCTGTCCCAGCAGGGGGCGCGGTGGGGGGCGGGGGCGGGGAACTGGCTATGGGAGGGGCTCCCGGCAACTCCAGCCCTGGCCTGTCCCAGCAGGGGGTGCTGTGGGGGACGGGGCAGGGGAATTGGCTATGGGAGGGGCTCCCGGCAACTCCAGCCCCAGCCTCTCCCACCAGGGGGCGCTGTGGGGGGCAGGGGAACTGGCTGTGGGGGGAGCTCCCAGCTACTCCAGCCCCAGCCTGTCCCAGCAGGGGGCGCTGGGGGGGGCAGGAGAACTGGCTGTGGGGGGAGCTCCCGGCTACCCCTCTCCCAGCAGGGGGTGCTGTGGGGGGGGGGCAGGGGAACTGGCTGTGGGGGGAGCTCCCAGCTACTCCAGCCCCAGCCTGTCCCAGCAGGGGGTGCTGTGGGGGACGGGGCAGGGGAACTGGCTATGGGAGGGGCTCCCGGCAACTCCAGCCCTGGCCTGTCCCAGCAGGGGGTGCTGTGGAGGGCGGGGCAGGGGAACTGGCTGTGGGGGGAGCTCCCAGCTACTCCAGCCACAGCCTGTCCCAGCAGGGGGCGCTGGGGGGGGCAGGGGAACTGGCTGTGGGGGGAGCTCCCGGCTACCCCTGTCCCAGCCTGTCCCAGCAGGGGGCGCTGTGGGGGGAGCTCCCGGCTACCCCTGTCCCAGCCTATCCCAGCAGGGGGCGCTGTGGGGGGAGCGGGGCAGGTGTGAGCTGGTGGGTCTGGGAGACATTTATCCTGACCCCCACCTCCTTGCCCCCTAGCTATTGAGCCTGTGGACGACATTGGGGCCGTGACGGACATCCTGGCACGGCGGGTGACGGCCCTGGAGCTGCGGCCGGCCCTGGGCTGCCCCCCGTGGCTGTCTCTCTTCGAGGGGCCCCTGCTCAGCGCGTCCCACGCCAGCGCCAGCCCCGCTCGCTCCCGCCCGGCGTGGGGCCGGCCCCGCACGCTCTCCCTGGATGCCAGGCTCAGCACGCTGAAGGGGCGAGCTGGGAAGAGCCCGGCCCCCGCCCTGCGCCCGCTCGCCGGCGCCCCCCACTCCAGCTCCTCCAGCAGCGACAGCACCACCCCGGAGTCGGAGCGCCGGGGCCGCCGCCCCACCCGGGATCCCCGCAGCTGTCTGCAGTCCCAGGTCTGAGCAGCAGGGGGTGCCCGGAGCCGGCGCCTGCACCCCGACCAGGACAGGAGGTGACGGGGGAGATGCCCCCGGCAGGGCCCCCTCATGGCCCAGGCAGCCCCACGGCCTCCCTGCTCCAGCCAGGAGCGCTGGGCTCAGGCAGCAGCCTTGGCTGGGTCGCAGCGTCAGTTCTCTGCCCCGCTGAGCCCCCGCCCCAGGGGACCCCACGGGGCCTAGCTCGTGGGGAGACCATAGCCCCCTCGTACCCACCTGGGCATCCCCTGCGAGCTCCCTGGCTGCTGCTGGGGAGGAACAACCGTCCCTGCCCCCAGCCTGGCTCCCGGGGTCCCCTGGCTCCCCTGGCTGGGCTGAGCCCATGGCCTGCCCCATAGGGGCTGAGCTCACCCCCCTCACCCAGGCCCCCCTGAGCAGAGCAGCAGCTGCCCCTGTGGGGCCCCCAGACAGACACACGGAGCGGGGGGGGGAGGGGGAACGCGCTTCGGGACAAAAAACTGGAATGATTTTGGCACAGGTGACACTAAACGGGGGGGGGGGGGCACTGAGGATTCCCTGTTTCCAGCTCTAACGGCTTTTCTTCACTTCTAACCAGCCCATGGGGCTGGAATTTGCTCCATGCCCCCCCCCCGCAGCTGCAGCCCCCCCCCAAACAGACCAGCACCCTGTAGGGGTGTGCATAGCCCCTCCCCCCCACGGGGCTGGGTGTCTGTCTGGGGGGAGGGAACGGCTGCAGCCGCCTCATTAATATGCATTAAAATGTGTTTAATGTTCCCAGTCTCTGATTTCGGGGGGGTCACTGGGCCCACCCCATTAGCTTGGGCCCTGCAGGCAGCTGGATTGTTACAAGCCGCTTGGAGCCCCACACCCCCAACCTGCCCTCCCTGGGGGAGGGACACAGCTTAGCCCCCCCATCATGGGGGAGCCCTGCCCCCTCCTCCACAAGAAGGTCAGGTGGGGTTGGGGCTCCCCCTGCTCAGCCCCCACAGCCTCCTGCCAACACCCCCCCTTATTCCTTCCTGTGAGGCCAACCCAGGTACTGGGCCCCCCCGTGCCTCACCCCCCAGCCCTGGCGAGAATGGACGTGCTGGGAGGCTCCGGGGGAGCCGTGTCCCCAGCAGGAGCGCTGGGCCATGCCTGGACAAAGCCCCCCCCCGTGCCTTGCTGATGGGCCGGAGTGGCTCAGTGGCCTTGGGCCCCACGGTGGGGATGAGTCCAGGCGCCACAGCCCCATGGGCAAGGCGAGGGGCAGAGAAGCCAGACCCACGGCCAGTTCCCACAGCTCCTTTATTAGGCCTTGGAGGCCCGGTCCCAGGGTAACATGGCGGGTTGGGGGCTCACCCAGCGAGCAGAGAACGAGGTGCTGGGGGGGTCAGAGCGCAGGGGTTGGGCCCGCAGCTCCCCCCCCCCCCAAGTGTGTGTGGGGTGAATGGCTGGTTCTTAGAAGGCCTGGGGGGGTGGATCCCGCGGCGAGTCGCAGTCAGTAACGCCAAGCCCACGCTGGTCCTGTGGGGTGAGAGGCGAGTGCTGGGGTCCAGCAGCCCCTGCTTTCTACACCGTGTGTGGGGAGGGGCCCTCACCGGCCTCCCCCCCCTCCAGCGCCGCCTGCCTGGCGCCGCCTTGCAGAGAGACCCAGGCTGTGCCCCCTGCGGAGAGACAGGCCGATCAGCTACAGGAGCCATTGCTGGGGAATTGCCCCCCCCACCCCCTCTTCTTCAGGGCATCCCGGCCAGGCCACCTCTTCCCCCACCAACCCCATTCCCAAGGATCCCAGCCAGGGCAGCCCCTCCCCCGCTCCCCAGGGGAGTCCCGAAGGGGGGGGGACACAGGAGGAGGCTGGAGCCATGGTACCTGCTGGGGGGTCCCACGCCGCTTGCAGCTGGAGCCTGGCACCACCGCTCAGGGCGCCCTGCGGGACGAGACGGGCACTGAGGGGGGGGGCAGCTCTCACCTGGGCAGTGGCACTAAGCCAGGCTGCTAACAGGAGACCAGCTGGGACAGGCAAAGTGCCCCCTCCCTGCTCCCACTGGCCCCCCACGGGGCAGGTACTCTGAGCTCCAGGGCCCGGGCAGCCTGGCGCAGGTGTGGGGGGGTGGGCCCCTGCCCATGGGGGCTTGCGGCAGGAGTCTGAGCTGACGCCACCTGGAAACAGCTCCTGACATGGGTCCAGATCGGAGCCGGTTCTCCCCCCCGCCCCCCGATCCAGCCAGTCCCTGGCCCTGGGGCAGCTCAGAGCCAGCGCCCCCGAGAGGGGCAAGGCTCCGTGTGTGTCCTCCCCCCGCCGATCCAGCCAGTCCCCGGCCCTGGGGCAGCTCAGAGCCAGCGCCCCAGAGAAGGGCAAGGCTCCGTGTCCCATTCTCAGCCCCCCTGAGTGGAGTTGCCGCCTCCTGGAGGGGCAAGGCCCCATGTTCTGAACTTGCCCGCCCCCCCCCCCCCACCCCGACATTAAAGTTCCTCTCAGGTTTTGGCTCCGTTACCTTCTCTCCTGGCTCCAGCTCCGTGAGCTCCAGCCACCTCCCGCCCTCCTGCCCTGCAAGGCCGTTGTGTCCCGACTCCGGGAGCAGCTGGGCCGGGCTGGGCTCCGGGGGGCAGGGCTCCGGCGGTGCCTCTCCACCTACGGGAGACGGGTGAGGGCTGAGCGCCTGGCACTCACTCTGCTGCCATTCCACGCTGGGCTCCCTCCGGCACCACCCGCAGCCCACCGGGCTGACGGCCACTCAGGAATCCCACCGCCTCCCCCCAGAGCAGAACGCCCCCCAGTGACAGCCTGGCCCAGCAGCATTGCGTGGTCCCCTTCCCGGGGGGTTTCCTGCTGGGGGCCGTGTGTGTGGGGGAAAGACCTGCTGGGGGGCGGGGACAGACCCGCCGGTCCAGGTGACCCCAGGGCTGGCTCAGCCCGGCAGCTCCGTGTGTGTGCGACAGCACCATTCTGCCCCGAACACCCACCTGCAACGGGGTCCTGGCCAGGCATGGGGGCCGCAGCCGTGGAGGGGCCGGGATGCCAGGGCCACGGGGGTGCGGGCTGAGGCAGAGGCTCCAGAGAGCAGGAACCTGTGCTGGAGAGACCTGGGCAGCTTTGAGCAGGCTCCTCCCCGGCCAGTAATGGGTCAGCGAGTGGCCCAGTCGGCACATCTGGGAGACAGCCAGGGGGCCCCTCCGCGGGCACCAGCTCTGCCAGGAAGGAGCCCTCAGAGGGGCTCTGGAGTGATATGGGGGCCATGCAAGGGGCATCCTCCTCCACGGGCAGAAATGTACCTGGGGGGTGGCTCAGAGAGACAGCCCCATGGGGGATGTTGGGGGACAGAGACACTGGGGAAGGGGGGCTGGCAGGGGGCAGAGAGAGAAGAGGTGGAGAGCCAGCTCTGGGAGGGCTGGCAGGGGCAGGAGACCAAGTTCTGGGAGGGCTGGCAGGGGATGGAGACCTGGCTCTGGCAAGGGGTGGAGACCCGGCTCTGGGAGGGGTGGCAGGGGATGGAGACCTGGCTCTGGCAAGGGGTGGAGACCTGGCTCTGGGAGGGGTGGCAGGGGATGGAGACCTGGCTCTGGCAAGGGGTGGAGACCCGGCTCTGGGAGGGGTGGCAGGGGGTGGAGGGCTAGCAGAGGGTGGAGACCCAGCTCTGGCAGAGGATGGAGACCCAGCTCTGGCAGGGGGGGCAGCGGGTGGAGGGCTAGCAGGGGGTGGAGACCCAGCTCTGGCAGGGGGTGGAAGGCTAGCAGGGGGTGGAGACCCAGCTCTGGAAGGCCTGGCAGGGGGTGGAGACCCGGGTTCAGCCAGGCTGATGGGAGGCAGAGTCATGGTTCCATCTGGGCTGCTGTGGAACGAATCTTTGGTCCTGGGCTGAATAGCAGGGGGCAGGGGCCCTGTCCCGGGCGGGCTGGCGGGGGGCAGGGGTTTGGCTCTGGGGAGGCTGGCGGGGGGCAGGGGCCCTGTCCCGGGCGGGCTGGCGGGGGGCAGGGGTTTGGCTCTGGGGAGGCTGGCGGGGGGCAGGGGCCCTGTCCCGGGCGGGCTGGCGGGGGGCAGGGGTTTGGCTCTGGGGAGGCTGGCGGGGGGCAGGGGCCCTGTCCCGGGCGGGCTGGCAGGGGGCAGAGGTGTGGGTCTGTGTGCACTGGTGGGAGGGGCAGCCCTGCTGCAGCTGGACTCATAGGGGCGAGGGCTGCAGGGGGCCGGCAGGAAGTCGCCCGGCGAAGCGGGGGGCTCTGGCCGGCGGAAGATGTAGGCGGACTCCGTCAGGCTGCGCTGGTAGCGCAGGTAGGGCCTGTGGGGTGCTCCTGGGGGGGAAGCACAGAGGAGATTGTCAGCAGCTGCTTCCCCTGCCCCTCCCGCACCATCACCCACCACTGCCATGCAGCCACCTCTGGGGGGAACACGGCAGCTGCTTAACCCGTAGGCCCCTAACAGCTCCCTCAGACCCCCAGCAAATGGCAGGCTCGAGCCGAGGGCTCCCAGCAAGGCAGCATTTCGGGACAGGAAGTGAAGCCAAACCCCGCATCCAGCGGAAAGCGGGCACCGGGGGCTGAGACACTCACCTGGCCTGACACCCGGGGGCGACTGGGCACCCGAAGTGGAGCTGGAGCGTTCCCGCTGCCTGAAGAACTCCCGAGGATTCTGGGAGCGCTGGGAGACCAGCGTGGCCGCCTCCTGCAAGGCACAGAGAGTGGGGGGGGGCACGAGGCGCCGGGCAGCAGGCTCTGCATCCCAGCCTGAGGGGGGAGGATGCGAGTGTCGGCCTGGCCCAGCAGGGGGCGTCCTGGCCAGGTGGGGGGCAGGAGGCCAGACCGGCCTGGCCCAGCAGGGGGCGTCCTGGCCGGGTGGGGGGCAGGAGGCCAGACCGGCCTGGCCCAGCAGGGGGCGTCCTGGCCGGGTGGGGGGCAGGAGGCCAGACCGGCCTGGCCCAGCAGGGGGCGTCCTGGCCAGGTGGGGGGCAGGAGGCCAGACCGGCCTGGCCCAGCAGGGGGCGTCCTGGCCGGGTGGGGGGCAGGAGGCCAGACCGGCCTGGCCCAGCAGGGGGCGTCCTGGCCGGGTGGGGGGCAGGAGGCCAGACCAGCCTGGCCCAGCAGGGGGCGTCCTGGCCGGGTGGGGGGCAGGAGGTTGGCCCAGCCTGGCCCAGCAGGGGGCGTCCTGGCCGGGTGGGGGGCAGGAGGTTGGCCCAGCCTGGCCCAGCAGGGGGCGTCCTGGCCGGGTGGGGGGTAGGAGCCAGACCAGCCTGGCCCAGCAGGGGGCGTCCTGGCCGGGTGGGGGGCAGGAGGCTAGGACAGGCATGGCCCAGCAGGGGGCGTCCTGGCCGGGTGGGGGGTAGGAGGCTAGGACAGGCATGGCCCAGCAGGGGGCGTCCTGGCCGGGTGGGGGGCAGGAGGTTGGCCCAGCCTGGCCCAGCAGGGGGCGTCCTGGCCAGGTGGGGGGCAGGAGGTTGGCCCAGCCTGGCCCAGCAGGGGGTGTCCTGGCCAGGTGGGCGGCAGGAGGCTAGGACAGGCGTGGCCCAGCAGGGGGCGTCCTGGCCGGGTGGGGGGCAGGAGGTTGGCCCAGCCTGGCCCAGCAGGGGGCGTCCTGGCCGGGTGGGGGGCAGGAGGTTGGCCCAGCCTGGCCCAGCAGGGGGTGTCCTGGCCGGGTGGGGGGTAGGAGCCAGACCAGCCTGGCCCAGCAGGGGGCGTCCTGGCCGGGTGGGGGGTAGGAGGCTAGGACAGGCATGGCCCAGCAGGGGGTGTCCTGGCTGGGTGGGGGGCAGGAGCCAGACCAGCCTGGCCCAGCAGGGGGCGTCCTGGCCAGGTGGGGGGCAGGAGGCTAGGACAGGCGTGGCCCAGCAGGGGGCGTCCTGGCCGGGTAGGGGGCAGGAGGTTGGCCCAGCCTGGCCCAGCAGGGGGCGTCCTGGCCGGGTGGGGGGTAGGAGCCAGACCAGCCTGGCCCAGCAGGGGGCATCCTGGCCGGGTGGGGGGTAGGAGGCTAGGACAGGCATGGCCCAGCAGGGGGTGTCCTGGCTGGGTGGGGGGCAGGAGCCAGACCAGCCTGGCCCAGCAGGGGGCGTCCTGGCCAGGTGGGGGGCAGGAGGCTAGGACAGGCGTGGCCCAGCAGGGGGTGTCCTGGCCGGGTAGGGGGCAGGAGGTTGGCCCAGCCTGGCCCAGCAGGGGGCGTCCTGGCCGGGTGGGGGGCAGGAGGTTGGCCCAGCCTGGCCCAGCAGGGGGCGTCCTGGCCGGGTGGGGGGTAGGAGCCAGACCAGCCTGGCCCAGCAGGGGGCGTCCTGGCCGGGTGGGGGGTAGGAGGCTAGGACAGGCATGGCCCAGCAGGGGGTGTCCTGGCTGGGTGGGGGGCAGGAGCCAGACCAGCCTGGCCCAGCAGGGGGCGTCCTGGCCAGGTGGGGGGCAGGAGGCTAGGACAGGCGTGGCCCAGCAGGGGGCGTCCTGGCCGGGTAGGGGGCAGGAGGTTGGCCCAGCCTGGCCCAGCAGGGGGCGTCCCGGCCGGGTGGGGGGTAGGAGCCAGACCAGCCTGGCCCAGCAGGGGGCATCCTGGCCGGGTGGGGGGTAGGAGGCTAGGACAGGCATGGCCCAGCAGGGGGTGTCCTGGCTGGGTGGGGGGCAGGAGCCAGACCAGCCTGGCCCAGCAGGGGGCGTCCTGGCCAGGTGGGGGGCAGGAGGCTAGGACAGGCGTGGCCCAGCAGGGGGTGTCCTGGCCGGGTAGGGGGCAGGAGGTTGGCCCAGCCTGGCCCAGCAGGGGGCGTCCTGGCCGGGTGGGGGGTAGGAGCCAGACCAGCCTGGCCCAGCAGGGGGCGTCCTGGCCGGGTGGGGGGTAGGAGGCTAGGACAGGCATGGCCCAGCAGGGGGTGTCCTGGCTGGGTGGGGGGCAGGAGCCAGACCAGCCTGGCCCAGCAGGGGGCGTCCTGGCCAGGTGGGGGGCAGGAGGCTAGGACAGGCGTGGCCCAGCAGGGGGCGTCCTGGCCGGGTAGGGGGCAGGAGGTTGGCCCAGCCTGGCCCAGCAGGGGGCGTCCTGGCCAGGTGGGGGGCAGGAGGCTAGGACAGGCGTGGCCCAGCAGGGGGCGTCCTGGCCGGGTAGGGGGCAGGAGGTTGGCCCAGCCTGGCCCAGCAGGGCTGTCCTGGCTGGGTGGGGGGCAGGAGCCAGACCAGCCTGGCCCAGCAGGGGGCGTCCTGGCTGGGTGGGGGGTAGGAGGCTAGGACAGGCATGGCCCAGCAGGGGCTGTCCTGGCTGGGTGGGGGGCAGGAGCCAGACCAGCCTGGCCCAGCAGGGGGCGTCCTGGCCGGGTGGGGGGCAGGAGGTTGGCCCAGCCTGGCCCAGCAGGGGGCGTCCTGGCCGGGTGGGGGGCAGGAGGTTGGCCCAGCCTGGCCCAGCAGGGGGCGTCCTGGCCGGGTGGGGGGTAGGAGCCAGACCAGCCTGGCCCAGCAGGGGGCGTCCTGGCCGGGTGGGGGGCAGGAGGCTAGGACAGGCATGGCCCAGCAGGGGGCGTCCTGGCCGGGTGGGGGGTAGGAGGCTAGGACAGGCATGGCCCAGCAGGGGGCGTCCTGGCCGGGTGGGGGGCAGGAGGTTGGCCCAGCCTGGCCCAGCAGGGGGCGTCCTGGCCAGGTGGGGGGCAGGAGGTTGGCCCAGCCTGGCCCAGCAGGGGGTGTCCTGGCCAGGTGGGCGGCAGGAGGCTAGGACAGGCGTGGCCCAGCAGGGGGCGTCCTGGCCGGGTGGGGGGCAGGAGGTTGGCCCAGCCTGGCCCAGCAGGGGGCGTCCTGGCCGGGTGGGGGGCAGGAGGTTGGCCCAGCCTGGCCCAGCAGGGGGTGTCCTGGCCGGGTGGGGGGTAGGAGCCAGACCAGCCTGGCCCAGCAGGGGGCGTCCTGGCCGGGTGGGGGGTAGGAGGCTAGGACAGGCATGGCCCAGCAGGGGGTGTCCTGGCTGGGTGGGGGGCAGGAGCCAGACCAGCCTGGCCCAGCAGGGGGCGTCCTGGCCAGGTGGGGGGCAGGAGGCTAGGACAGGCGTGGCCCAGCAGGGGGCGTCCTGGCCGGGTAGGGGGCAGGAGGTTGGCCCAGCCTGGCCCAGCAGGGGGCGTCCTGGCCGGGTGGGGGGTAGGAGCCAGACCAGCCTGGCCCAGCAGGGGGCATCCTGGCCGGGTGGGGGGTAGGAGGCTAGGACAGGCATGGCCCAGCAGGGGGTGTCCTGGCTGGGTGGGGGGCAGGAGCCAGACCAGCCTGGCCCAGCAGGGGGCGTCCTGGCCAGGTGGGGGGCAGGAGGCTAGGACAGGCGTGGCCCAGCAGGGGGTGTCCTGGCCGGGTAGGGGGCAGGAGGTTGGCCCAGCCTGGCCCAGCAGGGGGCGTCCTGGCCGGGTGGGGGGCAGGAGGTTGGCCCAGCCTGGCCCAGCAGGGGGCGTCCTGGCCGGGTGGGGGGTAGGAGCCAGACCAGCCTGGCCCAGCAGGGGGCGTCCTGGCCGGGTGGGGGGTAGGAGGCTAGGACAGGCATGGCCCAGCAGGGGGTGTCCTGGCTGGGTGGGGGGCAGGAGCCAGACCAGCCTGGCCCAGCAGGGGGCGTCCTGGCCAGGTGGGGGGCAGGAGGCTAGGACAGGCGTGGCCCAGCAGGGGGCGTCCTGGCCGGGTAGGGGGCAGGAGGTTGGCCCAGCCTGGCCCAGCAGGGGGCGTCCTGGCCGGGTGGGGGGTAGGAGCCAGACCAGCCTGGCCCAGCAGGGGGCATCCTGGCCGGGTGGGGGGTAGGAGGCTAGGACAGGCATGGCCCAGCAGGGGGTGTCCTGGCTGGGTGGGGGGCAGGAGCCAGACCAGCCTGGCCCAGCAGGGGGCGTCCTGGCCAGGTGGGGGGCAGGAGGCTAGGACAGGCGTGGCCCAGCAGGGGGTGTCCTGGCCGGGTAGGGGGCAGGAGGTTGGCCCAGCCTGGCCCAGCAGGGGGCGTCCTGGCCGGGTGGGGGGTAGGAGCCAGACCAGCCTGGCCCAGCAGGGGGCGTCCTGGCCGGGTGGGGGGTAGGAGGCTAGGACAGGCATGGCCCAGCAGGGGGTGTCCTGGCTGGGTGGGGGGCAGGAGCCAGACCAGCCTGGCCCAGCAGGGGGCGTCCTGGCCAGGTGGGGGGCAGGAGGCTAGGACAGGCGTGGCCCAGCAGGGGGCGTCCTGGCCGGGTAGGGGGCAGGAGGTTGGCCCAGCCTGGCCCAGCAGGGGGCGTCCTGGCCAGGTGGGGGGCAGGAGGCTAGGACAGGCGTGGCCCAGCAGGGGGCGTCCTGGCCGGGTAGGGGGCAGGAGGTTGGCCCAGCCTGGCCCAGCAGGGCTGTCCTGGCTGGGTGGGGGGCAGGAGCCAGACCAGCCTGGCCCAGCAGGGGGCGTCCTGGCTGGGTGGGGGGTAGGAGGCTAGGACAGGCATGGCCCAGCAGGGGCTGTCCTGGCTGGGTGGGGGGCAGGAGCCAGACCAGCCTGGCCCAGCAGGGGGTGTCCTGGCTGGGTGGGGGGCAGGAGGTTGGCCCAGCAGGGGGCGCTCTCTGTCTAAGCTCCCACCACTTACCACTGCCTTCTCGATGGACTCGCTGCGCCGGAACCGGTCCCGCATGGCCTCCTCGTGCTCCCGCTGCTGCTGCTCCTGGGACGGGACGGAGCAGAGACCCTCAGAGAGCTGGGGCAGCTCGAGGGGGGTGGGCCCCCATGTCCTTTCCCCCCAAGCTCCTGGCGCGCTGCCTGCCTTGGTTCATGCTCCTTCCTGGGGGCCGGATCCCCCCGCCCTGCCGGCTCCCAGCCGCGAGATGCGCCGTGCCACCTCCTGTGCCCCTCCCTACTCAGCCTGTGCCCACCCCGGCTCCGGCGCTGCCCCCAGCCCCTCTCAGCGTCTGCCTGGCAGCCCCCGGGGAGGCGGCTCCCCTGCCGCCCCCACCTCACCGCCAGCCCCGTGCTGGCTGCGGCTCCCTGACGTAGGGGCAGGTCCACTCACCCATCGGACTTTCTCCTTCCTCCGCTCCTCGGCCTCCAGCCGGGCCTGCTCCTTCCTGCGGAGAGAGCCAGGGCAGGGAGCCCAGGTCAGCCTAGGAGCTCCTGAGCCCTGGTTCGGCCCAGGGCTCCCAGGCGGGATGGGGCGGGGGCGCCAGACCTGGCAGCCCTGTGGGACTCACCTCTGCTCCTCGATCAGCCTCTCCTTCTCCTTGAACTTGCGTTCGCGCTCCGCCGCCTCCCTCTTCTCCTCCTCCATGCGCTCGCGCTCCCAGCGCTTGCGTTCCTCCAGCAGCCGCCGGCGCTCCTCCTCCTTGCGCTGCTCCTCTTCCCTCTGGGCACAGTGCAGGGCCCCGGGGGGCTGAGCGCCAGGGCACCCCACACAGCCTCCAGCCCCGGGGAGGGGCAGGGCAGCGCGGGGATCCCTGCAGGGCAGGGGCAGGGACCGATCCCCGAGTCCAGGTGCAGAGCTCCCACCAACACCCGGAGCACGGCAGCCCCTGGCCCAGCCCCCTGCCCAGGCACTGCCCCCTCCCTCTGCGTTTCCAACCAGCCCTGCTCCCAAAGCAGGGGCACAAGGCGTCTTCCCAAGGGCAGTACTGCGGGGACGCACCAGGGGGCAGCACATACAGCAGCTTCACGGGGCCACATTCCCACAGGGAACCTGCCTGAGACCCCCCCTTCCCTGGGACCTGTGGGGGACTCAGCGCCTGCAGCCCTGACAGGAGCCACAGGGGGGGCAGGGCAGGATCGGAACCCAGAACCCCACGGGGATCAGGCAGAGGCTGGGAACCCAGAGCCCGGCCCTGGGAGCAAGGAGCACAGCTGGACAACAATTAAGGGCCGCCCACCACATACAAGGTGAGGTGGTGGCCTTGGGTGGGGGGGGGGGCAGTGGGGTGAGAAGAGGGGGTGGGGGGAATTTGGGCTGTGCAGGGCTGTGGCGGCCAGAGAAAGAACTCCTGCCTTCCCAGCCCAGCTTGGGGGCTGCCACAGTGGGGGAGAGAGGGAGAGACACCCCTCTGCTTCCCAGTCCCAGCTTGGGGGCTGCCGCTGTGGGGGGAGAAAGGGAGAGACACCCCCCCTCCTTCCCAGCACAGCTCGGGGGCTGCCACGGCGGGGGGAGTCTACTGATATTAAAATATGAGTTGTGGGCTTTTATTTGTAGAACATAAAAAGTTAATTATTATTAAGGGTTTTTTATATACCACTTTTCTCCAAAGCGCTTTACGGTAGTGAGCTAACGGTACAAACAACGTTTGGAAAGCTCCTTACGTGTCCGCCGAGATCCTCAGCAATGTTCAAGTGGTCCGTGAAAAAAAAAAAAGTTTGCGAACCACTGGACTACTCCAAATGTCCCGCTCATTCAGCATTCCCGCCCCTCCTGATTCAACCTCCCCTGGCTGCTCCGGGGGGCGCTGTGCCGAGCGGGGCAGGAGCCCTGGCTGGGCTCGTCCAGCCCCAGCCTCTCCAGCAGGGGGCGTTGTGCGGAGCCGGGCAGGAGCCCTGGTTGTGGGGCAGGGCTCATGCCCTGTTCAAGGGCCCTGTGCAGGGTGGGGTCTCTCGGGACTGCGCTGTCTGCTCACCTCGGCCTGTGCCCAGAACGAGTCCCGTTTGGTCCTGCGGATCTCCAGGGCGGGGTTTGTTTTCCTGTAGTTGGTGCCCTGTGGGGAGATGCAGAAATGGGTCCAAGGGGGGCTCAGTGCAAACCCCAACAGCCCCTCCCCCCATGCACCCCACAGCACCTGTCCGTCTGGCTCCCTCACACCCCCTGCCAGCCCCCCCGCCCCCCCACTCACCACCAGTTCCTCGGAGCTGCTGGCCGGCGCTTGCCTGGAGACGGCGCCCCCCGCTGGCGCGAGCCGGGACAGCACGCGGTGGAGCCCCTCCTGCGTGACCTCATCGGGGCGCCGGGCGCTCAGCACCAGGCTGGCCTCCTGCACGAGGGGGCGGGGGAAGAGAGTGTCAGCCTCATCTCTGCTCACCCCAGGCCTGGGACACGGGGAGCCCCCCCAGGGGAACCCCGCTGTCCTTCCCACCCCAGCCTGGGAGAGGGGCAGGCGGCTCTCCCGGTGCAGGCCCGGGATGCAGCCTGCTCCATGGCCAGCTCCGGGCCGGGCCCCCCATCAGGCGGGACGCCGGCTGGCTGGTTTGCAGCCTGTCTCCGGCAGATTCCTGCCCAGCCCCCCAGGCCCTGGCTCCATTCCCGGGTATTTATAGGTTCCTGGCCTCCAGATGGTTGAGACAGTTTCCCTCTGGCAGCCGGGGCTCGGCCCTGCAGGGGGCTGGGCGCCCAGGCTGGGGAAGGACGGGAGAGAGAGGGCCACTCACCCGGCACCCTTAGGGGGGAGGGGAGCACCCTGCACTGAGCTAAGGGGGAGAGGGGAGCACCCCTGCACTGAGCTAAGGGGGAGAGGGGAGCACCCTGCACTGAGCTAAGGGGGAGAGGGGAGCACCCCTGCACTGAGCTAAGGGGGAGAGGGGAGCACCCTGCACTGAGCTAAGGGGGAGAGGGGAGCACCCTGCTCTGAGCTAAGGCTCCAGCGCTGGGAATGGGGGAGACACGAACAGACGGGGCGAGGGGGGGTTGGAGAGGGGCCCCAGCTGCTCCCCCACCCGCTCCCTGCCCGGGGAAAGCCGGTGCAAGCCCCCAGCTCTGGGGCCGGGGAGCCGGGGAGCTGGGCCAGGCCCCCGACGGCAGAGCCTGAGTCAGCAGCACCGGGAATGTGCTGAGCAAAGCGTCCAAACGCCAGAGGCTGCCCAGGGCAGGGGTCCCAGCCTGGCGGGGGGCAGGGGTCCCAGCCTGGGGGGGGGGCAGGGGTCCCAGCCGGGGGGGGGGGGTGCAGGGAGCGAGTCTGAGGGAAACAAAGCCAAACACCAGGGACGTGGCAGGTGCTGGGGGAGTGGGGGGAGCAGCTAGACAGCCACACCCCAGAGCTGAAACGGGCTGGAGTAGCCAGGAGTCCCCCCACCCCAGCAGCCAGCGCTACTGCCCCGCCCCCCACAGCGCCCCCTGCTGGGACAGGCCGGGCAGGAGTAACCGGGAGTCCCCCCCCGCCCCCACAGCCAGTGCCCCGCCCCGCCCCCCACAGCGCCCCCTTTCAGACAGTCTCTGTGACCCCCATCTCTCATGTACCCCTTGCAATGCCCAGTTCCCTGCGGTGCCCCCGCTGGGCAGGCTCACCTTGAAGAAGGCCTTGACGGCAGGCAGGTGCCCCGCACAGGTCTGTCTGTAGGACTCCGGCACCGTCTCCCCCACCTGGGCACCAAGCAGACATCAGCTCAGCCGGGCAGTGCCGGAGCAGGGCCCCAGACAGGCCAGCTCACTCCACCCCCTGCTGGGCTTTGCGCCTCCATGGCTGGCTGCCGTGTGCTCCCCCAGCAGCCCCTGGAGAAGGGGCCCCCCAGGAGAGACCCAGCTCCCCCTCCTCTTTGTGGATACAGAATTTCACTGAGCCGGGGAGGTGGCCCCTGCCCTCGTCTGTCCCCTCCCCTGCGGGGCGTTGTCCCAGGAGCCAGCCCGAAGGTTCCCTTCCTCAGTTTCCCCCCATTCCCCTCAGTTGTCCAAGCGCCCACCTGCCCCCCGTCCCCCTGCAGACCCTTACGTCCCCTTGGTTGTCACTCAGCCCCCTTACTCTAGCCCCCAACTGACCCCACCCCCAATGGCGCTCCATAGGGGTTGGAGTAGGGGGGAGCTCCCCCCACAGCCAGCTCCTGCCCCGCCCCCACAGCGCCCCCTGCTGGGAGAGGCCAGGGATGGAGTAGCCCATTGTGGACGTGGGGGTGCCCAGTGCCTGCCGCCCCCAGCCCCCAACAGCTGGCCCTCCAGGGGGGCCGTGGCTGCGTTGTGCAGAGCGGAGAACACCAGAGCAGGGGCCATGCCAGTAACTCGGGTGTGGCCTGTCCCAGAGCAGGCGGCGCATTCAGGGCACGTGGGGCGGCACACATGGGGGGGTGGGGCGCGGCACACATTTGGGGGTGGCACACACGGGGGGGTGGCACACATGGGGGGTGGGCCTGCAGGGGGGGTACACAGCCCAGACAAGCCCCCCCCCCCCCCCCGTCGGATGCCAACGGGCTGGGAGAGACAAGTTGCCGCTTAGGGCCCCATACATGACCCCCCTGCCGCCCCCCGAACCTCTCCTGCTACCCACCCATCCACTGAGCCCCCCCCCCCGCACCCCTCTTCGCCCCGCCCCGGTGAGCGGGAATGAGAAGCAGCTGCTGCTGCTGGGCCCTGCCAGGGAGTGAGTCAGTGGGTGGGGAGGCCCCCCCCGGCACTTGGTGAGGAGCCTGGGACAGGGCCTCACCAGCCATCTGTGACCCCCAGAGAGGCACCAGCCCCCCAACCAGGGACCCAGCCCCCCCAACCAGCCCCAGCCCCCCCAAACAGGGGCCCAGAAAAATCCAGGTGGGTGCCTCATTGCCGCAGGCATTAGGGGGCGCTGTAAGCACCCCCAGTAAGTCTGACCCCTGGCAGAGGGCAAAGGGACCCCCTCGCCAGCTGGGGCCGGGACCCTCTACGCCCACCCGGCCTGCAGGTGCAGGGCTTGGCCCCCCGCCCCCGTGACTCTCACCCAGTTGATGAGGATGATGCGGGGCTGCCCGGAGCTGGGGTCCTGGACGCGGCAGAGGCCGTACATGACGCTGCTACTGGAGAACTTCCCGGCCAGCTCGTCTGCCCCGCCGGCTGCAACAAGACCGGGGGGAGGGTCAGCAGGGCCAGCACCCCACAGTGCTCCAGGGGACACTGGGGCAGACCCCCACCGCTTGCTGCCCCCACTCCCTGTCTGGGGGCGGGGCATTGGGGCAGCTTCCTTACCCACCCCCCACACAGGGAGCAGCTCCCTTAGCCTGCCCCATGGAGAGAGGCCAGGGAGGTAGGAGAGATCAGGAAACTGCAGCTGGATTAGCTGCAGAGAGATGCCGGGGTGGGCGCTGTGCCGCAGGGGGCAGGGCGGGGGGCAGCAGGGGGCGCTCTCCCCTGGCCGTCGGTGCTGCACTAGGGGGCGCTGTGCCGCAGGGGGCAGGGCGGGGGGCAGCAGGGGGCGCTCTCCCCTGGCCGTCGGTGCTGCACTAGGGGGCGCTGTGCCGCAGGGGGCAGGGCGGGAGGCAGCAGGGGGCGCTCTCCCCTGGCCGTCGGTGCTGCACTAGGGGGCGCTGTGCCGCAGGGGGCAGGGCGGGGGGCAGCAGGGGGCGCTCTCCCCTGGCCGTTGGTGCTGCACTAGGGGGCGCTGTGCCGCAGGGGGCAGGGGGCAGCAGGGGGCGTTCTCCCCTGGCCGTCGATGCTGCACTAGGGGGCGCTGTGCCGCAGGGGGCAGGACGAGGGGCAGCAGGGGGCGCTCTCCCCTGGCCGTCGGTGCTGCACTAGGGGGCGCTGTGCCGCAGGGGGCAGGGGGCAGCAGGGGGCGCTCTCCCCTGGCCGTCGGTGCTGCACTAGGGGGCGCCGTGCCGCAGGGGGCAGGGCGGGGGGCAGCAGGGGGCGCTCTCCCCTGGCCGTCGGTGCTGCACTAGGGGGCGCCGTGCCGCAGGGGGCAGGGCGGGGGGCAGCAGGGGGCGCTCTCCCCTGGCCGTCGATGCTGCACTAGGGGGCGCTGTGCCGCAGGGGGCAGGACGAGGGGCAGCAGGGGGCGCTCTCCCCTGGCCGTCGGTGCTGCACTAGGGGGCGCTGTGCCGCAGGGGGCAGGACGAGGGGCAGCAGGGGGCGCTCTCCCCTGGCCGTCGGTGCTGCACTAGGGGGCGCTGTGCCGCAGGGGGCAGGGGGCAGCAGGGGGCGCTCTCCCCTGGCCGTCGGTGCTGCACTAGGGGGCGCCGTGCCGCAGGGGGCAGGGCGGGGGGCAGCAGGGGGCGCTCTCCCCTGGCCGTCGGTGCTGCACTAGGGGGCGCCGTGCCGCAGGGGGCAGGGCGGGGGGCAGCAGGGGGCGCTCTCCCCTGGCCGTCGATGCTGCACTAGGGGGCGCTGTGCCGCAGGGGGCAGGGCGGGGGGCAGCAGGGGGCGCTCTCCCCTGGCCGTCAGTGCTGCACTAGGGGGCGCTGTGCCGCAGGGGGCAGGGTGGGGGGCAGCAGGGGGCGCTCTCCCCTGGCCGTCAGTGCTGCACTAGGGGGCGCTGTGCCGCAGGGAGCAGGGCGGGGGGCAGCAGGGGGCGCTCTCCCCTGGCCGTTGGTGCTGCACTAGGGGGCGCTGTGCCGCAGGGAGCAGGGCGGGGGGCAGCAGGGGGCGCTCTCCCCTGGCCGTCGGTGCTGCACTAGGGGGCGCTGTGCCGCAGGGAGCAGGACGAGGGGCAGCAGGGGGCGCGCTCCCCTGGCCGTCGGTGCTGCACTAGGGGGTGCTGTGCTGCAGGGGGCAGGACGGGGGGCAGCAGGGGGCGCGCTCCCCTGGCCGTCGGTGCTGCACTAGGGGGCGCTGTACCGCAGGGGGCAGGGGGCAGCAGGGGGCGCTCTCCCCTGGCCGTCGGTGCTGCACTAGGGGGCGCCGTGCCGCAGGGAGCAGGACGGGGGGCAGCAGGGGGCGCTCTCCCCTGGCCGGCGGTGCTGCACTAGGGGGCGCTGTGCCGCAGGGGGCAGGACGAGGGGCAGCAGGGGGCGCTCTCCCCTGGCCGTCGGTGCTGCACTAGGGGGCGCTGGGCAGCAGGGGGCAGCAGGGGGCGCTCTCCCCTGGCCGTCGGTGCTGCACTAGGGGGCGCTGTGCCGCAGGGGGCAGGGGGCAGCAGGGGGCGCTCTCCCCTGGCAGTCGGTGCTGCACTAGGGGGCGCTGTGCCGCAGGGAGCAGAGCGGGGGGCAGCAGGGGGCACGCTCCCCTGGCCGTCAGTGCTGCACTAGGGGGCGCTGTGCCGCAGGGGGCAGGGCGGGGGGCAGCAGGGGGCGCTCTCCCCTGGCCGTCGGTGCTGCACTAGGGGGCGCTGTGCCGCAGGGGGCAGGACGAGGGGCAGCAGGGGGTGCGCTCCCCTGGCAGTCAGAGCTGGCCCCATTTGGCCCCAGGGGGCGCTGTGCCAGCGCGGCCCAGGTCTGTGCTTATTGACGAATGTCTCCTGCGTCTGGGTGCAGTCCCGGCGTGGGGGGCACTGGCCGGTCTCTCAGCAGGACGCCGGCCCAGGCTGCAGGTGGCGGCGCCAGGGGACTGCTCCTGAGCTGTGGCGGGAGCAGCGGATTCCTGCGGGGGCGGGGCGGGCGGCTGGGAGAGGGGACTGTGGATCCAGCGCCCCGGCACCTCTTACCTCCCGAGTCCAGGAGTTTCAGCTCATTGTGCTTCCCATACGCAAAGACGGCCCTGGAGTGGGGCAGAAGGGGGGGTCAGATGGGGGGGGGAGCTATTGGGGCAACTAATCTTCTCCACCTCCCCAGCTCAAACACCTGCTTCCCCCCCACCCCAGGGCTGCCAGCCCAGCCACCCCCTCCACCGGCCCCAGACCATTATACTGACAGCCCGAGCCCCGGGCTTAGATCCAGAGTCTGGCAGGCCAGAGACAGGCCAGACCCCGGGGACAGGCTCTGTCAGGGCAGGGAGCTGAGCCTGCTCCTTTAGCCTCCTGCCGGGCCCATGGCCCCGGCCCAGCTCTGCCCACCCCCCCAGCTCTGCCCAGCCCAGCTCTGCCCACCCCCCACCCCCCACAGCTCTGCCCAGCCCCCCGCACCCCCCGGCTTTGCTCACCCCGGCTCTGCCCAGCCCAGCTCTGCATGACAGGACCCATGTCCCTGCCGAGGGAGTGGCCTGAGACAGCCTAGGGTCCCCCTCCACCATATCCCCCCTTGCCTCGCTCCTCTGCATTCCCCGCCCCCCCGGGGGCCTGCTGCCGGGTACCCAGTGTATGCCAGTCACTCCACTGCCACTGGTAGCGCCCTCCGGCGCCCGGTGCCAGCCCCTACCCTGCACAGGCTGCTCCACCCCCCACTGCAAGGGGTCAAACTGCAAAGGTCCCCGAGTGCCCCCCCGCCGCCCCCCCTGCTCCCTGCCAGGGGACCCAGAGGAAGTGGCTTTCCTGCAGGAAGTCAGGCTGTTGAGAGGCGCAGACAGCAGAGGTGGGGGAGCGGGGGGGGGGGGGGGGGGCAGGACCCAGCCTGGGCCCAAACTGGGCACCTGCTCTGGAGCCAGGGGCTGCAGGCTCCTCTCCTACCCTGGGCTCCCTCATGGCACCTGCCACCTGCTCAGGGGCCAGTGGGACAGGAGAGCACCAGCCCCTGCCCCCCACACGTCACCCCCTGACCCCCACACGTCACCCCCTGCCCCCCACACGTCACCCCCTGCCCCCCACACGTCACCCCCTGACCCCCAAACGTCACCCCCTGCCCCCCACACTTCACCCCCTGCCCCCCACACTTCACCCCCTGACCCCCTAGCCTCTGCAGCTCCGGTCAGCCGCATCCCACTCCGGGCCTCCCCTTGTCAGCCCCTCCCCATTCCCGGCCCCTCCCGCTCCCTCCACCCTGGCCTCTCCTCCGGTCAGCCCCTCCCCATCCCGGCCCCTCCCCTCCCCAGCCCCTCCCCGGCTC